>JAGFMF010011662.1:1531495-1611207 GCA_019455555.1 Galemys pyrenaicus
CGGCCTTCCATAATGGTTGGATTAGCTTGCATTCCCACCAGCAGTGTACCAGGGTTCCTTTTTCTCCACATCCTCGCCAGCATTTGACATTGTTGCTTTGGAAAATGGTAATTTAAACTAGATTTTTATCTCTCTCTTTTCTCAGACCCAGAAGACTTTTTGGAAAAGGATACTCTTCCATGGTCTACAACTGGGATGTGTCTTAATATTGGTCTTCAGATTGTCAGAGTTGAAGCCATAGTGTAGACTTGGTTAAGAGTTCCCCAAATCATGGCTTCTACATTCCCTGCTGCACCCACACTATCTGTTCACCACGTCCACCATCCTGTCATCATTTGTCCTCCATACCGAGCTTCGATTCTGTGGTTGTCTATCTCCAACAACGTGCTTGAGTACAATCCCTCAACTTCTCTAACCTTTCTCCCTCTGTTACTTGTCTCTAGAAAAATTATGACATTATGAATCTGTCATTCACCATCTCCTTTCCAGCATCCAAGCAGATGAATATTGTCAGAGAATAAAACAACAGGAGGATTGCCTAGTTTAATTTTAAATGCATGGTCACTAGCCTCAAATAGCTAGCTGGCACTAAAATGCTACCATACTATATTTCTCAAATAGACTCACTTTGCTACCTCCTGAAATGGCAGTTTCTTATCATCTTTCCTCCAGTCATTCAGACTCCTTCTCCCCCATCTGTCCAGCTGATGTCCTTGCTCTTATTATTAAGAGGAAAGAAGATAAAAGAAGGTTGATAGAAACCATCAAAAGGATACTTAGTTTGTCTTCTCATTACCAAGTCTATAAACCCACTTATTTGCTCTTCTTAGTACGTTAGGGGAAATATCCCTTCTCCTATCAAAACCAGTTCTTTCACTCTCCACTGGTTCTGTTCCCAATTTTCTGCCTTCTGCAGGACTTTCTTCTCTAACTTATCCCTTCTCTCTGCACCATTGATCCTTTCTACTAGGCCAGTGTATAAAAACAAACTTAAATATTTGGCTCTGTATGCCTCTCTAACATCTGCTCCATTCCTGTCTTCCTGGTAAGCACCCTCTTTAAATAACTGTCAGAAGGACAAATCGGGGACACTTGGTGGGGAGGCGAGGGAGAGAGTTGAGGGAAGATGGGAGCACGGGGGACTGAGGTGATGGTGCACTGGTGATATGGTGATGGGGAATACATGGGGATTACGATTGATACCAAATATATATAAATAAAGGAAAAAAAACCACAGAGTTTAGACTCTACAAACTTCTAGTTAGAGAGTAAATACGTTTGGGAGCTATAACAAAGAATGTGGTTTGTGGTACTATTTTGTATATTTGGAAGTTGCTAACAGAGGATATTTGAAAAGTTCTTATCATGCAAACACACACAAGTTGTAGCTATGTGAGGTGATGGATGTGTTAACTAACCTTACGGTAGTAATTATTTTTCAATATATAATATATATATATAAATGATAGAAATAAGTGAGTAGTGTTATAAATCAGTACCTGGTACACGTTAAACGTATACAATGTCTATTATATCTCAGTAACACTGGGGAAGAAAAAATTAATGAATAACTGTCTGCCCATGCTAATGCGTCACTTCTAGTTTAGTATTTTAACCCCAACACTTAGCGGAAGCTGTTCTTGTCAAAGTCACGAATGACCTTCATGTGCCCCATTCAGTGGCCACATCTTGCTCTTGTTGCTCTTGACTACCCTCGGCACTGGAGTCAGTTGACCACGGCCTTCTAGAAGTAGAACTTTGTTCTACCCAGTTGAACCTGGGTCTTCGTGCTCACACCCCCACTTTTCCTCTAATAGGTCTTACTGTCTACCCAGCCTCCATCTCACACCTCCAGCTGATTATCTTATAGACTTGTCAAGCTTACCATGGATAAACTAGAAACTTGGATTCCATCCTTCTTCAAATCCATTCTTTGCTAGTCCTGCTTTTCTAGATGAGGGCTACTAGCTACCTGGTTGTTGGAATTACCTTAATTCATCCCTTTCACTTTAAAATCAAATTTGGCATCCAAATCTATAGTTTTCCGTGTCTGTATATCTCATATCCTTCAACCACTTTCCATTTCTATCGCCAACATCCTAAGCCAAGTCACAGAGTTCCTACGTGGACTGCTGCAATAGCTCTTTGGCTCCCATCTGGCCACTTTTCATCCACCTTTTCAGCCAAATGCACGTTCTTTTCTTTCTTTCTTTTTTTCTTAATATTTATTTATTTATGCATACAAGCACTGGGGTATAGGCCAGAGGTGTGGGGAGGTGTGAGAATCCACCAGACAGAGCAGGGGACAGAACAGGCAGATGGACTGAAACACACTGCTGAGGGGAGCAGTGGGCCGGGCAGGAGAGGTCTGCCTGCACCATGTGGGTCCCCTCCCCGGCTGGCAGCAGGGATCGAACTCATGCTGCAGTGGCTGAGGTTTGCATCATAGTGTGCTGCTCAACCCACTGTGCCACCAGGGAGGGCCCTGCACCTCCTTTTCTTAAAGTTCAATCTGATTTTGCCTCTTAGGTGAATTAGGACTCCTTATGTTGTACCACAAGGCTCGCTGGTCTTCCATTCCAAATCCATTTTGTGCCACTATCCTCTTTGGTGCTGAGACCTCGTTCTTTAGATCTCAGATTAAATGTAAATAGTTCTAAAAGGGGTTACTCTGCCTCCTCCTGATAAAAATAGGTTTTTTCTCCATTATTATACTAGAACACAGGGACACTTTGGTTTTTTTTTTTATGCTTCTGATCTTGATTTATGTATATTTGTGTGTTTATCATGAGTCTTCTGTGCTAGGCTTTAAGCCCCATGAGGTCAAAGTGGAAGTCTCCTCTCATCTCTCTTTTTACCCCAGAACATAGCACAGTGATTGTACATTATAGATAGTATGCTCTCAAGAGATATTTGTAAAATGAACAAATAGGTGAATATTTGCAAATACTGATTCTATTTGGTTTCAAAGTGAAGAAACATGAAAAAAAATTCAGGTGATAGGGTGACTAGTCTGATGACTGGGTGACACAGAATAAGTCCTAAGAATGGGTAGCCCAATATGGGACAACAGAAAATATAACAAAAAGATTTAGAATTTGAGAAATGACAGCATGATTATATATTTGTGGGGATGAGGAAATAGGGCAGTGGAAAGATCTGAGGGGAGAATACTGATAGCTCAGAATTCTCTGCCTTTCTGTAAGAGATCTTATAAAATCTCTTCAGGCACTCTGACTCAAAAATAGAATTAATGAAACCACTCAGGATAGACTATAGAGCAGAAATCATAGGGACATAAATGTTGAAAAGTTTGCATAGACATCAGGTCCTGAGGACCGACATAGGTTCCATGAGGACGTGATTGAATTCCACAGAAATGGTTAATAGGAAGGTTAATTTATGTTCATGACTGATGCTTATTGATTATCAGAGAATTCCCTTGGTGGTTGTCTTCTGGGCAGAGTGCTGCTATGACAGACATTCTTTCTTCTAGCTACCTCGATGAAATTGATCATTTAACAGCAGTTGGCTTATCATACTGCACCACTTTATATGAAAGATGCTATCCATAAAGGCGATTATAATGGTTGGTTTAATAAGGCAAACAGTGTTAGAGAATACAATTAAACTGTATTCTTAGCAAATATAATACTTTTTGCAATGCACTCATTTGTTTTATTAAAGGCAATTATACATTTGTTTTTACTAATTTTACTGTACAAAAGAAATTTGAAATACTTAATAGTCAATTACTGTGAGCATGCAGATAAAAATAATGAATGCTATCACACAAAGAGTTTATATATAAAAGGCAAGGCAGACTGAATATAGTATATGGAAATTTGTCAGAAATTAATAACTTCTATTTTAAGCCTCTCTAGAGCATTTGGGGGATGGAAAACCTTTAAATCAATGAAATTCCTACCCGGGTCCGTGTAGATGGTTGACATGATTCTCGAGATGGAATACTGGTAAAAGCTACATTCAGTGTCCTCTTAATAGAGCCGGCCTTTTCCTTAACAGCATCTTCAGCACAGTAGAAAAGCAAACTCTTGGTACTAAAAGCCCTATATTTAGTTGCTTTGAACTATTTGAGGCTCTTATGAGTCATCCGCAAGAAACTTTGAATTTGCCTTCTTGTGAGAATGGAGAATGATATATGTCAAATACATCTTGGGTCAGGGAAGACTCATTATACTGATAGCAAAATTTTGCTTATGAATTAATAAGAAAATATTTTTTAACTTTCCATGATTCATTTATTTATCACTTTCAATATTTCAGTTTCAGGACTAGACATAAAAGATACTTATGTTCCATGCAGAATGAAGTTGATAGTATCAAGCTGAAATAAAGTATTAAGCAGGTTGCTGTGGTATGATGTGGTGTTGCTGGGAGAGAGGAACCAGGGTCCCAATTGCTAGGTTCGACTCTGATAGGTACCAGGGAGGGCTTCCTGGAGAAGATACTAGTTCAGCTAAGCCTTTCATTTAAGTAAGAGTTAGGCAAAGGGGACAGAAAGAAGAGTGTGTCTGGAGGTCTGGGAGCCTGATCTAGAAGGTCAGGAAGTTCAGACTGGCTAGAATTTAGTATAAGAAAATTGGCAGAGAGGTCTCCCTGGTGGCACAGTGGGTTAAGCAATGCATTATGAAGCAAACCACAGTCACTGCAGCACGAGTTCGATCCCTGCTGCCGGCCAGGGAGGGGACCCACATGGCATAGCAGACCTCTCCTGTCTCTCCTGCTGCTCCCCTCAGCAGTGTGCTTCAGTCAGTCTGCCTGTTCTACTCCCCACTCTGTCTCTGGTGAATCCTCTCATTGCCATGGACTCTGGCCTGTACCCTAGCTCTTGTGTGTATAAATAAATAAGTCTTAAAAAAAAAAAAAGAAAATTGGCAGAGCTGCATCCACTGTATGGGTTGGGATTTATTGCCTTATTAAGTAGTTTGTACTTTAGCATAAAAGTTTGGAAGGCACTAGGATTTTATGGAGGATCAGAACATGATCTCGTTGTATTTTTATCCTTTTAACAATTCTAACAGTGGTGTGGCAAATGCATGGGAAGAAATAAGACTGGATGCCGGAAGATGAATGAGGAAGTTACTGTAGCATTCCAGGGAGGAAGGTTTGGTGGCTTTGAGCAGGGAAGGACAGCAGGGGTAGAGGCAGATGGACAGACCCAGGAAATGCTTGCCACTTAGAAGGGCTAATGTCTGGTAGGTAGGTCTGTCTCTCAGGAGAGTGAACTGGCTTGAGCTATGTTTGAGAGTTGCCAGCATGTAGACAGATTGTCACTGAAGTCATGGAATCCATGACTACTCAGCTTCACACTGAGGTGCGTGGACTTCTGAGGGCGTGCGAAGACTCATGTTTTATTTGGACATAAAAGGTAAGGGAATCCAATGATCAGGCCCTCAAATATGTTCTCTTCCTAACATAAGATTCTCCAGAATCCTTCTGTGGTCAAGTTGCTCATCTTCCCCACAGTCTCCTTTCACAGATTATTTTTCCCATTGACAAACAAAGAACAGACCTGCAATTTACTCCTACTTTCTGTGATGCCTCCATGGGCCTCACACAAAAGCAAGCGCTTTTATATGAAGAGAGTGACTGACTCAAATGAGAGGGTAATAAATCCTTTTGCAACTCAGGTGCTTTCCATTTTTTTTTATTTTCCCTTTCCATGAAATGAAATGAAAGGAATGCGGAATAGAACTGTCAGCTGATTGATCATTAAAATAATTTTTGATGCTAGATTACTATTTGGTTTTTGGCACATAACTCAAAAGGAATTTAAAGAATTGAATGACATTACTATAATAAAATTCCATCCATTCCTATCTACCTATTTATGTAAAAAATATTCTTGGCACTTACATAAAAAATGAAAAATAGTAATAAATTTGATGTAGAACATTGTCACAGTCTAGCAGTAAGGTCTTATTCATGGGCCCATGAAATAAGTGGAAAAAAACAATTTAATTAATAGTTCCATCTAAGTTTTGTTTTGTTTTATATAATTGATAAATATCTGTCAAAATATAAAATGCTACCTAGTGTTTATCAATTGTATATAATGGTGATTTAATGAGAACTCAATCCAGAAGAAAAATGTGATCACTTTGAAATTTATGGCCCCAGGAGATTAAAAATGTTAAATTTACCAACATGTTTTTTGCAGAGATGTAAGATAAGGTGATCAATAAAAGACTTATACTGGGTTGAAATTTTATTGGAGAAACAGAATAGAATGAGGAGTTCCAAGGGAAAAAGGAATGATGTAACACTAATGATAAAGAAGAGCTTATTCATGTTTTTTAACTGAATGAAGGTGGGAATGAAATTATTGGGTGATTTCACATGTTTTAAACGTTTTGGAAAGTATTAAGTAATGTTTGAAAAGTATTAAGTAATGGTTCTACTTTTAAATGTTGCTAGAAAATGTACAAAATGAAAGCAATTACATCTTTTGCTTTCTTGTGATAGCCTATGTGAAGCTATAGGGCCATTTGGGGGTGTGATCCTAAAAAGGTCAGAGGGTTTTTTTCCACATCTTTTTGGTGGGTATATAAGAACAAAAGATTGGAGACCATCTAAGTAGGCAGGTGGATGCCGAAAAGAAAAGGAAAGAGCACGGGTTTAATCCCCAGGAGTATCATTACTCAACCTCTTTCTGTCTTCATCAGTGTAGCGAGAATAGGCTTGCCAGATGTACATTTCTAGATCATGTGACTGCAGATCCGACTGTCCGGGAGTGGGCTGGGAGGGCGGGCAGCACGTCCAGAGAGCATACAGTTTGCACTACCTGCTATGGAGTACTGGAACTTCAGCTGGTGGTTGAGAAACCAGCATCCATGCTACTAATGGTTTTCCTGGCATGCTATCAATCTGTTTGGTAGGTGAAGTGATAGCCACACACTTATTAGCAGGAAACCTTCAAAAATATTTTTATTGAGTTAATTTTGGTTTATAGTGTTATTTACATTATAAAAGAGTATAAAAGAGTAGGATTCACCCTATAGGTGTTGTTGCCACAGAGCAAACGCCAACAAAGAACCCATAGTCCTCCACTGTAAGCCTTGTGCTCCCTCCCTTCTTTGTTGTAGTCCTCCCCCTGCCCCTCTGGTTGCCTCCATTCCACATCTTTCAAAGGTTGGTTTTTTCAGTTTGGCCTTTTCTGTCATTTTGTTTTGTTTTTCTGTATTCCTCCATCTGGTATGTCTTTCTCCTTCTGACTGAATCTGCTTAGCATAATCCCTTCCAACACCTTTCATGTTGTTGTGAATGACAGCAGTTTATCTTTTTTGATCAGCTGAGTAGTATTCCACTGTGATGTATATACACACAATCTTCTTAATCCATTCATCTTTTTTTGGGCATTTAGGCTCTTTCCATATCTTGGCTATTGAAAATAGTGCTGCAATGATCATGGGAGTTCAAGAATCAGTGTTTTTGTGTCTTTTGAATAGATTCCTAGGAGTGGAATCGTTGGATTAAATGGTAGAGCCACCTATCCACTTATAAACTTTTGAGAAACTTGCGTACTGTTTTCCACAAATGTTGAATCAGTCTATATTCCCACCAACATTGTAAGAAGCTTTCTTTTGCTCCACATCCTCACCAGCTGATATGGGCCATTCTGACAGGTGTAAGATGGATATCTCATTAAGATTTTGATTTGCATTTCTCTGGCAATAAGTGATGATGTGCATTTTTTCATGTGTCTGTTGGTCATTTGTATGTCTTTTTTTTTTAAAGATTTATTTATGCGTACAAGAACTGGGGTGTAAGCCAGAGGTGTGGGTATGAGAGGATTCACCAGAGCTAGAGTGGGGAGCAGAACAGGTGGATCCATTGAAATAAACTGCTGAGGGGAGCAGAGGGCAAGGCAGGAGAGGTCTGCTGCGCCAGTGGGTTAGCTTCTTGGCCGGGGATCGAACTCACGTTGGCAATAGGTTAATAGCACTGTCTTTAACTCCTGCGCCACCAGGCAAGTTCCATTTGTATGTTTTATTAGAGAAATATATGGGCAAAAAAAAAATTAAAGTCAATGGATATCAGCCATTAAGAGAAATGCTAGACATTATATAATATTAAAGGACCTTGGGGATAATCAGAGGCAGAGATGATAATTTATCCAAGGTCACCTTTAGGAATGGCAGAGAGAATCTCAACTTCTCACTTTCCCACTGATGATTGCCATAAATTTACGCTTCTTTCTCTGTTGGTATCTCTTACAGTGAGTTTGCTCATAAAACTCACGATAAGTGAGGTGAAAAGTTAAAGAAAGGAGGTGTATGTGTCCCTCTTCCAGGCTCCAAAACTTGTTCTCAACCAAAATATCCAAACCTCCAATTATACTTCCAGGTGAATTTCTGCTGTGCACCCAGAATTTAGCATTCTAACTCTTGCCTGGAACATGTCTCCATCCGAACCTACCTAATCAAAGTCCTCTGAATCCTTTAAAAACAAGTCCCTCTATGATTTTTGCAAACTCCACTTGTAATCTATACCAGTGCTGTCCAAGAGGACAAGAATACAAACCACAAATGCAAATGAGATATTTAACTTTAATTCTTTAGTGATTACATTGACAAAAGTAAGAAGTAACAGTTGAACTTAATTTTAATGTTTTATTTACCCCAATATATCCAAAAGTTGCTGCTTTGACATGTGAAAAACAGAGACTACAGATGAAATATGTTACATTATTTTTATTTTTTGCACTAGATCTTTGAAATCCATGTGTGTTGCACTTAAACACATCTTGATTTGGACTGGATACATTTCCGTTGCTGATAGCCGCATCTAGCCAGTGGCCGCTGTTCTGCTCAGCGAAAATCTATGTGACAAATATTAGTGGTGCAAATTCCATTTTAACTTGCTAATTGTTTCTTGAGTGATCTTGGTTTTCTGAGCAGACTGGAAGGTCCTTAAGGGCAGTCATATTTTAAACCTCTTTGATATGATCAAAGTGCCCAACGTAATGCTCAGCCATAGAAAGCTATCTCCATGGACCACATTTGTTGAATTATTTCTACGAATGAAGATTTTACTAAACCACCTTGATGATACCAGTCTGCTAACTGGCCCTTTGAGAATAAGATCACTCTTTTTGGAACAACAAAGCTGTCAGTGTTTTAAATAATTGACAAGACTGCTAATAGCTGCTGCTTGTATAATTAGACAATCAGTTAAATTTGTGAGCATCCTGAGGGTGGGACTGTGGTGTCTTTTCAGCCTCATTCAGTCACAACAGATTTTAAGTATGAAATCTTTGCATAGAAATTAATAATTCTTTGGATGGTATTAGATACTCTTTAAAAAATTATGAGTTTAAATTTTCCCCGGGTACTGATCAAGTTGTTTAATGTTATCATGCTTATATTTGACTTATCTGCAAACCTAGATTGAAATGAAATAGGCTTAACTGTGCCAACTAGTCCCTTAGAAAATTTTTATTTTTAGAAGGGGGTAGAGAGGGAGATTGCCTGGATTCTGGAAATGTCATCATCTCCTTCTGATAAGACTTTATGTGGAGCTGTGGCCTTCAGGATAAACAAAGTAAAAAAAGACCCTGTGAGAATTTTAATTTGTTCAAATTAAAATGAAGACAGGAAGAAAAGAAAGTTGTTTTAAAAAGGAAGTCTGAACTTTAGCACAGTATTTTCACCATCCTTTGGGGGAAATTACATCACCCTTCCATGCATGTTCAATGAAAAAAAAATTAGTAATTATTCAGAATTGTAGGAACTCTTTTTTTTTTTTTTTTTGGCAGATTCCACCATTGTGAATGCAATGATATGAATTCAGTGGTGCAAATTCTTGAATTGCATCTCTGTGGCAGTAGAAGACCTCTTAGGTGGACACAGCAGGGAGAGGATGGACAGAGTGATCACCTCGTTCTGATGACTTTTTGCTAAAATAAACTTATCATTTCAAAATCACTTTTGCCATAGAAATCCTTGTAAGAATTGCAGAGTACAGATCTTTTGCATGAAAAGGGAACTTTCCCCCCTATAATTATGACCACTATGTTAAAGCAATCAAGAAGGTGTGCTAATTTACTTCTAACTGATGCAATTGATTTTCTAAAAGCTTTACATGGAATAGGAGATGTCATTGTGATGAATCAGAAATGCTTAATCCTATCACAATACAGAGCAAATTGAGTTGTTATGCATTTCATCTATTTTGGTATTAATCAAAGGAGAATAAAGCCAACTTTGTTTTTCATCTAGTTCTGGGTAGTTCACAGATGGAAAGAGGATTATACAAGCTAGTTTTAAGCTTTCACTACAAGAAATAGAATTGAAATTTGAGGCTGCTGGTGCTAATTATTGAGGTATATTCTATGAGGGATTGAAATCTATGGGTGACCTATAATGGAAGCCTGCCAAATATGATCTAGTCCATACAAAGATAATGACTGTTGTCAGTTTCCCATCGGGGAATCTGGAAAATAATACTGTTATTGCTAATATCTATTAACTTTAAATGTTATTCAGTTGTCTACACTAGGAATTCACAGCTTGTACTGAACATTACTTTTAATCTCTTCTAGAAGCACTGAGATTTTACTTCATTGCCTTCTTAGATGAATGAAATTAGCACTGTGAATCTAATTTTGTGTGCTAGGGAGAAGTCATCTAAGATGATCAGAATCAGGCCTCCAGATTTGGAACCAGCATGTAACATGTACAAACATGAAATTATTCTTGGACTTGACAAAGAGCTGGCCCCTAGTCACCAGGTCTGGTTTGGAGTTTGGACCCAACTAACTGTAGAACATTTAGAGATTTGCATCAGTCAGAGAAGAGTGCAATGGGGTATGGTATTAATACCACAACTGGAGACTTTAGTTGACATCACTTAATTGTTTTCCCTGTCTTTCTATGGTTCAGGATAATAGCTGTCAGTTCAGAGTGTCCTCCGTCCATTCATGGTTTCCACTTTCTTAGAATTCCTAACGAATTTTGAGGGAACGCTCATGTGTCAAGACAGGAGGGTCCCCTCTGGTCCTCTCTCTGGACTTTCTTTCTTGGTCCCTACAGCTAGCTGCACCTGCTTGTTCTGTTTATAGTATCTTCAGGGTTCAGCTCTCTCTTGCAGCCTCCCCTTCACCCATCTGGTATAACCTAAGCCTCTCTGGACACAGGGACACGCTTACAAACTGTACGCTCTCCTGATTGGGATGGGACACAACTTACTGTTCTTTTAAGCAAATCTTCTGCCCATACTAAGTCTTAATTTTTTAGATGCAAAAGTAAACAATTTTCCCATTTGCTTTTTCTCTTGTTGACTGAGATAATCACTACCGTGAAGTTCATTCAAAGCTTAGTAAAATAGAAATTTATTAAAGAGGTTATTCAGAGCTAGAAAGAGGACCCAGACTCTAGAGACCAATATAATACTTATTTTTCTTAGTGACTACCCCCCCTCCCAAGTTTTTGGCCTTGGTTTATATATATAGGTAAGTAACCAACACAGAAAGAATCCATAATCATTTTTTTCTTAACAAAGGAAAGAAGACATCTAGTTAATTTCTGACATTTGAGTTAACTAAAGGAGGTTGGTTTCGAATAAATGCAGTTAATTGATAAAAGAGAAGCACTGCTTATCACTTGAAAGCCAGGCCTTAATCTTACAAAGCTGATTCAGACAGAGCCATCTGTGTTGGGGAGATGTGAGAATCTCCAGTTACTGGACTCTAATTCTAAAATCACCCCTAAAGACATGGCGATCTAGTCATGCTTTTTTTCCCTGCAGCTAGCAATGGGACAGGGGTCAGTCTGTGGACTTGTGGAAGCTTCCTTTGTTTCTTGACACAGGATTTTCCACGGAGTGAGCCACTGTTCTGCTGACTCTAACCTCTAGAGGTTGGCCTGGCAGGTCAGAGGTAGACATTTTCCAGCAGAGAAAAATGTAGATAATTCTTTTCTAGAGCCATACTCTGAAGTAGAAACTCACAAATGCCTCCCTGTCTCCTAGAATGTAATAACATGGGGTTGAGGAAGTGTCCTGGTCTAATACGAAATACAGAGGGAAAAATTACATCAGTTAATGTCAAAAGATTATTTGGTGCAAGGGCAAACAAACTGAATAGAATTTTGCAAATACCAGAAGAGAATTAGGGTTAGTCAGACAGAGTAAAAGAGAGCTATCTTAAATTCTAATTATCTATACTATATAATTGCCTATCTGTAATATGAAATTGTGTGTTAATGTATATTATTGCATATAATTTAATAATTGCATGTGACTATATTACATGTGCATGTCAATTATATATATATGTATATATGAATGAATGACTTATTTGGCTTGTGCTAACCAGTTAGTTTCTCTCTTAGAGCAGAAAATTATCTGTTAAATCATCTAGTCCAGTAATTTACCAATCGGAAATGAAAACCCATAACTAGCAGAAAGTCATGTAGCAAATGTAGCCTAATGCATGGGAAGGTAGACCCTCTGACTCTAGTTCTTTGCTCATTTCTTCCCTTTCTGCCCGAGAAGGATGGTATTTTGCAATTGAAGAAAATTAGGTTAGCTATCAGGATAAACTTTTTGATGCTAATAGGTCGAAACATTGAAATACATTATCCAGGACATTTGCAGTGGTTATTTTAGAAACTGGTCAGACAGCTACCTTTTTACTCTGACCTGGGGGCAGTCCTGTGGAATCGAAGAGGATGTGACTTATTGATGTCAATTTCTTTACTCTGGTTTTTAGGTTACATGATTTTAAGGCAGATACTTCAAAAAAGATTACAAATATAGACTTAATTAAAATATTTACTACAAAAGATGCCCCGGTAGCTTCTCTAAATACAACTGCATTTATTTCCTGTATATGCATACATGCATGCATGTGTGAATCTGTCCTTTCAAGCAAATGTAAGGGTTTTTTCAAAATCTTTAAAAACAGATGGAAGAAATTGTCCTCAGATCCCTAGGGAAGATTGGACTGCATGGAACTTTGGCTTCTTCCTTTCGGTGGAATGGATTTCTATTGGGAGAGGATTTATAACTTTATGGGCCAGATAGTGTAAAAGATGTGACAGGCTTCAAAAATAATTTTTCAGTGGGACTATTTCTGGGAATGGTAATTGATTTTGCTTAGTATCTGGTAAAAACAAACCCGCAGGATTGTGTTGCATAAAAAAGAGAAAAAGCTAGAGAAAAGTATTCATGTTTTTGTGAGGATGTGTAGAGATGTAGACAGATCTTAGAGAGATTATCTTGTATTTCATTACTGCCTGGTGGAGAGAGCTACATTTTAGAAAGACAACCAGTTATTTTCTCTTTCTATAGTACTATTTGAAATCGTAGCTGTTGAGAAAAATTTTCTAGATATTTTCTTCCCAAAATTGCAGAATATATCAATATTACTTGGACCCTTCCTTAATGGTGGTCAAGTATCTGTTTAAGAGGGGGTTTGGCAGGGAAACACCTGTTTGTAGAACTCATTCTTACCTTCCTCATTCTCTTCCTTGTTTTCTTTCCTCCTTCCTTTTCTGTTTGTCGTGAACAGCTTTGAACTGCTGAAATCAAAGAATATAGCTACATCAGAGAGCCTATTTTTAACCCAAATTTATTGAGATATAATGAACAAATTTACATGTAGCATTATGTAAGTTTAACGTGTTCAGTCTGACAATGTGACGTATGTATATATACGTGTGTATATGTCTCTGTGGATTGTATGCACCAGAATCACATATGATATTAACTGAAATGCAGTTTTCTGGGTCCTGTCCAAGATCTAAAGAATCAGAAACTCAAGGATATTCTCCAGGAATCTGCATCTTTCCATAATATATGTACATATAAGATTTTGAGAACCACTGCTCTAAGAGATCAGTGATTTGATTGATAATTAAGGTGGGTAAAAATGCAACAAAGATTGTTGCACAGTCCATTGTGCTCTTCATCTCCCCTGTTTTCTACTCTCCTCCCCTTACCCTTCTGAGTGTCTCACATATATTGTCTTATTTCAAGTGTCAGTCTTATAGTTTGTCTTTGTCTGCTCCTTTGTTGGGTTTCTCTAGATTCCTCATGTAAGTAAAACCACTCAGTATTTCTCTTTCTCCTGCCTCACTTCCCTTCTAGTTCCATCCATGCTGCTGAAATGGCATGAGTTTATCTTTTTTGATCACAGAATAATATTCCATTGTGTATATATACCACATCTGCTTGAACCACTCCTTTCTTCTGGGACATTTAGGTTGTTTCCATGTCTTGGTTATTTTCAGCAGTGCTGCTATAAACATAGGAGTGCAGGTTTCCTTTTGAAGCTAATGTTTTTATGCTTTTTGGATAGATGCCTAGAAGTGGAATTTCTGGGTCATGTGATAGATCCATTTTTAGTGTTTTGAGGAATTTCCGCATTTCTTTCCATAAGGGTTGGATCAGTCTACTTTCCCACCCAAGGTGTGAGAGAGTTCCTTTTTGTCTAGCAGTTGATGTTTCTGTTTTTTTTTTTTTGCTATGGCCCATTCTGACAGGTGGGAGATGGTATCTCACTGAAGTTTTGATTTGCATTTCCTTGATAATAAATGGTGATGAACATGTTTTCCTATGTCTTTTAGCCATCTGCAGCTTTTGGAAAAGTGCCTACTTAACTCTTTTGCCCATTTTTTGATTAGGTTGTTTGATTCTTTTTGTTGAGTTGTGTAAGCTCTTTGTGGATCTTTGATACCAACGCCTTATCAGATATATGGTATGTGTAGCGGCAGGATGGCGGCACAGGAGCAAGGTTCGCCATGGTTCTGGGCAGACGGGTCAGGGAAGGAGAGTCTTGGAGCCCTTGGTGGCTTTTCATACTTTATTTAGTAGAGGTGGCCAGGTACATGGCAGGCATGGGTGCCGGGGGGCCGGGAGGCTGGCAGGCCTCCCAGCCCCCAGCGCATATCACCCTCTCGGTTGCTTCTTCTCTCTCTGCTGCTGTTGCTGTTGGTTCTCTCGGTTCTGTCTGTTGGTCAATCCTCGCAGTTCCGGCGTCCTCATGACGCCGCCGATTTTATGCCCATGTCCAACACAGGTGCACCCACTTGCGCATGCCCACCCTGGAATGCTCGCAGCACCGCAGGTGTCCATCATCAGTGGTGGGAGGGTGGAAATTCCTGATCAACCTTTACCCTACAGTATGCAAATATTTTCTCCCATTCAGTGGGGCATTTCTTTCACTGTACAGAAGGGTTTTGGTTTGATATAGTCTGAGTTGTTTATTTTCTCCTTTGTTTTCCTAGAAGAAGGATTTGAATGCAATCCTTTTGTCTAGAAAGTATGTGAACTTTCCACCAAAAAATATGATGAAAGTTTTCATTCTAAATATCTTTACAGGATTCAATTATATTCTGTAAATAATTTTTCTCTCTGGGTGTTAAAAAACTATTATTTATTTGCCCTTGGATCCAGACCACAATGTTGACATCTTCGCTGATCGTTTATGTGTCCATCTTCTGGAGATGGTGAGATCTTTTGTGGTGGGACCATACTTACTTTATCTTTGTATATCTGGCATCTAGGGCAGGGCCTTTGTATAAGGAGGTTATACCCATTTCTGTATTGTTTCAATTACAAAAGAAATATGAACATATTATTGGAAACTCAAACACTGCTTTTGTGGAAAGTGAATGGGCAACTTTTACCCTTGATTCAAAGACTTGGAAGGTATCATTTTCTGGATGTATACAAATTATAAATGTAATTTTTCTCCAGAAGGGCAAGTTACTGTGTAATGTTGTATTTTTTTCTCTTGAATAATGCTTAGCAAATTTGTTACATTCCAAAAGTGTGGCCCTTTAAAAAGACAATTTGTAGTTAATCCTCACAATTCCTGTTGAAAGAGCTCAGTTGGAATCTACTTCAGAAAGTGATGTCATTTTAAGGCTCTAAGGTATAAAGATGTGCGAAAACTCAAAGGGAAGGACAGACTCCAGATAGATGCTCAGAAACTCTCTAGTTTGGATGAACCAAAGAAAGACGACTTTGTCTCAAGGGAAAAAATTTTGCTTTAGAGAAAGGATCTTCAGCTTGTTCCAGAAAAGAGAAAGCTGTATGTTCTGAAAACCTGAAGAAAAAAGCTGACTAGGTTGATTCCTGACCTTGTAGCTTTCTCCATGGCAGTGAATAGAAAGCCAACCTTCAGCGAGAATTATAAGTGGATTTCAGCTGTTTAAAAACCAATTGTGAAAAGAGCAAGTCAAAGTGTACGGTGAAAGTGAGTTTAGAAAAGACATTCTCTTTTCTTTATTTTTAGAAACATTTTAAACTTTTCCAACTCTCTTAAAAAGTTATTCAACAAGCAATTAATATCTGCTTGCTCACTGGAAAAGGCAAGACACTTGAAGACTCAGAGATAAAGGAGTCTCCACCCACAGGGAACTGATGGTCTAAATTAGGGCTAAGGGACCTCCCACAGGCTTACTGGGAGTACAAACCCCTTTTATTTTATCCTTTTTATTATGGACTGTCTTTCTGAAAACAAGGAAGGAAATCTTGTACAAAAATGAGTAATACAGACTGACAGCTTAGTCACAAAGAGTTGAGGAGAGGTAATCCCTTATAAGAGAAAATGTTGTAAGATGCCTAATTATGGTACCAGAAATGGTATTTGTGCACGAGGTTTTTATTTTTAAATTTTATGATGTTTGTAAGTTTGTTTAAGACACCAGAAATGCTGTTAATATTAAAAAAATCTGGTATTAATATTGAATACATGTAATGTGAATTTATTTTAAAAAATTATTTTCTACCTAAGGACTTAGGTTTCTTAACTTACTTGATGTGACTTTAGAAGATAGGAGAAATGGATTTTAATTGTGGGGAAGCTTTTCAGGGAATTGAGCAGGCAATTACGATGTTGAATCTAAAGGGAATTTACTGACTTACATAAAAAATTTGCTCAGAGAAAGTTGAAACTAGCCTTTCTCGTCTTTTGATAAGAAATCATCACTAATGATTTCTGAGTTTTTCTCTGGATTTGAATCACTTGCATGCTTTTCTGATGTCTATTCATAGTCCACGGTTTTATGAATCTATTTTCTCTACTGCTCTACCTCCTTCTGTAAACCGTGTTTGACCCTAGTTTCATGTATGTTATTAAATAATTGCTATTTCCTTCATAAATAACTTTACAGTTGGCTAGATCATGTCCTATGAGCTTTTGAAGTTTTGTTTTTAGTACAATTAGTGATAGTGTACATTTCCTAGATTGTATTAGTACCAGAATGAACATTTGTATTTTTCTGTCTTCCACTCTGCATTAAAAAAAAAAAAAAACAGAAAGAAAATCAACTGAATATTCAAATACACAAAGACTGCTGTTCAGACAAAGGTGAAACCATCAGTTAAGACTTTAGTCTGGAGTTTCATTGGTGATACAGACTTGGAGCTAGTGAGGGGATGGAGTTTCATTGTGGAATGAATGAAAGTCAGGGTGTCTCCATCTCAGGCTCTTGTCATGTGTATACTGAAACATTCATTATCTCAAAAGTGTGGCTAGGACGGGAGCTTAATATTGCATATTACTGCAAGAGTCCTAATAATTTGTCAGTTCAGCAGTGACCTCTGGCCTCTTTCTTTCTTTTTTTTCAAAGGAAGCTGCTGATTCCTTTCTCTCGGGCTGCTGCAAGGATGAAGGAGAATCTCTGGGGTTTAGCATAGTGCTGGGTACATAGTACGTAGTACATCCAGCCTCTTCTCAACTGGGAGATGGTGGTTGCCTGGAAAGCAAGGACTGCATCTTTTATGCCTTCATGGGGCTTTGTACTGGTTATTATATGTTTAAAAAGTAAGTTTTTAAAGATTTATTTATACATACAAGAGTTGGGTATAGGCCAGAGGAGGGGGGGGGTGATGGTGAGAGGATTCACCAGAGACAGAGTTGGGAGCAGAATAGGTGGATCTACTGGTGGCACCATGTGGCACCATGTGGGTGGGTCAGCTCCCTGGCCGGGGATCAAACTGGTGCTGCAGTGGCTGCAGATAGCTTCCTAGTGCTGAGACTTAACCCCTTGTGCCACTAGGGAGGCCCCTGAAAATTATTTTCTAATTTGTTAATTTTTTCTCTGGTCAGGTGATTTGGTGATTGAATTAAATTTTAGATGATGAGTCATGAAATAACATAAATTTAGGGGTGGTGAGATAAGTTCACATGAGCTGCCACAGGGGTAATTCTTCCTGGGTGTTTTAAAAGTCACAACCAACACTTGGTTATTCACGGTGCTTGCAAACCAGTTAGCTTTTGAGAGCAAAAGAGCATAACTGAGTATTTAGCCCTGGACCACAGGTGAGATCTGACGGAGTCATAGTACCTGGAGCCGATGTTTGTCATTTGTAATCCATGTCATTTAAGGGGTGCGTTGCTCCAAAGGGCCTCCTCTTTCTGTTGGGCTAATGTCATAACTGCATTCAGAGTGCTGGTGACTCCTTCTGAGGACGCCTTCTTCAGATAAGTTAGGGATCCTGCTGGAGGCAGATGAAGCACCCTTGCCTCTCCTGAACTAAGCAATGGGACTGGGGCCTTGGCATCAATGAGTCTATCGGGAGGTCAGAGGATCCCTCCGCTAGCCCTGCTTCAGAAGAGTCTTCCCCTCTCTACTGTGCATCCACGGAGGTGTTTAATTAGCCTTGCAGTTGCGCTTGGAGTATCGTGATCTATGATTCAATGTCAAAGAACAGTTAAAGATTATTTGCATTTTTCCCATCATCCATGCTGATCTTCCTTCCCTGGTGCTATGAGGATTGTCTTTTCATCTGAGATGCAGCCTCCTCTTGTGACGAGGGCCCAGTCTCCAGCTGCCAGATGGCCTGGGTCTGCCTGCTTCTGCCTATTTATCAATTTTGTGACCCTTGGCAAGTCACTTAAATTCTTTCCCTCCAGTGTCTTTATTAATAATATAGGGATGGTAATTGTTCCTCCTCTGTAACAATATCGTGAAGGTTAATGAGTTAATACTTGTAAATTGCTGACAATATATGC
This sequence comes from Galemys pyrenaicus, assembly GCA_019455555.1. Lineage (NCBI taxonomy): Eukaryota > Metazoa > Chordata > Mammalia > Eulipotyphla > Talpidae > Galemys > Galemys pyrenaicus. The sequence continues at coordinate 1,550,487 of JAGFMF010011662.1, forward strand.
TATTTAGTGAGAACTAGATAAATATTTGAAAGCTGAACATTTAAATAAGGATTCACATATGATCAGATACTGTTGTTATTAAGCTCGAAGTGCTCACAGTCCTCTGTATGGGAGTAAAGGAAAGAAGAAAAGGACAGTGAGGGCTGCAGAGAGCACAGGGGCATTGGTGAGAAGAGCAGTAGGAATCAGATTCTCCAGCAGGTTTAGAAGATCTCTGTGCCCAGAGCCAGTACTTTATGGGCCATAATGAACCTAAGAGACCAAGGTAATTTTTCTTTTGCATTATTCTTTGAGTGTCATTGAACTTTGCAGGGATGCTGCTGCAGTCATTTCCGTTATTGTTAATGCTGTCATCAGTATCATCAATATTTTAATCACTGCCATAAAATATTAAATCCCATTTGATTTTGGCAGGTCAGTGTATCCGTTGGATATGGTGGTCCAGCTTCAGGCCTTAGAGGTTTTGGGATGATAGTTCTTTATTCGAGTCTGGATGAGACCATTGTGGATTTAGTATGCCTATTTGGTTTTCTGAATGAAACAGGAAAATGGAAAAATTTATAGACCTTCCAGTAGAAATTTAGCATTTCCTTCAATGATTAATGTAGATAATATTTCACCAAAGTATTAGCCACTCCTATGACTGTGTCACCAAAAGGATTTTTAATTTTTATATCACATCGGTTTGTAACGACCATCTAACAGTGGTGATTATGTTCATTTGACTTCAGAATCACCTATCCAATATCATATTTTTGTTTTGTACAATTAGGAAAGCTGTTTTAATATAAATACCTTCTTCTGGAAGTTTATGTAATTGACTTTATGTTAAAACCATTATTCTGACAAATTATCCACAGACTTCTACAGACTGACACAGATGTCCAAGGACCAGAATAGATTAAGAATTGCTTTCAGGCACTAATATTTAATAACATAAAATTAATGCAGGGAGATCACACAAAATAAAAAAGCTTTCTCAAATGCTTAAATAAACAATGTTTGATAGAACCATGTGCTCTATTTTAAATTAATTGCACATTTTGGTTCTCATTAGTTTGAGTTCTCTTAGGAGTTTCCTCTGTTGAAACTTGAAGAGAAAGGGACCCTCCCAGCTGATGGCATGCATGCGTGGTACAAATTCCAGGGGGTTGGAGAGAATTCATGTCTGCTTGGTAAACCTAGGGTGAATTCATGGCTCCTTAATCCATGACACTGCTCATGAAGACTGATCACAGGGAATAGTTCTCTTGTGTTCTTTGCTGCCTGATAGTTCATTTCCTTAAGTCGGATTCAGAACCAAATTATTTATTTGTGTATAAGAACAATAACAATCTAGGTTTGGTTATAATGTCTTTGATTTTTTTTGCCAGGAAAGCACATCTGTTCTCAGACACAAAAGTCACAGAGGTCAGAAATACCTACCCAGATTCTGCATGGCTTCAGACTCACCCAGACACTTAAATACTCTGACTACTCATTCAAAAACTCCAGATCAGAACAAAAGTTCCCTTTGTCTGAATGGGCTTTTTAAAATAATAATAAAAAAATGTTTGCCTTCTCTTGATTCCGTATTTCTTTGCATTTTTCACCTGCTGGTACTGTCTTCCCAGCCCTCGCCTTCACTTCAGTAGAATCAGTTCAGGGTAATTGTCCATGTCCAGAGATGAACGTGTCAACTGTGATGTTGTTGATACCTGTCCTTTGTCATTCCTGAATGACAGTTGCTGTTCACCATTCTAACTTATCAGAGCCCAACAACTGGAATCCTCCCATCACCTATAAACACATACCTAAAAAATTGCCCTCCTTTTAAGTGTTCATATTGGCATTCTGCCGAAGACCAGCTACGACAGAAGGCCAGGTCCCCAAAGGATGGAACGGAAGTCGGTGAATGAGGGGGGTCCAGGGTTACAAAACTTGAGTTGGGGTTTGGTGTGCGTCCTTGCTGAAAAGTCTCAGTAGGCCTTTATTTTATATATTACAAGCAGGCAGTGGGATTACATCAATGTGTGCATAGAGCAGGAAGTTAACAAACATCACATTTTTTTCAAGAACAGCTTGGGGTCCCGCGGCCTCCATTCAAGTTTTATGACACATACCATTTTGAAGTAGAGTTTACATCCAAAACACGTTCTTAACAATATCTTAATCCACACAGTTATTGATCAATGTTAAAGAGGACAAAGCAACTTTGTGCAAATACAAGTAAATATTTTGTTTACTCTGAGTGTAAGATAGACTATCAGTCACAATGTCTAAGATCAAACTAGTGTCAATACCTAAGAAGCTACAGGCTCTCAATCAAAGGGAAATACTAAGGCCTTAGTTATCTCTAAACCTAACATTTAGTCTTTTAAGGGAATCACTAACTTCATTCTAAGTCTAAAACTAATTAGGGAGTTTTTCTATGTATGATCTCAACTTAAGTAGAACAAAGGCAAAAGGAAGAGGAGGAGAGTAGGAAGAGTCTATGTGACTCCTTTATCACCTAGGATGATGCAGAGCCTTCCACAATGGGCCAGATCACAGAGGGCTTTTCTCATTTCCTAAGGCCAGTTTCCTATAGAAAATATTTACGTCTGGGAGACTGCCTAAAGACTAACTTTTGGGTCTGTAAAACAACCATATTTTGCTCCTCCTGGCTCCATGGCCTTTTAAATTAGTGGCAGTATTTACCAGTCGTAAAGGTTTGTGTTGGAGTAAATGTATTGCATCCATCTATTTTGTTTAACAAACAGCCATATTTACAACTGCCCCCATGGATGATATTCCAGCAAACACGTTTTTTGTAACTTTTAAAATTTTAATTATTAAATCAGCCAAAACAAAAGGGAGTCCAAGGGGGGCCAACTGTGGAACCTCTGATTTTTCAGGGCAGTTCCCCTATGATGGGCTTTTGCCTCACGGCATAGTTAAGGTGGCCCCCATCAGCATTCCAACTACTAAACTAATGACCAGTTCTTATTAAAACTTCGTGGTATTTGCTAACGAATTTCTTTGAAACTAAATATAAAAATTTTAGGATATAACTCAGACATTTGGAAAGTAATGGGTTTGTTAAGTTGACCAAAATATATGAGTTTATGATCCTATCAGTAATTGCATATGATTTTACTATAATGTCTTAGAAGTCATCCATCATAAAGGGTAGTATAGGCAAAAAGATACATCTATAAAAGAATTCACTCAATGAGAAGTAAATATTTAAAACACCCTTCAAGCTGGAAGCCTAGTAAATTAATGATCAAATGATTCAAGCAGAGACATTGAAAAGTAGTCACATATAGTAAGTGTAATGGATGCTTTGTTTTGTTTTTGGTGAGAGAAACCAAAGTTACAATAAACAAAAAGCTTAGATCCTTGACTTATTTGTATATCTACAAAACACAGATGAAAACAATGTAGTCATCACCCACGTGAGGGTACCAGCAAGAAAATAATAGAGGAAATGAAAATGTAATTTTTTTCCTGTCCAAATGAATGGACTCTCTGGATTTGATCCCTGGTCTCCCTGAGTATCCAAAGACCTCAAATAAAGAATAGAGGGTTTTCCTGGCCTCTGCAGTTAACTTAGCTTTCCCAGAAAAAATTAAAATGGATATATATGCCCACATTAATATAATAAATGAAAAAATAAGTTAATCCTATAATAGTTAATTTTTGTTAATGTTATTAAATATAATTAGATTATTAGGTTCTGAGAGAAAAATACTGATATTTGGATACACCTCTCCAACCCTTAATTTTCTCCTTGTTATAAAACCTTCAGTCTGACCTGGGTAGAAAAGTATAAATAGACTTTGAATAAACTTTGAGAAAATATGGAAAATTTTAATACTAGTGAATTATCTTTTTAAGTATTTAATGAATCACAGAAGATTTGATATAGATTATTAATGGCTGTGGCTCAGACTCAGATATTTATTACATAGAGTACCGGCTTACAAAAAACAGACACAAAGCAGTCTCTGAACCAAGTCCAGGTCTGGACAATTCACTCTATTTATGATGTTGTCTCATTGATGCACCAGGGTGGGGTGGCTCACGGTAGAGTCTGGTTTCCTGTCTCTATGATCTTTTTTTTTATTGTCATTATCATCTTTGATAATGGCCTTTTTTCTAATAAAGGGATGTTTAGGATGCAACTTCCACAGTCATCCGGGTGTCCCTGAGGCTTCCTGTGCTGGCTATGTGAACACTGGAAGAGGTGTAGACGTGAGGAAGTGGATGCAAAGATGGTGGAAGCAAATATGCCTTTTGTTCCTGCACAGCCATATCTTACCTTTGCTGCAAGGTGCTCTGCAGACTGTCCAACAATGCAACACCTTCTCCCTTGATGCAGAAAGCCCTTGGGTTTCTAGGGAAGTGTTTTGACCCATCCTGGCTTGTCCATACTTGAAGGGCAATTCACACAGCACAAGGACCCAGCACATTAGATTACTTCTATTTCTGTACCGCCCAATCATGAACAATCTGGACTCTCTTTAAAGAAACCCGGTTTATAAAGTGGAATCTGACCCTCACACAGAGCTGAAAACAGAAAGAAAACAGGCTGTGAGCTCAAGCCTATGGGCCAATTCAAACCCTTTCCGAGCTTTATTTTACAGGCAGGGACATTAACTCTGGGGAGATGAAAGGCTTTGGCACTTTCAAAAGCAACCCAGTGTCACCAAGAAGTATTTCTAAAAGGCAAAGGTATGAGGCTTAGTTTGCACAGTTTTAAAAAAATTATTTGCAGTTGTAAGTTGACATTTCAAAATGCTGAAATTTGAAAATAACTTTTAAAAAGTTCTAATTAAGCAACAATAATTGGGAATTGACATTTTCTACCATTCACTAAGAAGTTACATAGCCAATAACCCTCTTTTTTCAATTTCCAACCCAAAGTCATTATATAAATATAGGATGACATTGTGGCACTCTGTAGAAAATTGGGGTCTTGGCATTTAACCTCTTGACACCCTTTTCTCAGTCCTCTGCAAAGCACTGTTGATGTCACTCCATACAGAAAAAAGGCTTGCTATTTCTTGAAAATTTTGAATAGAAATTGAATTTCTTTAAGCAATCCTAATTTAATTAATATACAATAACCCTTGACTCTGCTTTACTTGGAATTTTTTTAAGTATTTCAGCTTCTTTTAAGTATGCAAAATGAAAATTCCTACTTTGGGATTTTAAGAACCAGAGACACGTAGGCTGATTCAAAAGCAGCGCAGCTTTCCTAGGTCATCCAATGCTATTCCTGTTTGTGTAATGAATATCTTTTATGTTATTAAAAATCTATCAGGCTTTGTCAAGGCACAGTATGGTATAGTACTACATGGTCACCTTAAGTACCATAATGAACTCAACTATTAGGTTGTATCTTAATTTTCTTATGCTAAGAGAAATTCATACAAACTTGTGAGTTTGAGAATGATTTTATAAGCACTTTAACATTTGCAAGGTAGTTCTAGTTAGTATGAGGAATTAGATGGAAGCATCAAGAAGTGTGTGTGTGTGTGTGTGTGTGTGTGTGTGTGTGTGTGTGTGTGTGTGAGAGAGAGAGAGAGAGAGAGAGAGAGAGAGAGAGAGAGAGAGAGAGAGAGAGAGATTGAGAAGTTGAGAAGGACCAAATTGTCCCTGGTGAGAGATTAGTTACCATTGGGATTTATGAGGACCTTATTTATCTTTAGTAATGAACATGGAACAGATTCTGGTTTAGCCCAAGAAAGAACCCAACAAAGGAATTAGTTTTCAGGGGACTAGTTGGGAATGGAAAAAGAATAAGACTTTAAGACAGATAACTAGGTAGCACTGGGCTCGTGCCTTTGACCCAAAGATATGGTCTGACTGCTCTCGGCTCCATCCTGGTAGAGCTTGGACTGTGTGCAGGTGGCCAGAGGCCAACAAGGCTTATCAGATGATTCTCCAAATGGCTGAGGTAGTTGATCAGAGTAGAGGGGATGAGGGCCATAAGAGATAAAATCTAACATAGCTTAGTTCTGAGCTGCCAACAATTACCTACATTTATCAGTCTGCAAAGGACATCAGACCATCTTGCTTATCCTCTTGCTTTCTGGCAAAATTGCTCATTAATAATCTTGGATGGAGTTGTCTCACATATCAATGATATTAGAAGGAAAGCTCAGCTAGAGCTAAAGATAACTTTCCTCTCGTTCTAATCTGCCCTGCATTATTTTGTAAAGTCCATTTTGGTGCTACTTCAAGGAAATGGACACACTTTTTCTATTATAGATTCTATTACAGATTACTTAAATAGCTGCAGAGATGGACATTTCTGAGCAAGCAGGGAGGAATGTTTTATGGAAAACAGCCTGATGGCTCCACCCACCCTGTCTCTGGGTTGACAAGATGTCTGTGCTTCTCATTTGTACATAGAAGGCAGTAATATTTTGTGTGAGGAATTGGTTCATAAGGACCTTGCATTTTTCAAAACTCACATAATTTGGCATTAATTTTTCTGTTGCAATAAATTGTAATGCAGGGAGATGCATCCCCAGACTTCGTAAATCTACCATCAGTGTAGTCTAACTTTACTTTAAATATGCTTTTCATGTATATCAAAAGACACAAAAATAAAACATGAAAATGACTTATATGACCTTGACCCTTTTGATAGCCTTTTATCACATCTCATTATCTTCCATGACCCTTGATTTGTTGGGCATCGCCATTCAGTGAGCTTTGGGATATTGTTAGGGGGTAGAAAAGCGATTATAAATTATAATAGCTCTGAGCATCAAAATAACAGTCCAGTAATTTAACAATCATTTGGGATTGTCTCAGGCTCTAAAGTCAGGTGTGGTTCTTGGGCTACTTTTATTTCTGCTTTACCAGTGTAAATGTGACTTCCCTGCAGGAATAGCAGATACCCTGTCTGTGCTTAGCCCAGCATTGCCAGTTCTGAAGGGGTATGACTCTTGAATGGATTTTAAATTGTGTGTATGTGCACAGGTGTGTGGTTGTACTTCGTATATTTCATGTTAACGTCTATGTAATGTATAAGATATAGTACTTATAAGTGGTATCTGTAAATTATGCTATTTCAACTTGGCATACTTCAGTTTTGTGTAAAGGGACTGTCACATCTATTTCCAACAATGGTTATCATGAAAGGACTTCTTTGTATTCTCCAACCAAAGATATGATACGTATTTTTATATTAACCCATGTTGTTATTAATGGAATTATATCCTCTTGCACTCACATGTCGAAGCTCTAACCCTTCCTCTCTCCTACCATGAAACTGTGTTACAGACAGTCCCCCAAGAAGGTGCTTGAGGTTGAATGAGGTCATGCAGGGAAGGCCAGTTCATGTGTTCACGAAGGAGAGGTCATTTGAACACATGGGAACATGGCTGCTCACAAGTCAAGAGGAAATACCTCAGAATGAATGAAGTTTGCCTCCTCCTACTTTGACCTTGGACTTCCAGCCTCCAGACCTTCGAGTAATGAATTTCTGTAGGATTAGCCCCCTTGGCCTGTGGTACTTTGTTATGGCGGCCTGGGACACTAAGATACCTGTCATCCTTGAGAACGGAATTTATTAGTTTCATTTTGATTTTTCTAATTTATAGGTATGGATTATGCATTTAAATTTCTCTTTGCACTTCAAACCATTTGTTTAATTGAAAAAGTTGAATTATAAATTTTATCTTAATTTCTGGGGATTTGATTATTCCTGTTTACTGAACTTAGGAGAAGTCATGCAGTTGCTCATTTTGAAACATGCTCAGTTAATAAGGAGCTGTGGTGGACACCTTGCAATGGTAAGATAAAGAACACATGGCTACATCTTCAACACGATTGTCTACTGAGTGACAGGGGAGAGAAAAATGCATGAATAACAGTTGGTAAAGTAGACTGAGGTGGCTGGCACGAAAGGAATTTTGAACAGAATGGGCTGAATAGCATTCTCTCTCTCTCTCGGCTTTTCAGTTCCATTCCAGTTTTCACATGCATTTTTCCTTTCCCTGGACAGCTCTTTCCCCAAGCCTTTTAACTGACACAGAGTTCAACTCAAATATCATTTCCTTCAGAAAGTTTCTTTGAAACTTCTGGTTATGGTGGAGTCTTCTGTTTTCTGCTAATAAATACGGGCACTTTTGGCACTTACTGCAATTACTTGTGATGTTTTGACACATGTTTAACCACCAGCTGTTGGATAAGAGGTGACCTGATTTGTAATGTTTGTGGATTTCTCTGGTGTAAATGCTCCCATCATGATGGTAGCAGAGATGGATGTGATGTCACTGAATGTGGAGTTGAGAAGAGAGGCACCATAGCACACCATGACTTAATTTCTACCATAAAGTTGCAAAGATAAATTTAAGTCACTCTGAAAAACCACTAAGAAAATTAGAAATTGGTCACCTTAGAATATTTATACTTTCATATTATTATTGAAAGTTTATATAATTTAGTTTTTAGTATTAACTATTTCATGACTGGCTTGGAAAATTTGGAAAGCAGCTCTCCAAATTGGTAGGAGCCGGCTTCCAATCAGTGATTTTAGTGTCTGTCTTCTTTGTGATAGCATAAGCAGGTAAAGGCAGGGACTGTTTGCTTTGCTCTTGCAAGACAACACAAGTTACCGAGAAAATCCACAGGAAGGGACTTACACAAGGACCTAGGGAATCACACCACCTTGCAAGGTATGGAAGTAGGTGGTTGGACACAGTAGACTTGTAGGAACCTGTCCAGATGTATCCTTAGCAAATGTCCTAGTCTAATGCAAATTGCCACTTGTAGGTTGTAGGGATTCTTAGACACTAGCCCGAAGCTTGTGACCACCACTAGAGATGCTCAAATCTTATGTGGGGTCTCTTACTGGATGACTCTATCCTGGCATCTTCCCGAGAGGGGCTTTCTGAAGATTCAGGTTGCTGAGCTCTTCAGTCAGTCTTCAGATAGTCTGCAGAAGAAAGCAGAGATGATGCCAAGTTGACGGTATCTATCAACAGTCTCTCTTGCTCTCACTAACACATCACTAGCACCTAGAATATTCTTTTACTCGTAGGAGGTACTCAGTACATACAGATTGAGTGTTGAGGTCCAGATGTTGAAAATAAATAACACAGTCATGATAAAAAGTAATCAACTTTAAAGGAAAGGATTTATTTTGACATCTCAATTATTCTCCCCTAATGCCAGATAAACAAACTTATTAAATAGTATTGTAAAAGTTTATGTGTAACTTAGATGCTTGGAATTTAAAGCATATTTCTGCTCCCATAAATGTGGTACGGCCTCTAGACTGATCCACAAGAGACCTTCAGACATAATGTTACTGAAATAGAGCTCAAATAATGTAATAACTCACTACCTTATAGAATATTCTGTGAGAAAATGCACTTCAAGTTCCAGTTCTGGTGCCAGATATCCATTTTCTGCTTTTGCATTTGTGGCAACAAGTATATGAATTCCTCCTCTCCAGTTCCTGTTTAGACTTTAAGCAACAGGAATAGGAACATCTTGCTGTGTTTTCAGCTTTAGTCATAACAGAGAAAGTTAAGTTCTGACTCTTGCAGTAGTAGTAGAAAGAAAATTCTGGGTGGGAGAGGGATTCTAATAGCTATCATAGAAAAGTAAATTTCATATAAGGGGCATTGCAGTACTTTATATTAGGATTTCTGTATTATGCTTATTTAATTAAAATTGGAGTTTTTATTGCGATGGAATATAAGCTATACAGTTCAGATTAAAATAAGAGCATGAGCTATATTAAATTTGCATAGAGATTTTCTTTAGTAGGTCTTACCAGGTGAGTGAACCATACCTTAGGGGATATTAACACTGGCAGTTCTTAAAGAAATCACTTAGTAAATTACTGGTACAATGACCTAAAAGATACTCTAAAGAATACTAAAATGTGCTTTAATTTTCTGGGGGACAGGGATCATGTCTTATTCATTTTGTTATCCTTCAAGAATTAGCACTATGTTTAACAAACAGACATTCAATGGATGTGAGATAAAATAATACAAGTTGTCAAAGAGATAAATCCAGAAAAATTAGCTTAGATTTAAAAAAAATCCAATCTAATCTAAGGATTTATGTAATAGCCTATTATTAAAATGAATATGAATTGTGGCTTTATAAATAGAAATATTAACATGCAATGAGAGATAGTTGGAGTTTGGTTGTCATTGGTATTGTTCACCAAATAACTTGAATTCTTGGTTTACTGGATAGGATGGTCCTCCTTGAACTCTTGATATAAGATGGAATTGTGCCTGGCTTTGGCCAATGAGTTGTTAGGAGACATGGTACCTGTAGAAGACATCTTTAGTCTGGGGCATGTAACTACTAGTTTAGACACTAGAACTTTCTTTTCTCTCTACTATGTTGACTTACAATATTCCAGAAAGAGACTGTTTTATGAGCTAAGACCTCACTTGTTACTAAGATAACTTAAGTGAGAAAGCGTGTGATCATATAGTTTTACATTTAAACTAGATCACTTTTTTGATATAGGGAAGGCTCTATTAATAATGTAGCTGCGACAATAGTCATAAACCAGAACTGCTGTGAGCAAACAAAGACATATGGTCACTGAGAGCTCAGCCTTGGCTGTTGTAAGCCTCTGAGATCGGGCTTGTTTGTTACATGAGCAGAGTCGCCTATCCAGACTGCTACATGGTGGCAACACCAGAACAAAAAGCGACGTTCGAGTTTTGATTTATTTCCTTTAAACGAATGTGTCCAGATTATTTGTATTTCAGGTGACACAAACTCAACTCAAATTTACTGAGAGTAAACAAAGGAATTTAGCAGTACCTGGAATCCAGAAAGGTTAAAAATCAAAACAATAGGAAGGTACAGATGGAGCCTGATCCTTGGGAGCAAGCGGGGCTTGGGAATCACATTCAGTGCTGCCAGACCCTACACTTGTACCTTCTGTCTCCAGTTCTTGCCATGTGGAGGACTTGCTGCCTCTCACCTCAGCCAAATGGCCTCCTTGGTGCCAAACCATGGACACTAGTAGCCCCGGAATCCTGTCTGACTGCCTCCACCATAAGAAGGACAATTTCAAGAATCTTGGGCAAAGATTTCAGTTTGATTCAGTTTTGGAATCTCTTAACCAATCTCTTAACCAATCTCTTAACCAATCGGCTGAGACTCGGAGGTTGAGGCATTCAGGCCAACGCAGTGTTGCTGGGAACTCCACGGGGACAAGCAGAGGAGCAGCTTGGAGGAGAAGGGTGGGGTACCAGGAAGACAAAAAAGGCTCCCTGATGACCTCATATGTGCTCAGCTATGTGGGCGACGCCATGTGTAAGGCACTGGCTGAGAGTTTTTGTGGAGTTATTTTTCTGGTGTCAAGCTTTTCTTAGAGCTGGAATTTGAAAACATTTATAACACTTTCCTTCCACATTCTTTTGTGTGATTCCTTCTTATGAAAACCTCATATATGAAAATAGCTGAGTGGAAAATGATGAGTTGTGGGGCCAAGGGACTGAGTAAAGCTAACTGACCCACCTGGGCACTGAACCAGAAATTCTGCTCTCCATAGAATTATATTCTAATCAACCGAGCTGAGCTGTGGGAACATAAATGACATAATGACATTCAAAGTGACTTTTCAGAGCTGGCCATAAAATTCCATTATCTGCAATTAGTTAATTTAGTCATTAAAAAATCTGAAGAGTTAGATTACATCATTATAAGCTTGCCTTCAAAGGTTAGACTTGAGGTCTATGATTATATTGGAGGCTGTAGACTGGGTATATACCCCATTGTCCTGCTTCATATGAGCACCGTGTCTCTGATATTTTCTATGTAAATTTTGGGGGTACAGTAGAAAGTCTACTCCCAACAAGGTTATCAGCCAAAATCTCCTGCAGTTCTGAAGGTACCTATGATTGAGGGGTGTGTCGCGATGAAAATAATTGCTTTAATTAGCCATTAAATAGGTTGCAGGGTCAACATGGCAATGGGTTTCTTTCTGTTTTTGATTTAGTAGAAGCAGTTAATGATTTTGTTTTTATTATCTTTACCTCCTGCTTCAGAATTATTTACTTAGCACATGGAAGGCAACAGATATTTGTTATTATAAAATCAATTTCATGCCTGGCTAGACTGTCTCTTCCACCTTTGTCATTACTCTTTGAGCTTTGGGTGTTATCTTGGGCTCATTTATGTTTATACAACTAGATGGCAATGGGCCCTACCATAATTATTTGGGGAGTTTGAGTCAGACAGCCAAAGACAGTGCATTTTCTTTCCATTTTCAGAGAATTTCCATGTATTTATTTTCTCCATTTCTATTGAAATTTCTAATCAATGGAATAATGTTCCAAAGTAAAAGTATCACAGAAGATTTTCTCTACTTCTCTTCCTGATGTTAAGAATGGCTAATGTATCTAGAGTAAAAATTCAACATATAAAAGCTGTGAAACACCCATCCGTAAGATATCATTTAGTTAAAAGCATTCTTTGAAATCTTTGTTTACTGAAGTTGTGTTCCTTTGTTTTCTCTAGCTTTTATGTAAGGCTCAAGGTGACAATCATGGCTTTTCTGAAATGTCAGTAGCTGTGAAGTTAAATGATCTAAATGCCAGTAACATTCGTCTTTTTCTTTTTGGTGGTTGTGGCTCTGAATTAATTCCCAAACGTACATAAAATTAGGTCTGAAAGTCCCTTCATGTTCCTTAAGCGTATCCTGTGTATAGTGTGGATGTCAGGCAGGAGTGAGTAGATCTGGTTCCAATAGAATCTGACCCCATTAACACTATCCCACTGCTCCCATCATGCCTTGTTGTTCCCATCATGCCTTCAGTGCCTTTGCTCTACCTCAGCTGCTGACATGAGAGCTTTGACAGTTACCCTACTTTCACTAGGCATGGGGAATCAATTTTCTACACTAGTTAACTCACCATTTTTCCACCGAGACAGAATTCCTGCCATAGTCTTCCCTCCAGCCCAATTTATTGTTCCATGGAGCTGGACTTGGAACACTAACATGACTGATAACCTGTCCCCAACAGACCAGTTGTACGGAACCATATACTATTCTCTGGCCCCACTGCCTAGTCTTGACACTGGTCACTTTTAACCTAAACATACAACAAATAGTTATTGTACATATACCCAAACCTGGACTTGAACTTAGTATCTTATGGGCTCAATAATGTTTAGCAAGTCAGCAAAGTTCTGAACTTTAGTTTCTATTATTTAGAAAATGGGACAAACATAAATATTCACCTTACATGTACCTCATAGTTGTAAAGGATTTGATATGGGAAAGCTTGTGACAGTATTTTGTATAAGTTGTTAGAAGTTATTTCACCTCATTGGAAATAATCATATAGTTTCCTGTTAAACTGATTTTTTTTTTCCTGAGAAACAATATGTAATTTTGATCAGCTAACTTGTTCTAGGACATTTTATGCTACTATTATGTTAGCTTAATGTTTATATGTTAGTTTAATATTTGATATATGTTACATGGAAGGGTCTTTACTTTTAAGCACATCAGAATCATCTGTGGTGCTTTCAGAGGGAAATTCCTGGGGTTCCATGCCCAAAAGTTTCAGATTTGGTTTGGGGCTCAGGAACCTGAATTTTAAACAAGCGCCTTGAAACCATTTCCTGGGGTTTCTATAGCAAACTATCACAACTGACAGCTTGAACAGCAGAAATTCATTGTCTCACCGTCTGAAGTTGAAATCTGAGGCCAAGGTGTTTGGCAGGGTTGGTTCCTGCCGAGACACTGAGGAGAATTTGTCCTACGCCTCTCTCCTAGCTTCAGGTGGTTTTCTGGTGTTCTCTGGTGTTCCTTGGCTTGTAGATTTGCCATCCCCATCTCTATCTTTTTGTTCATACAGTGTTCTCCTGGTGTGCACTGGTCTCCAAATCCCCTCTTTTTTAAAAAAAGATTTATTTATTTATGCATACAAGAACTGTGGTACAGGCCAGAGGCTGGGGGGCGGGGGGTTGAGAATTCACCAGAGATAGGGCTGGGAACAGAACAGGCAGATCAACAGAAATACACTGCCAAGGGCAGCAGCAGGCAAAATAGGAGAGGTCTGCCACGCCATGTGGATCACTTCCTTGGCCGGCAGCAGGGGTCGAACTCATGCTGCAATGACTGCAGTCTGCTTCATAGTGTGTTGCTTAACCCACTGCACCACCAGGAAAGCCCTCCAAATCCCCTCTCTTGGAAGGATACAGTTCTGTTGAATTCAGACCTACCCTAGTGTCCTCATCTTTACTTGACCATCTGCAAAGACTATTTCTAAATGATGTGACATTCTAAGGTCCTGGAAGATTTTGACATTTGAATTTTGAACTTCATTCTATGCATTTTTTGTTGTTGTTGTTTTGGTGGGGGCACAATTCAATCCCTAGCAAACCATCAGTGATTCTGGCCAGATGTGTGATGTTTTGTGTCCAGAGTTTCTAGTAGGTAAAAGGAGGTAGGGCAGGTGGCCACACAGAGTCCTGTTCTTTGTACATTTGAGAGAAGCAATTGAGGATCAAATGATGAGTGGTGTAGTGTGGCTGGAGAAGAATGGCCTGTGACTAATGTAGGTGAACAGGAGCCTTGGGAATTGCTTCTGATTAACTTTGAAACAAGAATAACTAACAATCTCATTAACACTGTGAAACACAAGCCACACTCAGCCCAGCAATGGAGTTTTCATCCTGAGCAACCTCATCTGAAGGCCATCTTCAGAAGCTCAGCCTACTCAAACAGCAATTTGTTCCACAGTTCCATAATTTTTTCAGAACCAGGAGCAAGATTACTTACATGCAGGCTTTTCCAAAAATACCTGATCTACTAGATTGCTTAGTTGAAAATTTGAACACTTGGTGGCCAACCAAGGGCTTTTCTCATTATATTATTCATCTCCATCCTTGAGCTGAACCTGGAAGATTCCTAAAATACTTAGGGAATGCCTTATGTCTGGCTGGTATCTGTTTGGAGAATACTGCTTTCTAATTTAGAATTGATAACAAGATTAAATTTTACTCTTATATTGCAGGGAATATTTTTTAACATTTTTTCCACTAAAAGGAGCATTTATGGGTACTATGGTTTAGTATCTTAAAGTATTCAAGGTTGTGTTTTCCTTTACCTCATCATATCCCATGGTAATGCCCAGCCAGGTAACTGGAGTCTTCTAGTCCATCACCTGAAGAGAGATCTGTTACAGTTGAGAGGACACAGGTCATGGGAAATCATGGAAGATAAAATAGAAGAACTTGACAATAGTGCTTGGAAGAAACAATGGTCAGAAAAATGCATTATGACATTGAACCTAATTTTTCCTACCCCAGAGGAGATGTAGGTCCTTACAGATTGGAGAGAGCAGAGGAAAGTTAGTGAAGAAGCAAGGTAGATTAAATAACTCTCCGGGAGGAGGGCCTCTCTCTTTCTTTTAGCCCCTTTGTTAGACTAAGTCACTATAAGATTCAAACAATTGTATTTATTTTGGTTCCGTATTTACTTTTTATAGTACTGGTTTAATGCCATTTCATAGTTTGTGTTCTATTTAGCAATATCTGGCGCATAATTTTCACGTGGTAGGATTATTCATATTTTAATGCCTAAAGAAAGACCATAAGTGGCTGTACCTTGATTATGTTGCAAGTTGCATGGATATTGCAGTGATTATAATGAAACTGCAATTAAGGGAAAGATCTGAGGGCTACATCGGTAAGTGAGGAATTGCAAATGAATCTTTACCCCCTTCCCCACTCTTGTTGTACAGATACTTTGAACACTCATGTGCTTATATCCTATCCAGTTTTCTGTCCTTGAATCCCGTTAATCCTCACTACTGGAAAGGGTAAAGTCTCCACTGATAGGTCTAGTCCTACTACATCCTGGGACAGATTTGACCCTCTTGCCAAAGCACCTGTTTTTGATATTCACATAACCAGTTGGCCTTTCTGGAATACCATTTCTACATATCCCTTTCTTCTTTAAACATTATTTCCATATTTCTAGGGTCCATGCAAGTTTGACCTTCCCTTGGTTAGTTCCAGGGATCGAGCTTTCCTCTGAGTTTTTAGTTGCACTGTAGCCTCTGCTTTTATCTGATCTCATCTAGCTTATAAATTGGCTGTCACTAGGGATCATCATTATCCTTCTGGATATTACTTACCACTTCTAATATAATCTGAAACCTCTACTAGGTGCTCAGTAAATAACATCCTCTTATTTCACAGCCATTTTAAGTCAATGGCAAAACATTAGTGCTCTTATATGTAAGGATTTCAAAAAATGCAAGTCTTCAGAAAGATGACAGCTTTTCCAGCTATCCCTGGAAAAGAGTAATGGGTAAGTATACTGTATTGATTAGATGGAATATAAGCATTCACTAAAATTATAGCTGTAATGATTATATAGCAACATGAAAATGTCACAAATTCTATTTTAAGTGAAGAAATCAACATAAAATTATATTTATACTGTAGTTAAAACTGGAAAAATGTGAGTAAAGGTTGGGAAAGAATACAAATATAAAAAAGTAGTTGTACTGAAATTATAGATGAATTATTTTCTTTTAATACTAAAATATTAGTTTCATAATAGTTGAAAAACATTTAGAGATCATTTGGACTGTGGTCAGCTATGGATAAAAATGCTCAGTTTCTGGGAATGGAAAATGAAGTGAGTTATACAGAGACTTCAAGGAGTTTTCAGTGCATGAACTAATTCTGGAAACCTTATGCTTTTACTTTTTATCTTGCAATAAGGAATATGGACTTAACCTAGGAGGGCTTTTCAAAACATGGTGGTCTTAGTAGGCCTACCTTGGATCCTGTATTTATATCATAAGCTTCATATTTAATTCTCCCCCGATAGGACTTCCAGTAGGATATATGAAATTCAAGATCTATAACCATCTTAATACCCTTACACTTCTTTTGTTCAAAATCCACTTCTTTTTGGCTGTGCTCATATTTTGTTTGTGTGACAAGGAGCAGTTTCTGGTGTTTGAATCATCCTGTCCTTTTCCCACATAACAATGTCCTGTGGGGTTTTCATCAGGGAAGAAAAAGCAGCACACCGGCGTAAGATTTTGCTATGATTATCTCATCATCTCTTTTCATTTGTGGTGCCACTGGCAAAACTCTTTGTTAAAGAAGGTTCAGGAAAATGATTGGCACTTGGTAAGTGGTTGATACTGAATAGGAAAAGCCAAGAGCTAATTTGAAGTCTTTATATAATGTTCTTTGTTTAAAAAAAAATGAAGAGAAAAAATACCCAAATTAGAATACTAAGAAGTAGAACACTCTTGCACCATACTGTTTTAATTGGCTGTTGCTCATGAGAAGAATCAATAATTTCGTTTGAAGTTTCACATCAACTGCTTAATTTTGATCAAGTCTTGTAATTAATCAGTTGTGAATAAAATGAATCAGCTGTAATTTTAACCTTGGTTTTTGTTTTTGTTTTAAAGTAGCTACAATGATATAAGTAATAGGTTATCTAACCTTATTCAAAGCTGTATAAATGATTTTAGCAGTCTTTTGGAGGAACTACAAGTTATCAATTAGCTTATAAATTCCAGCAATCACATTTCCAATACCTTTTCAGAGCAGCTGATTGAAATGTTAATGCAATTTCATGTTTTTCAGGTATTTTGCTTTATTTTAACTATCAGGTAATAATGTAGTGACAATTTATTTCTAACACCGTGGCGAGCACCATAGACGAAGATATGTGAAATCAGGCTACTGATCCTATTGTTAAAGACCTTAGAATACAAATGGAGGAACTGATTAGCTGGACATACACACAACAGAGAATAGCTGAATTTCCAAGTGCCATGTTAACTGATTGTAAGAAAACGTAAGTGGCCTTGAGCTCCTTGAAGGACATGGAACTTGAGTGGAGACTTGAAGGATGGGGTGGCCAAGACTTCTAGTTTCTGCTGATCAACCTGTCCTTTTCTTCTTAGAATGATACATGCCATGGCACTGAGTTCTCTTCAGTGGGTTATAAGCAGACGTGTGTTAGTAGCACATAATTCATACCAGAAAGTCCGGGAGTTTGTCCTTACCCTTTTTTTGTTCACCATCCTTATGGTATACAGGTAAAACAGCCAAGAGATGGGGTAGCCATCTTGGAGGATGAGATTGGAGTTGTGGGAACATGGCAGATAATGAGATAGAAGGAGCCAGAGTCCCATAAATCTCATGAGATAGAGTTGTCTTGCCACCTGAGAATTTTATTTGTAAGAAAAATAAACTAATATCTTGTTTATGCTATTACTGTTATTGTGTCTCTTAAATAGTCAATTCTGTATTATAGCTAATATAGATGGATAGTGTTTAGATCAGCAAAAGGAACAAAGCAGAGTCCACGCAAGTGAGAATGAGCAGAGGCCCTGGATAGTTTGTTTCCGAGTTTTCCCCCTTATATTAGTAAAATTATAGATTTATTTGTGGTCAGACACAATCCTTTGCATTATTTGAATATTTTAAAATTTATTGAAACTTTTTATATGTTCTAACATGGTTTATCCTGAAAAAATAATAATACAATAACAAGTAATATATGAAAGTATAACATGAAAAGTAAAAGAATATAAACACACACATATATGAACTTAATAACAGAGCCCCAAAATACAAAAAGCAAAAAAATGTAAGAAAAGAAAGAAGGAACAGATAATTCAATATTCCACTGTGCATAGTGTTCTATAGCTCTGTTAGGTCTAGATGAAGTGTCCAGCATTTTCTTTTTTTTAAGATTTATTTATTTATACACACAAGAGCTGGGGTACAGGCCAGAGTCATGGGAGGCGAGAGGATTCACCAGAGACAGAGCGGGGAGCAGAACAGGCTGATAAACTGAGATACACTGCTGAGGGGAACAGCTCAAGGCCACTTATGTTTTCTTACAGGAGAGGTCTGCTGTGCGGTGTGGGTCCCCTCCCTGGCGGAGGATCAAACTCGCGCTGCTGTGCTGTGGCTGCTTCATAGTGCGGCACTCAACACGCTGCGCCACCAGGGAGGACCTTCTTTATCTTTTTCTAGTTGTTCTAGCCGTTTTTGAGAGTAGAATACAGAATCATCTGTTCCTTCCTTCTTTTCTTACATTTTTTTGCTTTCTGTATTTTGGAGCTCTGTTATTAAGTTCATATATATGTGTGTGTATATTCTTTAAATTTTCATGTTATAATTTAATATATTTACTTGTTATTGTATTATTATAGCTTTGTTTCTAGAATGATTTTTGTCTTAACAGCTATCTATCTATATATATATTAGTAAAGTCCAGCTTTCTTTGATGTAAATTATATCATATCTGCAATTATACTAACTGAATGGAACCACCAATTAAAGGCAGAGATTGTTTTACATTTTCTGTCTTGCATTTTTGTTCTTCTATTCCACCATTAGATATTTTCTATGGTATTTCTAGATATTTTCTAGCATACCATTTTAATTTCCTTGTCCTTTCTTTTACTATTTATTGATAGATTGGGTAATTTCTACTGAACTGTTATCGTATTTTCTGACTTGTTCTTTTTCTGTTCAAATCTGACTTAAACATTTCTAATGACTTTTTCATTTATTGTAGTTATTAATCTCCAGAATACCTATTTGGTTATTTTTTATTATTTCTATATATTTCTACTTGGCTAGGGATCATTCTCATACTTTATTTCTTTAGATGTGGTTTCCTTTAGTTCTTTGAACATGTTTATGTTCGCTGATTCTAAGTCAAATGTCTGCCCTTCCTCAAGCAAAGTTTCTATTGATTCATATTTTTTCCTGGTTAAGAACCAAACTTTTTTGTTGTTTTTATTTGCATGTCCCACAATTTTTTTTTTGCTGAAAATTAAACATTTATACTGATGTAATGTGAGAATTCTGGAAATTTGATAACCTGTTTTTCCCAAGGATTCTATTGCCTTTATTTGCTGCATGTTACCTGTTTAGTGATTTTATTTTTTGTCCTGAACAATTCTGTAAAGTCGATACTTTTCCTGTGATGTGTGACCTCTGAAGCTTCTGCTTACTTAACTGAGGTATCAGCAAGTTATTGGAGAGAGATTTCCATAAACACCTGGAATCCGCGAGTTTCCCATCTTTGCCTAGTTGTCTATGGGTATGTTGGAGAATGCCATCAGTACCCAGCTGGGAAGTCTATAACTCTGTCTCACTTCACTTCCTCCTACAGACTTCCAGGCCAGTCAGAAGTGAGTGCTGCGGGTATCTTTCTGAGCACATGCTTAGACCTGCTGCTTATCTGCACACCCTGCATATGTGTATGATCCTCATTTCCTAGGAATATATTGGAGCTCTTCAAATTCCCTATGGACATCTCATCCCCTAGATTTTCCAGCCCTGTTAGCTGATCTATTATTTGCCCCCACTGACCACTTTCAAGGGCACGCAGACAATTTTTTTGTGAATGCTGTTGGTACCTCAAAAAGAATTGTGGGGAAAACATTTGGGTGAAATTTAACTTGGAATTTTCAACTTGAAGGATGCACCACAATGTTTCAGTGATGACCATTCTTTGGGAGTGTGACTTGGAAAGAACTTCAGCTAGCCTCTGGTGGTTTCCAAGGTGCTGAATGTAACCCAAGTGAGAGCTGGAAGGCAGGTGAGGGCAAATCAGAAATGTCCTACTGTGCTTACTGCTCTTCAGCTGCTGCTGAAGAAATATCCCTTAGGTTCTTGCAGGCATTTGACTAACTTTCTAAGTTCTGAAAAAGTGATTTTTGGCATTTGCTTCCAGTTTTCTCATTTTTATGGAAAATTATTTTTCAGAGGGCTTTACTCTGCCACTTTTACTGCTGTCACTTTTGCATTCTTCTTTGCATTCTTTTTGAGGTATTACTTGTTATTGCTAAGGGACACTGTACTAATTTTTAGCAAGTTATTTGAAATCTTAGTGGAGGAATTTTACCTTTGCTCTAAAACTCTTGGCTAGAAGGCGCCTTATTGTGTAAGTCTCTTGTATTTGGGCATACAGTTTGGGTTCACTGTTAATGTTTATAAATTCAGTTCTTTCTACCTACAAGCAAATGTGTTTTACTAACATTCAAATAAAATTATTTGACTGATATTTACATAATGATTAATGACTTCACTATTCTAACCACTTTACAAATATTGATGTGTTTAATTCCTGTGACCCTATATAGTATGATTATTCATTTTGACGTGAAAAAAAAAGAGATAGGTTAAGAATCTTACAAAGTTCAGGCCTTCCTGGTGACCTAGGGGTTAAGTTTCAGCACTAACATCACAATGGTTTGAGTTTAGTCCCTGGCCAGGGCGCTGACCCATGTGGCAAAGCAGACCTCTCCTGTCTCGCCCACCACTCCCCTTCGCAGTATATTTCTGTAAATATGCTTGTTCTGCTCCCTACTGTCTCTGGTGAATCCTCTCACCCCTTTCACCCGGGGTCTGGTCTACACCCCAGTTCTTCTTTGCAAAAATAAGTAAATCTAAAAAAAAAAAAAGAAACTTACAACATGACAATGGCAGACACAGAATTAAAATCTAGGCATTCATGCCCAGAAGTTTTGTCTTTAGATATTATGCCATGTTGCCTCTCTTAAGTACTTCCATTAATGATCATATTTAATTCATTTATTTTAACACTTATTGAGCACGTAGTATATCTTAGGTGCTGTGGATATCGTCTCTGTAGAGCTTACAGCAGAGGGCTAAGAGAACAAACGTTAAACAAATAATTATACAAATTAAAAGTGATACAAAAGGCATGTTTCAAGATGTTATGAGAGCACCCTGGAAGTGTTATGAAGAAACTCTAGTGTTATCTGGAGAGGGCACGAAATGGTTGTTTTGGGAAGCAAATTGCTAGATTGAGAACTAACAGCCGAGTACATTTTTGTAGCCTCAGCGGTAGTCATTCCTGCCAACGAATTCTGCTGCTTCTGTGAGATGCCAATCTTCCTTCTTCCTTGCTTTGTTCTCCTTTCTTCTTTCTTGCCTTCTTGATCTCATAACTGCTCTATTTCTTTTGAATATCAAATAAAAAGGCATTCAGTCTGTATGTTTCTTTCATTCTGTGTTGGGCATAATTTAGTAGCTGTTGGAAATTCTCAGTGATGTCTGCTGTTGTCTGGTGCTCAGGGGTTTCTTCTCAGTGTCATCTCATAAAATGACATTTTTGTGTTCCTTTGATTTTATTTACTGAAGATCATTCATATTTTCACTTTAGTAATTGATCTAATACATTTTGGAAAATAGTGAATCACTACTCTCTGAAGTGTTGTAAATTTTTGCTCTAGTGATTTCAATTGTGTGTGGACATAGCTTCTGGGTTTGTCAACTCTTTGCTTTGGTGCCCTCAATCAGTAGCTTGGCAACAATATTACACTGGCAGGTTCTTATTGTCTGTCAACACAAAGCTTGTTTTGTGCAGACTATTAGGTCCACGATGGCTCTGTCACCGAGATTTTCTTTTTTGACATGTTTCTTACCTGGTGGTTAATAGCTCTGATGAAATATTTTCTCTTCCAGAAATGAACCATTTCTTCTTAGCCATATATTCTATCCTTGATGATATATTTGCCAAAAGAAATTGCCAACGAATTCTTTTTTTATATCCGTTGAAAAAATCTACCATTTCTCCATTCCAGGTTTATTATTCCTATCAGTGAAGTGATGTGTAACCGTAATCTATCAGGCATTATATTGTAAACTGATTGATGGATTGCCTTCAACCTGAGGAACTCAGTATGGGCAAAGAAGAGATGACAAATTTAGGATGTGTTCCATTTAACGACAAATGAAATAGAAAAGGAGGTTTTCACTAAACCGTCGGAAGAATCAAAAAGTCGTGGGAGAGTATATATTTTGTAATCAATAAAAAGTGAATTATGGTTTTTCCTGTCTTGCATCACGTAACACAAAGCCTGCTGGATGGCTTTTCAGCTGGAGCGTCACCGAGGCCTAGTATCATTTAAAAATGGACTCTGTGGCCGAAGCAACATTTATGCTGGCATAACTCAATAGAGTAGTCCTTTTCTGAAGTTATTTTCTAATATTAAGTTGGAATATGCAGTCTATTCTGGCAGAATGGACCACACATATTTAGATGACCACGTCTTATAAAACAAGTGGTGGTTTCGATATAAGATTCAAATGGAATAAGGACATGCGATCTGGATGGTCGACAGAGGTTTTGAAGTTACTGCATTTGGGAAGGACAGCTCTATTTAGTGCTTTCAGTGTACCAGCAGGAATGTCTATCCACATGGGTAGTTAATGCCTTGACATCTGCAAAAAAAACATCCAATTTATTACAAATCTGAGTATTGCAGTGGTACGGGATTAAAATAAACATGAGTGCTTTTTTCAGTCCCTATAAGAGAAAATAGGTAAAACTGCAATAAGCGTCACTTAGAGAACTGCAAGGAGAAAGACCAGTAGCAA
Organism: Galemys pyrenaicus; assembly: GCA_019455555.1. Classification (NCBI taxonomy): domain Eukaryota; kingdom Metazoa; phylum Chordata; class Mammalia; order Eulipotyphla; family Talpidae; genus Galemys; species Galemys pyrenaicus. The sequence goes on from JAGFMF010011662.1 coordinate 1,573,878, forward strand.
TAGTTCTCCGGTGCTGTAACAATTCCAAGGGCCATTGTGGGATTTTTGTTCTGATGGTTTGAAAATAGCAGAGTGTCACCAATCTGAAGTGGTTCAATTGCCTGCATTCAGAAGTATTTACTAGCCATAATAAAATTACTGGCATTAACTTTCAGGCTGAGGCTTGATTCTTGTTTTGGTTCTGGCAGCAGTTTGTTATGTGATCACTGGCATGTTTAGAAGAATGGAAAGCGAGGCAGTTCTATTGGATTCTCGCCAGGGTTCGTTAGAGCCACGAGTCCTTCTGGATCCTCCTTATAAAGCCTGAGGCAACTTAGGGCCTTCATAGTCTATATAACTACTGTTCTCATGACAATTTAGAACATAACTGGTCAATGCTGCAGGAAAATCCTAAGGAGATTTGTAATGAGACTCTTCCAGCTGTACCACGTGGTGACATAAATAGGGCTTCAGGCCTGTTCGTGATGTTATCACGTGAAGTCCTAAAATTCTGCAATAGTTGGGAAAATGACCCATCTTGACAAATTCATGAATACTTTTGATAGGTTAATCTCTTCAGTATTTTAATCTCCCAATTCTGGTCACTACTCACTATTTTCATAATGCCCTTACACTTGGTGTCACCTTTGGTCTGCAAAATTAGCCTAGGATTGTTGTGCAAGCAAGCAAGCAGGCAAGGTAGGGACGCCCCCAGTCCCTCACAAATCTACCCACCTTCTCTTGGTCTCTCTTGGGAGTTCTCACGTCATCTCCTAGTCATACCTCAGAGGGGTCCTTACACAGTGCTGCCACCTCTGCCTTTATTGCTCCCCTCTGGGCACACATGTGAGCATTTACACACATGAACACCCTGTGCTCTGTGGGCCCAGGTGACCATGATTACAGGTGCACGTGCCCTGCGCTCAGGCCTCTCTCCTGGGGCATCCACGCTAGCGGCAGGAGGAAGAGGGGGAAAAAGCTTGATAACGTCACTTACTCCACAACATGCCAAGAGCCCTTGACCTAGAATCAATCATGCATAAGCATGGAAGCTTCTGAATAGGGGTAGGGGAAGGTGACTCTAACAGGGTCCATATCCTCTGGGAGAGAGAAGGTCAGTGGCCGAAATCTAACTGGAAGTGCTTCTGAAGTCCAAATCCGCAGTAATCGGAGGTCATTATGCAAGAGGTAAAAAACAAACAGCGAAGTTGGTGAGGACCAGATGAGGCATTTCAGCAGGTTGTGTTTGGAGTTGCCCACTAGGGGAAGAACTTTCTTTACTCACTGTAAACGATAAAGGTGCTCAACTGACTTACCTGAAGTGGTTCCTCCTCATGCAGTGGGATGCCAAGTGGGAAATCGCCATCTGTGGAGTACACCGTCTGGGTAGTAGTTTCTTCTCTACCTGTTTGGCAGGATCAGAATGCTTTCTGTATGCTAAAGAATATGTCAATTCCCATAGGAAGTTTTTACGGAAACCTTGGGGTCCGTGGTATGAAGTTTCTCTTGCTCACTTTTTTTTGGGCACCAAACCTGAGGAAAGTCTGCCTAAGGTAGGCTGGGCGTCCTGGAAGCATGGAGCTGCCTGTTTGGTCACTCAGGTACTTCCCTTGCAGACAGAGTGACAGAATTCAGGATTTACACAGAGGGCTGTTTATGAGCATGAATTTTTAAAATGTGTTTTGCTTAACACAAAATTGCAAATAAGGAACACATGCCCTGTTACCTGAGGGCATCATTGTTGGCTAGAAAATCCATTCACACCACAGCTGTCCCCCCTAGCTCCCGAAGCCCCTGATGGGGATAGCCTGGCTCAGCATCTCTGCAATATCTCCCTCGCTGTGCTGCAAGCATCTGCCAGCCCAGACTCTCCATTTGCTTTTCACGTCTCAGAGAATAGTGATGCAAGGTGGCATGGTTTTTTCCTTGAAGAAAAATGCAAACAAATGTTTGATCATTTTATTTGTGTACTCATTACTTGTTACCTTTCCACTATTAAGTGGTAAAACATGCTCATGACCCATCTGGAGGAGATCTTTGTACTTCCTGCTTGGAAATTGCCTGCAAGGCTGCTTAAGCAAGTCCTGTTCGATGGTCCCTCTATCTGACCCGTGCAAAAGTTCTTTTGACTACAAAACATTATTTTAATTCTAGTTGGAGTTATGTTTCACCCTTTTTGGAGATGTTTATTTGTAACATTTGAATGAATATTCGTAGCATACCCGTAACAGGAACATCTGTGAATCCACCCTTTCAGTTGCAACTGGCATGATTTGATTGTGTGTTGTCTTGCCCTGCTTCTCTTGTCCACCTTTCCTGCCCACAGGGGTAACCAGTCTCCTAAGCTGCTTCTTATGTTCTGTCTGCATTGCTAACCAATCCTATATCGTTCAGGTGCCTTTATTTTGTAATCCCAAAGTCCGTGTTGATGCAAATACTTTAGGATGATTTTATTTTCAGAGAAAATTGTTCATTTTTATTATTTTATTTATTTATTTCTTTTCTTTATATATATTTGGCATCAATTGTGGTTCCCATTTCCCACCACCATTTCACCAGTGTACCATCACCTCAGTCCCTTGTGCTCTTTCTGCCCTCAACCCAGTCCCTCCCTCCTCCCCACAAAGTGTCCCTGATTTGTCCTAGAGAAAATTGTTGTTAAGAAATTTCTGTGACTTGCTCCTTTTAGGATGGTGTTTTTAAAGCTTTAATGTGTGCACAAATCACCTCAGGAGCCTGTGAAATCCTGGATCCTGGTTCAGTATGTCCACAGTGGCGCCTGAGGCTCTGCCTTCCCACCAGACTCCCAGGTCTCGGATATGGCCTGGATAGTGTCACACTCTAACTAATAAGGTCATAGAGGAGCAGATGACTCACGGTTAATAATAGATGATACATTACTCCAAAATAAGGCACTTATTAAGTTCAAGTAGACCTTCTGGAGAGCGTACATTTTCACTACATTTATTTCTTCTCCCAAACCTGGGTGGAAAGATGGAGATGGTGAAATAATTGTGAGACTGGCTCCCTGTGACTTATGAGCAATGATCAGCAACATCCTTGTCTAAAACCACTCAGGTGATCTTAAACCAGGCGTCTCCATGTGGGTACCTGGCGGGATGCTTTCCTCACAGTTCCGTCGAGTGTATTGGTCATCTGTTTTAGAACATGGGGATTTCCAGGCACTGATAAGGTATGGAGGCTCTGTATATCTTAGCAGACAAAGACTCCAGGATTGAATGCAAAGTTTTATTAGTAATCTTGTACTTCATCACTTCATGAAACCTTGGCTTTGGAAAGTTCCTAAGAGTAAAGGATAACCAACCCAAAGCTGAACCAGAAGCCGCGCAACAGAATGTAGAGTGTGCCTTCAGAGGGATTCAGCTGAAAGATCTACATCTCTGATATGTAGATGATGGATCATCCCCGTGTCCCCCACACATAAATTTCAAGCTGACAGGTCAGATCCTCTTAAAGATAAACTATTTAGCAATAATTTTCCTTTCAGAGACTCAAAGATTCTTGTTACTTTCTGTTACTTATTCATCTTCTGAATCTGCAACTTTGCAACTACAATCAGCTTCTACTTTAAGCAGAGCCATTGAAACTTTGAGAAGTGGAAAATAAGGTTGTATCACACATGTTGCTCAAAAAGTGCTGTGGAATAGGAGACCAGGCTCTTTGGTTCTAATAATTGCTTGCCTCAGTGAGACAAACTTGTGTTCTGAGGACTAAGTCATGAATTACTTAATGCACTATGACTTTTACTCCAAATTGTGATGAATTTGATCAGTATGATATAGATTTGAGTCTTTCTAGCTTGTTTGAATATACAGCAGTTGAGTTTAATTTGAAGGACCAGGTTTCTTTTCATTCTAAGTGATGGAAACTTAGATCAGTATATGCCAAAAGGAGGATTTCTGTGCTCATATGAATCCCAATTTCTTTGGGTTTACTAGTTTCAAACATGAGTAGAGCAAAGGCTTTATCAATTTATCAACTCCCCTTCTCCCATCCTCTTGCTCTGCTGCCTCTTCTCCACAGCCCCTCTCTCTGACTAGCTCCATCTCTTTTTCTTGGTATTGCGTTCATTCTTCTAGAAGGTGACCATGTTGGCCACCTGCCCCTGACATTGGCAATCTTAGAGTTTCCCTCCCTCCCCTTTTCTAGTTTCTCTCTCTCTTCCTCTCCTTTAGCTATTTAACTATAACCCTTTAACACTTAAATCCCTCTCCTTTAGGATGTCTTCTTATTTCCTTCCAGGTGTCTAAGGTGATTGAAAATTATGGGAGTGTGTATGGGGGAAGAGGGGTCTTGTTGATATACCTATTTAAAATATTATATCATATTTAACATAGTATAAAAATGTTCACAGCACAGTAAATGAAAACACAAACCCACCATAGCTGTAGACTATGATATCTTTGAAAACATAGGAGTAGAATACCCGAATGTACAGGTATCACAATGTATAGAACTCAGCAAAGTTATGAATAGGATATACTCCAAAGAGTTAATACTGATTATAGCTAAGTAAACATTAATTCAAAAAACGTAGCTTAGTATGCTTAAGTCTTTTCTCTTGGACAATTCAATTTCCCAGAAAAGGTCTCTTCACACTTCCAATGGGGAAAAGGCTTGTTTGCGTTTGACTCCACTACCCCTCGAACTCAATGGAGTTTTAACGCTGGATAAGTGAACTGTCACTAACACTTCTGGTTTCAGCATGGAACAAACACCTGTCTTGACCATGCCTAAGGAGAGGGTGTGTGTGTGTGTGTGTAGAAGAAATTGCCTGGCTGAGCTATGCAAAAGCAGGGACAGAAAAGAGACCCAAGAGAAGTCCAATCCCCCAGACCGCATGACGCCCCACAAAGGCAGAACCTTTTCTCTGGAGGACCTTGGAACTTGAGAGAGATCTTTGGTGCTAAGATGAACAGTAGAAATCAATTCCCCAACCCCCAGTGTTTCCTCATAAAAGTAAATCAGATGAACTTCTATATAACATCTTCCAAGTCCCTGTCCAATTCCTAATTAAAAATCTAAATGAATCTTTTTTTTAAAGGCATACTTCCAAATGTTTAATACCTGGAGAATAAATCAGTTACCTCAGTTCAAGTAGTCTCTGCCACAAAAATATAGAGGAAAATCTTATATAATACTATAAAATATTTTAATATTTAGCTATTTTAAGATCCTTAAGGAACATTATCTCAGAGATATTATAAGATCTTTAAAGAACATTATCCACATATAGCTTTAGATAAGTCATTACTCAATATTGAACTATATGTGGAAAGTAATTTAGTGAAAACTTCAAAGTGGAATCATAGCTAACATCAAATTTAAAGTAACATTGATGATTAATTCTTCGGGAACTTAAAAGTCAGTGCTGAAAATTATTACATGTTTTTTTAAGTTTTCACTTCATATAGGGATAATGTATTTCTATTCTTTTTAAAATTTAATTCTTGCTGTTAATTTCATGTGTTACATGTTGACATAAAATGGAAATAGTTAACAGGTACTGAATATTATGTTAATCTCCCCTTTTCTTGGGTCTTATTTCTTCCTTCTCTTTTTTATTCTTTAATTCCCTACTTTTTTGGTGAAAAATAGCAGCTACCATTTATTTAGTGTTTACTATATGCTAAGTTCCATCTTAAATTCTTTGCATACACTCAATGATTTAATTCTCACAATAATCCGATGAGGCTTAATGATTATCACCATTTTTCAGACGCTGAGGCTGAAATGTCAAAGTATAAGTGATTAGAAAGTTTAAAACTTCAAGGGCTCCACCACAGGGTTTCTCAAAGCGTGATCTCTGGACCAACAGTAATAGCATTATTTGGGAATTTATTAGAAATTCTCAGTCTTTAATCCAGATTTACTGAATGTAAAACTATTTTGGGGGGACGGGTGGTGGATACTGGCCATCCATGTTTCAAACTGTCCTTCTAGTGATTTTGATGCATGCTGAAGTTTAGAGTCACTGATGTCTTTCTTCTCTGAGTTTGACATGAAAATTTTGTTCTCTGCCACTCAGTTTTCCATTTGTTTTAAATATATATGTATGAATTTAGCCTTGTAAGTTGTGTTATATTTTACCTCTTAACAAATTATTGAAACTCATGGATTTAGGTAGATTTCTAATAGTATAGCTTATTCTGTGATTATTTTTAAAAAATTTAGATGTCTATTTTGTACTAGATTTCTCCAAATGTTGCCAGCTGGAATCCAGCCATACCATTATGTAATAAAACAAATGTGCGCTGTGGCAGTGGTAGTGTAAGGGGTGGTGATGGGAAAAAAAAAATGAAATAAAATAAAAGAGAAAAAACAAACAAACAACATTGCTCTAGGAGTAAGGTGGGGAAGAGGGTGTTGGAGATCATTAAGGCGTGGAGAGCTGGGACAAGGAAAATATTTGGGTCATGGCCAGAAATCTGATCAGCGTGGGGTGGAAGACTGTCCCATGCACAGATCAGCGTGTTCTTCCTTGTGCTGGTGAAACCATTGCCTGGGGGAGTAAGCTAGACTAGAAGGGAGAGCAGTGCAGTCTGATAACGCAGAACCTTGACACTGAATGTATGTCGGAGTAATGCAGAATACTAAGAAATAATGGGAAAAACCATTGTCTTTTAACTAACCAAAGGGGGGGGCAGTTTTTCTCAATAAATATGAACTGTGCCTGACACTCGGGACACTTGAGCCCAGAGAGAGAGGGCTGTGTCCTTGGGGCCCACTGAAACTATTTTGTGTCTGTCATTTCTTTATTTTTTGGTTCTCTTGGTGCCTCTCCTCAACCTTGTTCATTGGAGCTAGACTCCGGCAAGTGGTACCTGAACAGAGACCTGAGAATCAGTTTTACTGGATTAAGGCAATAGGTGATGTTGTTTAAATTGTGCCTGTGTGGCAAGAGGGAATAGGAGCGATGTTAAGAAACAGAACTTAAAAAAAGAGAAATACATAATATGACCAAATAGGGTAAATTCTAGGAACATAAGGTTGGATGAGGTATAGGAAAATGGATATATAATATGACTAAGGGGATGTGAGAAGGGATTAAAATTTGTACCTAATAATACTCTAGCAGAAACAAAAAGGCCTTTCAAAGAAGTGGAAATCTAAATGGGCCGTATGGCAAGGTGATCAACCTTTTCAGCAGATTTATTACTTGGGGCATCTGCCACTTGAGAGGCTCTATCATTTGTCCAAATCTCAGAGTTATCCATCCGTTTCTCGTGTACATTCTCCTGCCACTGCTTTGGGTAAAATGACCATCATCTCTCCACTGCCTGAGTTAGGAGGAAGTACCTTTTGAGTTGACATCTCAACATCTGCTCTCTCCCCATTTTGAGTCTGTTATGCAATAGCAACCAGAGGACATGAAAAGTAATAATAAAAGCTCTTCATTTGTCTTCTCAAAGTTCCCCTGTGGCTTCCCATCTTCCTTAGGGAGTAAACTAAAGTCATTACATTAATCTGTCAAGTCCCATAAAGTAGTTTGTTATAATTCTCTGATCTCATCTTTGACGACCATCCCTCTGACTCCAACCTCCAGCAACACTGACCTTCTCAGCATTCCTCCTCAGGCCAAGCACAGTCTACTGCAGGGCCTTTGCACTTGCTGCATAATGCCCTTCCCTCACCTCTCAGCTAGGTTTTTATCCTCCCTTTCTCATCACTTACTTGCCGGAGACCAGCTCCGGGTATGGCCAGGATCCTCACAGGAAAAATGGCGTCAGTGGATGAAGGAATTGGGGAATGGAATGAGAAAATACAGACACTCCTTTTAGGGTGCAAGTATCTTCTGCCGATAGCCTCAGCAGGTCTTTATTTATACATTACAAGCAAGTGGTGAGATTACATCAACATTTGCATAGAGCAGTAAAGTAACAGTCATTACATTATTTTTAAGAATAGTTTAGGGTCTTATGACCTTTATCCAAGATTTATGACCTATACAATTTCAAATAAAGCCCATGTATAAAACAGTCATGTTTCTATTAGTACCCTAGTTTCGATGATTATTCAGTTTATTCATCAATGTCAAGGTAGGCATAGCAACTTTGCGTAATCACAACTAATGATTTTACTGTGAGTATAAATGAAGTACTAGTCACAAAGTCTAGAGTCAAACTAAAGTCAGTACCTAAAACATTACAGACCCCCAATAAAAGGGAAATACTAAAATTAAAACTTAAATCATATTTAATTCCTACTTTAATCTTTAAAAGGAGCCACTAACTTCATTATATCCTGAATCTAAAACTGATTAGTAATGTTTTTGTTACTAGGGAGTTTTTCTATGTACGATTATGTTTTAAGTAAAACAATAGCAGGGAAAAAGGGAAGAAGGGTAAGAAGGGCTTGTGGGACTCATTCATCGCCAAGGAAACGCAGAGCCTTTCATACTGGGCCAAGCCACAGAGGTCCCGCCCTGGTTCCCGGGACTAGTTTCCCTTAATAGAAGTTTAGGTCTGGGAAACTATTTAATAACTAACTTTTGAGTTATTATTATTAAATAACCACATTTCAATTACAACTCAGTAGTTTTTTGGTATCGGTGGTCTTATAGTATCGGTTTTAGAGAATTTTGTGTTACAGTATTTGCCAATCAGTAATTCATCTTGCCGGTCAGTAATTCATCATCAAAATGCTTAGCAATCAATTATTTTGTTTAGCAGGACAGCTGATTTTACAACCACCCCCCGTGGGTGAATTTCCAGTTAGCACTTCATCATGCCTTTTAAGATTGGTGACTGTAATGTCAGCCAAAACAGTGGAGACCTGGCAGGGGCCAGCTCATGGAACATCCTGACATCTCAGGAGTGCCTTCATACCTGGACCTTCGTCAGACAGTATGAGTAGCATGTCTCACACCACTTCCTCAAAAGTCATCTTTATTTTTTAAGTGAATTTTTTTGAAGTAACATTGGCTTACAACTTTACATAATTTTTGGGTATAGAGCATTGTAATTTGACATCTGTATGTACTCTATAATGATCTCCATCAAAAGTCTGGTTTCCTCCCAGCACCATACAGTTGACCCTCTTTGCCAAGTTTACCCACGCCCCACCACTACCCCTGTAAGCACCATGGAACTGTTATCTGCATCTACTATTTTGTTTGCTCGTTTGCTTTGCTTCTTTATAGTCTGCCTATGAGTGAAATTACATGGTATCTTTCTTTCTCTTTCAGATTTATTTCACTTAGTCTAATGCACTAAGGTCCCATCCATGTTTTCACAAATGGCAAGATTTCACCCCAAATTCACCTTTTCAGTGAGGACTTTCCGGATCACTTTTTAAAAATGTTCAATTCTTATCCCTGCCATTTTATATAGCTCTATTCTGGTGATTTTTCTTTTATTTTTAGCATTCACTAACATAATATACTTTATATTTTTTAATTTATTCCATTTATTATCTGGTTCTCTCAATGAATGTGTTCCTCTAAGGGTCCTAGTTGTTTCTGTCACTACTATACTTCAGTCCTAGAATAGTCTAGCATATAGTACATGCTCAATAAATATTTTTCAAATGAGTAATGGACTTGAAACAAGAATAAGAATTAAATACTCCCAACCTTCATCTTATGGGAAAAGACATAGTGGTTGTGTGAGGAACTGCAAGAAGAGGCATGACTGATTTCTCAGTACCCCATGTTTTGAAATTTTATAGGAACTGTTATTATCTTAGTATAGACTAGGAAATAAGGCATATTTTTATATTGGGGATAAGTTGGGGAGAAAAAATGGTCCGATTGGAATTTAGTCTGATCATAAGCTTTTGTTTTCGTAAAAACATTGATGATCCTGACAAAGAAGGAGAAAAATACATTTATTAAAAAAATCATATTCTCAGAAAGATACAGACTTTCTCGATCTAATGATATGAAGAGTTATTGAAATATTGTTTTGTGCTGTGATGGAGCTTTCTAAAGTTAATGATTTAAGACTGAGAAAAGAAGTGCTTCTAGTGAAACAAAAACAAAAACATGATTGATTTTGAAAAGCTCATCTAGGCAGGGTTCCATTCAGATGAAATCAATATAAAATAATGATCTGATTCACCATCCAGGAAGATGCCAATGATTGTTGATTGGCAGAAAGCACAGTTTTTGTTGATGCCATGGAATATTTATGGAGTACATGGAGTCCATAAATTTATGGAGTCCTTGTTTCATTTGTCAAAGTGGTGTTCCTGGGAAAGCTGTACTGCAAGATACCAAGAATTATACTGCAAAAAATTTTTCTATGATTAAGTAAGTTTAGAAAGCATTGAATTCTGAGATGACAAATGTCTGTCTGTGTAGTTTTGAAATATGCAATAATTCCCATGTCTTCAGACACTTTCATAATACACCATTTAACTTATTTGAGAATGTTATTCAGTGCACACTAATTTTGCTCCCCTAGCATATAATGCTAATACAGTTTTCAAAAGTCAGAGAAGTATGCGTGTTTCACTTTAGGAGGTTTACATTACTTTAAACTGACAGCTAATTTTGACTTTTGGGGGATTCATTTAGCATTTTACTTAAAAGAAATGATAGACTAGTGATTTTATTTTAAAAAACTAATACTTTCAAATTTTCTGCAAACAATAGAATGATTTGCCATGAAATTGGGGGAAGGGTGTGGTGCCTTGTTAGTTCAAATGAATATTTATTGAAACAGCCAATTGAGTTGAAAGCTAAACTGTTTTCATTAGACAGGACTTTTTTTAACTTATAGAAATATATATAAATAATTATATATAAATATATGCAAATATGCATATATATAAAGTCTTAATTTTAATTAAATTTATATCAAAAGTAACTATACAGCTCTATGGTGTAGGACAAAGCTCTATATAAAGTACTTTGGCTAAATAAGTGCTTAATAAATTAACAATGATTACTAAACATTGCTAGATAGGCCCAGAGGACCAAGGGAGAGAAAATTCCTACCCCCAAGGCAAATTTAATATAATATAGAACTCAACTTAGGGAACAAATAGCAAGACTATTAGAATGACTTTAATCTTCTTCCCAGCTATTAGCTATTTCTGTTTTATTCCATTTCAAGTTATTTCAACATTAAGAATAGTTTAAAATATTTCATAGATAAAATAATTTATGTGAAGTGTGAAGTTGTTGCTTTTACTGTCTGTTTTATCCTGTCCTAATTTTTAAATCATAAATTTATTTTACAGCAAATGAATCATGACCTTTGGTGATAATCTGGCATTTTCTTGTTAAAAAATGAGAGACTGTAGCGATACTAAGAAGCTATGTCATAAATCTTTATCTGTATAAATCTTTATCTTTATATATAGATATTATAGGTAGAGATTTATATAACTAAAAGGTGATATAGATGTTTGTGAAATAATAGTGCCTTGAAATAGATAAGAAACAACTTATAAAACTACATTCACTTAGGAGCTTAACTAATATATTTTGGGGGAATTTATAGTATTTTATATTCCTTCACAAAAAATAGCATTTCCCATAACAGTTTCTAAGGGTCAGAATCACTGATGGCATTCTACTCCAGGACTGGTGCTTTCTGAGTTTGTCTATGATCTTATGCCATTTTTGAAGCTCAGAGCCAGGGCCCTTGGTAGATTTCAATACTTAATAGTTGTAGAGATCCAATTTAACTTCCAGGGACTCCTTGAGGGTGGTGGGGGAGGGAGAGAGAAGGAGAGAGGGGGAGAGAGAGAGAGAGAGAGAGAGAGAGAGAGAGAGAGAGAGAGAGAGAGAGAGAGAGAGAGNGGAGAGAGGGGGAGAGAGAGAGAGAGAGAGAGAGAGAGAGAGAGAGAGAGAGAGAGAGAGAGAGAGAGAGAATGAGAATGAGACTGTTCTCACTTAGTGTACTCAGGTGAACTGATCTCTAGGAAACTCTCATAAAAAATTCCCATGTGTATGCACACATGTATCTGATGCACACATACACCAGAACACAACACACAGATGTGTACATGCACCCTCCCTCTTCACATTGGCCAATATGGAGGTTTTATCCAGAGTCACTATGTTGTCATTAACTCAATATTTAATAAATATGAAATGTTTTTCCTTGACAACATTATGGAGATGTTTTTCACAGATACTCATCTGTCCCAGTGAGAGTTTTGGATTTATTTTGGCATCACTTCTGAGGATATTGATAAGAACATAAATTGGAAATTGTCCAGAAACCACTGTCTCCATGATCCAAGTTGGAGACTGAGCTGTAAGGTGCTCATGAGAAATGGGTAGTTACATCATTTCCATGAGAAATCCCTCAGCTTGAGAAAGGGGGTGGTAGACATTAGCCATCCATGCACTTTTATTGCAGCAATTTTAGGAGTCTTGGGTTTGCATTGTAGGTGGCAGTATCTTTAAATTATAGTTCAAGATATAAGATCTATTGACTTAGAGAGTCAGTAATGGGACTGTGGATGTCTGCAGGAATGGAATTACCTCTCCTGGGCTTTCAGCCTTAGATGAATTTGGTCATGCTGTTTGGCATTTACTCCTTCTTTTCTGTAGACACGACTCTGTCTGTATAGAAAGAATTCTATGCACGAAATTCCTTATTACATACATTCATCTTAGTGAATGTTTATTTGTTATTAATACACTATTTAGATTAGTTTCAGGACAGTTTCTATATATGTATTTTGAACCCTTTTATTGATATTTCAGGTAATAGCTCTGTGCATTTATATTCCTAATTTATATAAAGTAATAGTTCAATATGGCTGAAATTACAACAGTATTCTTAGTTCACAGGCAATACCTTAAATTAAGAGAAAAAACAAAAAACAGTCATTTTCTCCTCCCAGTAGAAAGAGAACAATCTAGACGGGTGAAGAAATTGGTGGAAATAGTATTTAAATTAGAGTTTGTGAAAAAAGACTACAATCATAGGGTTATCAACTTATATAAAAGAATCTAAATGAGGTTGTTTTATTCTGTGACCATTTCTTGGGTAACTTTACATTGCAGATTCTTTAAAAATGTTCTGATAAGTGTTATATATTTGAGGTCATAAAAATTGTTATAAAATGTGGGCTTTTTTTTCCCCCTGAATGAGGAGTGTGTATCTTTATAAATACTGATACCATCATTTCAGGTCTTCAGGCCTAGTCTCCTAGCCAGGAATGGATCCCAGGCTGCAGTGGCAGCGCTGAGTCCCAGCCACCACGGGTTGGTGTCTCATGAAGCCACAGCAGGAACTTCTCTGGTGCTTAGGCAAGCAAGCAAGCGAGAAGAGGCAAATTTGTTTAGGGAAAGAAAGAAAAAGGTTATTGAGGAGACAAGGAACAGAAATAAAGTGTGGCTCCCTGGCCAGTGGAACCAGGCCAGGGAGTGGCAAGGGAGCTGAAGTGGAGTGGAGCCTTGGAATCTATGCCTTCTTGCCCTAGTTATTCTAAGGCTCCACCAGTCTCTTTGCGATTGGCTAGTTCTCGGTGGTCTCACTCACTGTCCTCATGTCTCTGTGCTCAGAACTAAGTCTCTGTGTCCCAGCCCTTAGCATACTTTTATCACCCCTGTTCTACTGTCCTAGTCCCTGTTGTCTCTAGTGGGGGTGGGGGGGTGGGGGGGTATCTGATTAATCCCATTGGAATTTATTGTCCTTCTGCATCATCCTTATCCCATCTCTAAAGCTTCTTTAACTCTCAACATCCCCACCTGTACTGTCCCTGAAGCTATGTAATTATCCTTAACTTGCCCTATTTGACTTTGGACTCAATACTATATAGCGTGAAGGCTTGTGATAGAAGCCTTTCCTGGTCCTTGATGGCACTGCTGTACTTCTCTATAATTTAAATCTTCTTTTCTGTTATGAACAGAATGAGTTTTTATAAAGGAAGTCACAGCGAGAAACAAAAAACCCTGGAATTTTATAATCAGTTGTTTGCTTGTTTTTTAAATAAACACTTGCGGTTTTCATACACACACTTGTGGTTGAAAGCAGGGCTCCAATACCAGACGCAGGAGGGCGACGAGTGGGGTGGGCAGGCTTCATTCTCCAGCTGTTTCAGCAGATGGCCAAAGCCAGGTATTTTTACCTTTTAAACAAGTTACATGTAATAAAATGACAGTCCTTCCATTAAGACCTTATTAATTTGGTAAACTACTATGTCAGATAGTTTTGAGTATTTTAGCAGAGCTAATACATCTTCATCATTCATAGGTTATATCTATGTGAAATTTTTTACAAAGAAAAACACAATCAGAACATGGAGGTGTTTGCCTTTTTTCCCCCCAAGTGAGTGTCATTCTGATTTAGAAGTGCTTGCTGAAGAGAAGCCCTGTTAACATAACAACAGTTGATGCAGTTGCAAATCTTTCCTTTTTAAGGAGTAGGGTCTTCCCCAAGGAACAATTCAGGCCAACTTGCAGATGTTGAGCTCTCGTTCAAAAAAAAAATAGTGCTGAGCCTGATACAGATGTTCCCACATTGCCCAGCACTTTGATTAACCTTTTATGAAGTATCTGCCTACAGAAATCTGGATTAGTATGCTCCCTTGTGTCTTATTAAAAGCCTGCCAGGCTTTATTGAACATTGTGTTTATACTTTTTGTTCTATGGACAGTTTTGGTGTCTAATAAGTCTAAAATGGAAAGCATTAGCATACACTAATAAGGGTGTCTGAGGTAAGCTGCTGATGATTTGAAATGGGAACCATCATGGTTTGAGGAGCTGATTGTCACTAACGAATGAATGACTTTGGTTACCCAGAGGGGAAGGGTCCTGATTGCCATAATCAAGTTGCCGAAGAAAGATCTATGTTGCTTCCTTTGGAGACATGTTAATAGAATTTTCTGCTGTTCTGCAATCCTTGAGATTGGGCTTCTAAGTGCGTGTCCATTCTCTCCTCTCATCCTGAGCCTTGGGGACCGGAGCCCCTAGTCAAATGTAGCTATTTAAATTTCAATACAAATTAAACAAAATTCAAAATTCAGTTTCTCAGTTGCATTGGTCACATGTCAATCTTTGCAACCACTTGTGATTGGTGGCTGCTGTATTATTGAATGATGTAAATGTCTACCCAAAGGAAATAATCCGGCTATGATAGAATCAGGAAAGCAAGTATTACAGGACAGGAATTGGGATTTGGGGGCAGGACTGTGGGAAATCCCAAGGTATGTTCCATCAGGTCAGGGCAGGGGGTAGAGTTAAAGGGTGTGTCAGGGAAGTGGTCTGAACTTGAGATACTTGTTACAGAGCTTTCTGGATTGGTTCAGAAATCTGCTGTCAGTCCAAAATGATGGGAAAAGTCTTCAGACAGAGGCTGCTGTATGGGGTCTGTTGTTTTCTCCCCTACTCCTCCACGGACCCTGAGTTAATGAGTCTGGCGGTTTAATTTTCACCTAGAAGGCACATCATGGCCTTAGAGCCATGATGGAGTCAGATAGAGGTAGGGCATTTCCATTGTGCCAGGAGATCCTGCTTGGCATGTGGCTCACCCTTTGAGAACACCTCTCCACTTATACTCTGCATTCTTGAAAGAGTTTCTGCAGTGGGCATGTTTTTGTTCCATGGACAGTTTTGGTGTCTAGTAAATCAACAACATTCGCTTTGTCCTAGAGGAACAATCAGCTCCCATTCCTTCTCTCTTAATATTTGAAGTTTTAGAGATTTTTTAAAAAGATTTATTTATTTATGCATACAAGAACTGGGGTATAGGCCAGAGTCGCGGGAGGTGAGAGGAGTCACCAGAGACAGAGCGGGGAGCAGAACAGGCAGATGGACTGAAACACACTGCTGAGGGGGCAGTGGGGAGACAGGAGAGGTCTGTTGCGCCATGTGGGTCCCCTCCCTGGCAGGCAGCAGGGATCGAACTCGTGCTGGAGTGGCTGTGGTTTGCTTCAGAGTACACTGCTTAACATGCTGCGCCACCAGGGAGGCCCTGAAGTTTTAGAGATTTAAAAAAAAAAAATGGGAGAGACGCGCACAAGAAACTATGGTGATGGTTCATGGATATCTTGGTGGTAGTTAATTTTATAGGGATTATACCAGAGAGAAGAGTAAACAACAATGTAAAAAGTATATAAATAAAAGAAATTAAAGTTAAAATAAGGAATGGATTCTTGGCTTTGTGACTTTTTAAAATATATACCTAGATGACTCTCAAAAGGAACCGCCTAGGAAGCTGATGGCGGTCTGAAAGCTGTGTGAATATTGAACTAAGGATAGAAAAGCTGGTACGAAGTTCCCAGTGTTTAGAAATTACCAACATTCTCCAGGCTGCGTTTTTTTGTTAGGTGATGAGTAAAATATTTTGTTATTTACATAGCGGTTAAGAAATGACTTTAAGTAGATGGAATCATGATTACTTTCCCCTGAAATTCCCTTTTTTGCTTATGTGAGTAAATAGGTTTAAGAGTTCTTTTGTTTTCCATCTGTATCTCTTTTATAATATGAAACATCTGGGTTATTTTTGTTTGTTTTGCAATGAACATTTTACTAATTTTGCTGGGTCTACCTGTCTCCATCTTCAAAACTGACGATATGTTTGTTTGCTTACTAACACATTGGAATATTTGCATATCCTCACCTAATGTACTGCTTTAGCCTACACACTGGTTTGTTGTGGAGGGGTTGCTCTCTTACACCTTATCCCCTTTACTGTCTGCTCAATACTGCTCTTAGAGTTACCTTCCTGAAATGCAGGTCCCTTCATGTCCTGTCACATCCTTGCTGTATTAAAGTCACAGTCCTTAGCAGTTTGTGTTCAAGGGCCATTGTTGGCTGCCTTTCTTCTTCCTTCTAACTGTGTTCCCTAGAGACTTGTGTTCTTTTCACTCTACTATACTCCTAATCCGTCCACCCGACTCTGTCCTCCACGTTTCCCTTTCTTTTTTTAAAGATTTACTTATTTATGCAGACAGGCACTGGGGCACAGGCCAGAGGTGTGAGGGGTGAGAGGATTCACCAGAGATAGAGTGAGAAGCAGAACAGGCAGACTGACTGGAACACACTGCTGAGGGGAGCAGCGGGCGAGGCAGGAGAGGTCTGCTGCGCCCTGTGGGTCCCCTCCCTGGCCGGCGGCAGGGATCGAATTCGTGCTGCAGTGGCTGCAGTTTGCTTCGTAGTGCGTTGCTTAACCCACTACGCCACCAGGGAGGCCCTCATGTGTCCCTTTCTGTATGACTTCCTAACCTCATCTGTAGCCACTTTTTCTCTAAAATAACCACTTTATTTTATCGTAAAATTGAACATAGTTTTCTTCACTTTCCTTTTTACTACCTTTCATTTCTCTACATTTATCACTTTTCTATGTCTTCGACCCATCTCAGTATCTCCTCTGCAAACGAACTGAACTATAAAGCCAGACTCTGACATATAAAGCCTACGCGACAAACTTCAGTGGTTCCATGGAGGCAGGCCGAAGCTCGTGGCTGCTGTGCCAGGCATGCAGGGCATGACTTGGCTCAGGCTGGCGGTGCCAGTGTCCGGGTTTCCTTCAGTGCTCCATGCAGATGGCGTGGGTTCTCCCTCTCTTGCTTTGCTTGCTCCCCTGGCTAGCCTGATGGCTTTTCTTCTCAACGCCATGCTTCTCTCCCTCTTCTCTACTGGCTTTTGAGCATCCAGACAAAATCCATACCCCAGGGGAAGGCATTTCCGGTCCCCCCCATCTGCCCACTAGAGCACTTTATGGTCACTTCCCCTGATCTTCATCGTCTCTCTGACTGGAGATGATTCTTGGGAACAGGTTATTGGTGAGCCAGATTTCCTACCCCCCATCATCTATACCACGCAACCTAGTTTTCAGAACATGTCCCCAAAATGTATTTTTTAAAAATTTTTTTAAAGATTTATTTATGCATGCAAGAGCTGAGGTACAGGCCCGAGTCCAGGGTGGTGAGAGGAGTCACCAGAGACAGAGTGGGGAGCAGAACAGGCAGATGGACTGAAGCACACTGCTGAGGGGAGCAGCGGGCTTGGCAGCAGAAGTTTGCTGAGCCATGTGGGTCCCCTCCCTGACTGGAGTCAGGGATCGAACTCATGCTGCAGTGGTTGCGGTTTGCTTCATAATGCATTGCTTAACCCACTGTGCCACCAGGGAGGCCCCTTAAATGAATAAATGAGTGGAATCACTTCTTTGCCAACCTAGACATTTCATTGAAAGTGATTTACAAAATGATGTGTTTTAATAAAACCTGTGAGTTTGGAACTCTCAATGAAAATGGAGAAGTGATGAATTTCATATTCTGGCTGGCTAGAGACGATGCTGAAATGCTCAGTTATGTTAGATTTAAACTAGGCAGCTAGATTTTTTGAAAGATTTATTTATCTATGCATGTAAAAACTGGGGTACAGGGGGTGAGAAGATTCACCAGAGAGAGTGGGGACCGGAACATGCAGACTGAAATACACTGCTGAGGGGAGCAGCAGGGACACAGGAGAGGTCTGCTGCATCATATGGATCAGCTCCCTAGCAGGGATCGAACTTGTGTTGCAGTGGCTGTGGATGCTTCACAGTGCTGTGACTTAACCCCTTGCACCACCAGGGAGACCCCCAGATAGTTTAATAGTGGTTAGTTCATGGGTTATTCTTTGGTGTGCTTAAATGCTAAGGTACCAGGATTTCAACAGACAGGAAATAGAAAGTTCAAATTAGGTAGACAAAGGTGTGTTTGCACCACATGGCCTTGGTTTTGCATGTGCACACACAAACCACACGGTGTGAGGTAAAAGGAGGAAATGGAGGAATGAACAATGGGAAAGGCAAAACCAAAACAATAAGACACAGTTGCATGTGTTTTCGGAGGCTTGCCGTTTGACGAGGTGAGCTTTCCCCTTAAGCCTATTGCCAAAGAACAGTAGCTCTGAAATAAAACACACAGATTTGTATTTGTTCATTTCATGAAGTATCTTCTAAGGTTGAGGGTTTGCTTTCTTCTTGTGCACATTCTTTGAATTCAGGACATCTCTAATAGTCTGCTGCCTAAATCAAGATGAAGCTTCATCCAGATTGTTCTAGGGCAATTGCAAACTTTTTTTATTACCGAACTCCATTTCCATTTTATAGATATTAGTTGACTTGTCACAAGGAATGAGGTTACCGTGTTTGACCTTTGAGTCTTCTGCCTATTTTAAGGGTAGAAACTAACAGCTCAGCAGAAGTAGAGCTGAGTACCTATTGTTTGTCGTAGCAGATTTCACTTCTACCAGAAACCTAGAATTAAGTGGAAGAAATTTCATATTGCAGGGGAAAAAATGAAGATCACCAATACCTACCGAGATGAGGGAAAAGCAATATACCCTTTCAACCTCTAAGTTCAGTAGCTGTAGAGAAAAATACATTTTGGAAATATTTAGATTTTTTTCAGTGATTTGTGATACATCTTTATTGAAGAATATATCCTAAGGGTAATCATTTTAATTGACATAGCCATTATCTGCTGCAGTAGAAAACTATCAAAACAGTAAAAAAGGGTGTAGAAAATGACTGAATATTGCAAGAGAAAATTTTAGAAATAAAACTCTGACATCTAATCCTAGCTAATTTGTACCTGCAAACCTGTAAAACTACTATTGTACCCCAATACACATAATTTGAAGAAAAATAATAGAATGCAGACCCCAATTCAATAAGTCCAGGTGGGGTCCTAGATTCTTTGCTTTAATAACCTTCCAAGTGACATTAGTTCTGCTGGTCCATCAGCTATACTTCGAGTATCAAAGGGTCAGAATATATTTTAAAAAAGAAATATTTAATTTTAAAGTAAACTAGAAGTTTAAACATACTTAGTCTTTCCATCTCTCCTTTCTCAGTAACAATACCACTCTGGGGGATTTATCCAAGGAACACAGAAACTATCAATTCAAAAAAAAAAATCTGTTCTACAATGTTTATTGCAGTATTATTTACAAGAGTTAGGACATGCAAGCATGTCCTTAGTGCCCATTAATAGAGGATTGAACCAAGAAGAAGCGGTATATCCACACAATGGAATACTATTTAGCTATAAGGGAAGATGAAATACTGTCATTTTTATTAAGATGGAAGGAGTTCAAGGGAATTTTGTGTAGTAAAGCAGAACAGAATGACAAAGACAAATGTTTGCATAGCAGAATTTTTTCCAAAGCAAAATGTTTATAAAAATAAGTAGACATTAATAAAAAAAGAGGAAGGTTTTCAAGGTTGGGTCAGAGAGGAGTCAAGGGATGGATGTAGGGGGGAAAATGAAGATTTTGAGAATTTTAGGGTTCGTCGAACATGATTTTCTCTCTCTTTTTTTTTGAAGATTATTTATGCATATAAGACCTGGCATGTAGGCTAGAGGTGCAGAGGTGAGAGAATTCCCCAGAGACAAAATGGGGAGCAGAACAAGTGAATTGACTGAAACTCACTGCTGAGGGGAGCAGCAGGCAAGACAGGAGAGGTCTGCTGTGTCATGTGGGTCAGCTCCCTCGTGAGGATCAAACTAGTGCCTCAGTGGTTACAGACAGTTTCATGGTGCTGAACTTTAACCCTTTGTGCCACCAGGGAGGCCCGATCACCTTTTTAAATTCTTTCATTTTACATTAAGAAAAAAAAATATCATGTGTTCGAGAAGAAAGAGACATCCTGTCACTGTGTAGTATTTCTTAAATACACCTCTGATTAGTCTTCTCTTCCAATGGGGAAATTTGTGAATGTGAAAAAGGTTGCTATTAATTATCATGTACAAGAATGTGAACCGAGACAGTGCTGGCCAAATCAAGATGCATGGTCGTTTTAAGAACAATCCAGGCATGATTGAAAAGATATATTTTATTTGATATATTTGCTATTCACAATTAGCTTTTAATCCCTGTTCAGTATACAAATAAAGTAAGACAACAGACAACTACTATAAACTTTGCCTTTATAGCATATTTTGGTCTGAAACATTTTGACAAGAGGAAACAACAAAGAAAAAGTTATTTTATTGTTTATATTAAATAATAGGTGATAAAGATGGACTGATTTTTTTGAGCCCTACCAGGGAAATCCAAATGTACAGGTTACAGATGAATAGTGTGGGGGAAGAATATTGCAAAGGGAAGGACTGAGTTCTGATTCTGGACCTGCCTCTCTGACTTTATGACCATTAGACAATACTTAACCTTTCTGAACCTCAGTATCTTGTTTTTCAAATGAGAGCTAAAATTCACTCACACAGGGTGATTTTTCAAAATTAGGAAATGTCCAGCCTTTTCATTAATGGAAGAAATGCATATTAAACTATTCATAGCATTTTAATCTCGAAGTGACAAGTATAACAAAGAAAGAGAACATGATAATGGGTATGGTAATTTACTGATGTTGGAATGTAAGTTGACAAGTTTGCTCAGGTAATTTGATAATACGTATGAAAACCTGCAAAATTAAAAAAAAAGTCATACTTTTCGATTTCATGATTCCCTTTCTAGGAATATACCATAGGAAGTAGTCAGATTATCCTATAGATCTATGCAGAAGGAGTTCCATTATCTTGTTAGAAATACTAGAAAGAAATGTCTAGTATTAAGGAACTAATTAAATAACTATGGCATATGTGGCTGATGATAAAATTATGTAGCCTTTTAAAATTATACTCCTGTAGATATTTAAGGACCTGAGTAAATGCTTATGAAAAGGTGTTAGATAGATAAACGGTTCACAAAATTGCATAGGTAGTATGGTAATTACTTTGAAAGAAAGTACATATATAATGGAAAAAATCGTACATGAGATTTATACATAATGACTTAGAATGATAAACACCAAAATGTTAACGGTTAACTCTCTCGGTGTCATGAGATTAGAAGTGGCTATTGCTTTCTTCTTTTTATTTAGAATTTTTTTTTCAATGAGATGCTATTTGTATGTTTTACAAAGCACAATAATTGATATATAATCACTTTAATTATAAAGCAAGTTATTAAACTTGATGATTTGTATATGCTAGTTCCTATTCTGAGGTTCTATATTTCTGTAATTTTGTTGTAGAACAGGAATTGACAAATTGAAATATTTCAGATCTAACCTGCTGTCTGATTTTGTAAGTTAATTTCTACTGGGACATGACCATGCCCAATCATTTACACAAAACGTCGGCCTGTTTTTGTGCTACGAGGCTAGAACTGAGTAGTTGAGATAAAAACCTTATGGCCTCCAAAGCCTAAAATATTTATTTATGATATGGCTTGATAGAAAAACAAAGTTTTCTGATCTCTGTTTTACCATGGATTGGGCATTTCCTTCATTTAAAAAAATACATTATTTGTTAAAATATAGCTTAATATTATAATTTTATATAAACATGTTTAAAATCCCATCAAAATCTAAGTTTTATCTTAATAATTTTGTGAATATAAAATTTATAGGTAGGAAAGACCACGCTCCAACTTGACTCTTTCACTAAAGAGTCGAAGAAATTTAGGTCCAGTGGAAGGAAGGCCTGTGAGATCTGGGCCTTCTCTCCGTTTTCCTTGTCCTGGCCTTATGGGCTGCAAAGTCTTATTTTCAATGTAGTTTTGTGGGAAGGAAAAGGGACCTTTACAACTAGCCACTTTCAACTGAAGGTGACATGCTACGTTCATTTCAATAACAAATACTTATTGGAAGAGGCACTCCTGGGGACTGGTGTGGGATGAGTGACTAACCTCTGACCTTGAGTGTGAGGAGACAGGTACATCTTCTGGAGGAAGGAAAGCCAAGGGACCTGTAGGCTCTGGAAGGGCAACTAAGCACTGAGGAGATGTGATGGTCTGTAGGAAATTGAAAAACTAAGGTGAAGAAGAAGTTAAATCTATGAAATAACTGAATGAGGATTTTTCTCACATTGTTTTATTAAATTCACCTAAAAATTTAATGACTAGAACTAGGAAAATTTAACTTCAAAATGTGATTGACATCTTCCAAATATATTTAATTTTGACTCAATTTTCCTACCTAATTCAGCTTTAATTTTGATTGAGTCTCATATTACTGTTTAGTCATAGAGGAATTATATTCCTTATTGAACTATTTTGAGGGTGGAATTTTGTCTCATCCTGAATAAACAGCAAAGGGTACCAGAATCCTCTGGTTCTGAGTCTTTTCTAATTCCCCATTTAGCATTTATTTGATTTAAAGTGTGATTAGATGTAGAGAGCCTTAAATTTGTTATACATTAGTGCCAAGATCTAATCAACTAACTACCTAATAGAGATCTGCTTAGTTAATGGATTGGTTGGGGTAGGGAGGCGGAGGGTTGATTGTTTGGGAGCTGAGGGTATCCTTGGAGGGTGCTATGAGTTCACTGCCTGCCTGGGGAAAAGAACAGCAAATAGCATGTATGTTGGGAAGACTTTAGGGCTCAACCACAAGAGAGGCAAGACTGGATGTTTTTCTAATGATTTTCCTACTCTGAATTTTCTATATTTCCATCCTTCCACATTTATTGATTTATCAAGAGATTGGAGTACCTAATAATTCTAAAATTGGTTCCCTTCTCTTGATGGTGGACACTGGATACCTGGATCCTATTATGATGAAAACCTAGTGACAATTCTATTTGGCAAAAAAAAAAAAATTGTGGAAATACCATCGACAATGTTAAACTCGATTGTCAAATATAAGCATACGTATTTGCTTGATGTATTTATAAACATTTCTGAAAAATTCCTAAGTAGACCTTTAGTTTTAAGACACTGTATGAATGTTTCAATTTTTTATTTGCTAGACAATATACTTTGATAGCAATTTTTTGTGGAAATACAAAGTACTTACAATATTCATCATTTATGGAGTTTTCCAACTTGCATTATTCTTTATACTTCTTGTCAAATTGTAGACAGCTCTGTATTTGCACAAATTAAACAATTTATGCTTTGGGATCTGTCCAGATTCTACTATGTAAGCATCTATATTGCCTACAGATTTTCTAATATACAGGAAAAGGAAAATAAAGTAAGTTCTTTTACATCATCTTAAAATAATATATAACTAATTTTAAGAAACTAATGTCAGGACCTGTGTACATCGTGAATAGCTTAATGTCCTTAGTAATTATTGTACTTAAAATAATTATTAGTGAATTGTACTTCCATTTACATATGTCCCACAAGAATATACATAATATAGGTGGACATACATAATTGGTTTAAGATTGGTTTGTTACTTGCATTGACATGTAATTGTTCATGGTTTGCTAATCTCCCTTAGTTGAAATGAGCCTAAATGTTTTTGTTTCCAATGATCTGTATGAAGGTGCGTTAGATACTAATCCCTGTTAGAGCAGTACTAATTAGTAGTTTATCCTTTCCAGGAGGACCACAAGCGTCCCACTGGCTCAGTTTCTCCCTTCAGGAAGACATCGCCTCTGAGCATAACCCCTTCTTGCTTCAGTGTGCAAGTCAATAGCTTCTTTTTGTGTTCCAAGACTTCCCTCAGGAAGTGTTTAAGGCAAATAAACAAACTCTTACTTTGAAGAGAAAACATGTTTACCTCCCTGTAAAACTGGGTACTAGGTGATAAGAAATCTTGATCTAAACTAGTGTATATTTTTTTGCCATCCTTTATTCCAAGCAGCTTTTCAAAGTGCCTTAGCTGGGACCGGTCCTAGGTTTGGTGCCAGATGGAGAACCAGCACTGATTCAAACAAACACAGCAGAGATGCAGCCAGCTCAATCTTTGTTAAAATAAAAGAAATGCATGCACCAGAGAGTTGATTTAATAGCGTTATAACCCCAATGAGAATAATTGTATAAGAAGGGATGGTATAGTGTGAGATGTGGAATTTTGTTGTTTTCTACCATACATTTAATCTAGAGAGCCTTTAAGAAAGAGGAAGGATTTTAAGACATGCTTCAGTGAAAGAAAATGCTCTCTTTACTATCATATCTTGGATAGGAAATACCTAATTCAGTGTTTTGCCTGCATTCATAATCTTGGGCAATTATTTAGACACATAGACATGGTAAATCTTTAAAACCAAGGGAGCAGAATTCATACACTTCTGTGAAACAAGGAGAGTAATTATTAAATCTTGTTTCCTTGAAAGGATAAAAAAAAATCATCTCACTGGAAGTTGGTAACATCTTAATTGTAGACATTTTTGAACACTGTAACAGACCGTTTTTAAAAAATGTACATTAAAAAAAGTGTGTCCATGAAAAAAGCTACCAAGCTTTATTGATATATTAGATATGTTTTAGATTCTTCCTGATGTATGGTTTCCATTTATTTGGTTCTTTTGATTGATTTATTGTGACATAGGAAATATTTTAATATGTTGTATTTTGAGTTATTCAAAATTCCTATTAAGATAGCTCTTGCAATGGGCAGTGTATAAAATATGAATATTAATTCATTATAGAGTGGGATTTAACAAAATAAAATTTATCACCAAGAACAAGCTTTGACTTCATATACATATTTTTGTAATATACTTTATATGTGCTACTGCAAGAATGCTATAATTTGCTTTTTGAAATTACAGCTCTCCACGATGAGAGGAAAGCTTGATTTGATTAATTATGCTTACAAGCTGTTAGAGAGAGGAAAAAAAGAAAACGGTTTTGACTTTAGTTTTTGCATAATTGCTGCTTTTTGGATTTACATTACTTCCATCAGTTGTTGAGAAATGAAGCCCTAATTTATTTTAAAGAGAGAGATAAGATGAAGAGTGGAGGGTATCGGTAGGGAGAGGTAATGACATTTAACTACTACTTTAATATGGTGATCAGTGAGATGAGAGAAAGCATTTATTAACATGTTAGGGTCGTTCTTTATAGACACTTTTTAAATCTCCAAGAAAATAGTTATTCTTATGTTTAGGGTTAGTTGACTTTCATTTTACTTAACTGACAACATTAGATGCAGCATTAAAAGGATTACACTATTCCTTATATGATGCTTTGTTGAAAGCCTTTGTGATGAGCTTCGATTTTGGTATTCATTATCCTACTGGAAGAGTAATTGAGATTCATTTCAGTTCTTCTTAGTCAAATAATTATAATTAGATAGAAAATATTTATTGCTGGTACCAAGACAATGCTGTAGATACGAGGCATTAGGAAAACAAAATATAGACACCTGATATCCAAAATAAGGCACTTGAGTTGTAGATAGTGTAAAAACTAGATAGTCAGTCATGGAAATCATCAACATTGCTCATCATCTCTGTAATTAACAGCAGGTACTGTGTCAAGCTGCAGGCTTCTGTAAAGGACAATGCAGAACTTGCTTGAGTTGGTATTATTCTCTCTGGGAAGTTAGTGGCTAAAGTAATTTCTGAGGTGCCATTTTCATTCTTGTTTCCATTTTCATCCCATTCTTATTCCTTTTTTCCTTCAGACTCTTACGTCTGGGATCCAGCAAGAACCCCTCTCAGCAGCCATGTTTGGTTAAGATTAGCTTGTTCTTTTCAAGTTCACAGCTTCATAAATATGCATGCTATTCTGGGAAGCAAAGATTCTGTCCATGACAATTTGCTGTGTTGTGGCATGCATGAACTAGTCTGTTATAATGGGGAAATTGAATAACCATGTTGACAGAAGAGAGTTTTTCTGATAGGAAACTAAGGAATTTCCTGGGAAGATTAGGAAAATTAACCTTTGTCTGGAGGGAATGAAAGAGAAATTATATTTGGCATGTTTCTCCTATATTTGTACAAAATATTTACATAATCTTCGACAGTGGAAAATGATTTTAAAACATTTTCTAAGTGAATTTCCTGATCAAATATATACTTGACATAGCTTGCAAATATTTATTTTCCTCAGATTTTATTCTAATATTCTAGGTGATGTACTGGGAAACCATAGCACGTTGATCCCCCCCCCCCCTTATTTTTTTGTTGAGAGAAAAAGCCATGTAGGAGTTTAAATATAACTTGTGTAGCTCCTGTATACATGGGAGAGACCCAGCATGACTGAATAATGTGCCTCTGTGGTTCTAGATGCCATCTTAAACAGCTTGGAGATGGGTAGGAAGTAAGACTGGGAAAAAAAGAGAAATTCAGTTAGGGCATTTGCTGGGGAAAATAAAGGTACTTCTGCCTTCTTAAGGAGATTAGGTCCTCCTGGAATAGACCCTTACAAAGAAAGGTTTAGATATAAACATCACAAGCAGAAATGAAGCAGTTGGGGGAGGGGAGTGAGTAAGAACAAAGAGGGAAAGAAGCACAATGGACTGTGGAGGTGATGGATGGGTGACTTGGTGGTGGTTTCTTTATGGTGATGATACCTGATGGGATCCTAATGTTACCTCAATTAGAAAATTTAGAGAAAAGCTGTCTACTAAAATCTTGTTGCTTATTGCTTTATACTAACACACTTCCCCACCCTTCACCCCCCCCCCTTACCCAAAAAGCACAAATGGCCTCCAGTCAGTCTTTATGCCCCTTAATAAAGACATTTCAAAGGTGGCAGATTTTTGTTTCCCTACAGTCTTGCCTTTGGAACTTCTCAAGAACTTTCAGGATTCCTAAGTTTAGCTGTTCACATGGTTTATAAAGTCAATCTCAACCCTGAGAATAGATCAGTTCAGTTGAACAGATGTGATTATTATTCTTTTTCCTCATTTAGATGTGCATTTGAGGCAGGGACATAATTTTCATATCTGCTTGGTTCCTTCCCTACTGATATTGGCACATAAATTGTGCTTGGTAAATACTGTCCAATTGAAAGATGGTCATCAATATCCATCATGAACAAATGACTGGAGACTTCATTTTAATCTAATAAACATTAAGAGGTAATGTTTACAAGGTTGGCACTAATTTGTTTATTAGGGATATTTTGTTGAATTCCTATTCTGAATAAAGTTAGTTTATTTGGCAGCATATTTTTTCACTATAGTAGGGGTACTTAATCCAAGTTCTCTCATCTGCTTGGGTGCTATAGGTAGCTTTAATGTTAATACAAACTCTGAAAGAGTGTGCAAAATATTGCATGCATGTACATATTTCTGAGGTGAATCAAAGATTTTATTTGTTTCTCAAAAAGGACTATAAAATAAACACAATAACAAATGGATTAGAAGTTGTTAGTGATGGAAAGTTCAGATTTTGTCAGTTATCACCTGTTCTCTCTGTGTCTTATCATTTGAATTAGAGTTTGATAAAAAATTAAATAAGAACATATGTTCCCATTCAACTCTTCATTCAATGTTTTAAATTTTAAAAACACATTAATCTTATTTTCAATTGTACTGAGATTTTAAATGAGAGGACTATCATTTTAATCACTAACTATGTTAAGTGGGGAAGTTTAATCACTAACTATGTTAAGTAGGGAAGTAGGTTGCAAAACGTTTATACCTAGGTATTTAGTATTTAAATATATTTCACATAAATGACATGTTTCTAAATGCTTAGAATAGAGACAGAAAAGATATCAAGTTTTCCATATTGATTATGCCTCAGTTAATATTGCAGCATTTTATTTTCTGCTTTAGTCTATTAAAGTCTGTATTTTTCAAATCTGTTTTAAAATATATATTCCTTCCATTGTGTGAGGAAAAGAAAAGAGGTTGGCAGTCTGCAGTGAGGGGTTGAGTCTCCTCCAAAAATAATTGTCTCTCCCCATATCTAATACTTAGATCTCTCTTGGAAATTGCTCCTTGCATTTTGACAGATTTATTCTCTTTCTCTAAATATTTAAATAAAACATAAACACACATATGTATATATACCTATAGCCAAACA
The DNA here is from genome assembly GCA_019455555.1 of Galemys pyrenaicus. Lineage (NCBI taxonomy): Eukaryota > Metazoa > Chordata > Mammalia > Eulipotyphla > Talpidae > Galemys > Galemys pyrenaicus. The sequence continues at coordinate 1,602,498 of JAGFMF010011662.1, forward strand.
GCCAAGCAAACACCTAATGTCTTCAATGACACTATGATAGTTTCAATGTCATTGCATGGTGAGGACACTATACGTGCCTTGTCAGTGGACCCGGGTTTGTAGGCGACTGTGAGACAGAGGGAATCATCTTTTCCTCTGGGTTTCTGTGCATCGTCTCCACCTCCAGTTAGCACTGTCTTGTCTTAGTCAGTGCTTATGCATTGACAGTTTATGGTTGCTTCATTCTTCTCCACTTCCCCCCATGGAGTCTTCCCTCTCCTGCCATTTTCCTACATGCCACAGGTTCCTCTCAAGTCTGGTACAAATTCCTGTGTATATATACACCGTGGCATACTATTTGGCAATCAAAAAAAGATAAACTCATGTCATTCACAGCAACATGGAGGGAACTGGAAGGGATCGTGCTCAGTGAAGTAAGCCGGAGAAAAAAGAAAAATATCAAATGGTTTCATTCACAGGAGGAATATAGGGGAACCAAATAAGGGATCATAAAAAAAAATGACAATGCCACTACTACTACTACTATTACTATTACTCCTAAAACAAAACAGCAGGCGACCACAAAAAAGAGATATTCTGCAAGGGAGGGATGGAAGAAAAGGGACTGAAACAGAGGAGAAAAGAGCACAACAGACCTTGGTGATTATTCTCAGGTGAACTGGTGGTGGGAATTTTATGGGGAATACACAATGAGGTAAAAAATAAGTAAACATATATTGTAAAAATAAATAAATTTCTTGAGTATTTTAAACATAAAAACAAAGACAACAACAAATTTTGTTTCCTGTGATGGTCCATTTCTGAACTGCTAGTGCTTTTTTCCTTTTCTCATAGATAACACATTCTAGCAGTCATGATCTTGTCTGGTTCTAGACTATGATGATACTCCTAAGCTAGACCCAGGACGAAGTTTCTGTGTTCTTGTCCTCCGACCCAGCTCGAGTCTCTCTGTCTCCTCGTCATGGTAGATTCAGTTGACTTGAACCACCACTGCACACTAAACACAACCCTCCCCAAGCTTTTGAGCCTTTTTCAGGCAAGCAGAGGTGTGGTTCTCTAGTTCACCCATCTCCAGTCTCTTATTTTCACAGGGTGAGCTGTGTAGGTGCCATCTTTATATGCCATACTCCCCACATCAGCCCGGATAATAAATTCATTCTCCTAATTTCCAGAAGGAAACCCCACTCACTAAAGCAATTATCTAAATACCTTTGCTAAGATAGTGGAAGATTAGTATTCAGCAATGCAAGGAAATAAAACTTTATCGTTTTAACTTTATGTATAAGATAAAGTTAAGATGGTTTCGCTTTATTATTTTCCATAACTTTTCTTAAAAATCACTCATCAATCCCTTCATCTAGAATGATTTTCCTGGGTATTATTACTCCAAATGTTGCTCCAGTCTAAAATCCCAAATTTGTGATTTTCTTTAATGTTGAGCATTAGAAAAGCAGTCCTTCACTTCAGTAGATCCACACTTCTGGGTTCTCACCAATCTTCAAGCAACCTTCAGTATTTCTTAAATCCAGATATCTGCTTATGCAAAAGTCTGGGGCAGCTGTTAAGAGGATAGGCTTTTCTTCTGCCCTACTAATGTCTTTTTCCAGAAGCTCAAGGCTTCATGTTCTCTGACAGGCCCTCCTTCAGCCAGGTTGTCAATAGGAGAGGAGAACTCAGATGCTAAGAGGTAGCTACTGCTCACTCTTTCTGGCCCCAGGACAGGGCAAAAGAAAATGACTGGACAATACAACCTATTTAGCATTTTCTCATTTGACCTCCCTGTTTTCTGATTCTTGCTGCTCTACCTTTTTTTGTCCTAAGCATTCTGAGATAAGAAAATCTGGAATAGTTCACCAAGGAATGCCATTTTTGGAGGGACTTTATAGGGTGGGGTGCAGAGGAAGAAGAGAAAGAGAGAAGTGGATCAAGATTTATTTCAGTGTTTGATGTCTTAATATAGGTCACCATTGCCAGGGTCAACAAAATGATCTTGTTCAGCCAATCCTTTTCTGCTCCAGACAGGCCAATCAGTATGTTCATCTGTAGGGTGGTAGATATTCTGTGTGAAAAATTGACCAGCATTATGAATGACACCTATACCCATCAACATGGACAAATTTCAAAAGCATATATTATGGAATGAAAAAGCAAATCTCAGAAGAGAATATAATCAGCATTGCTATATTTAAGTAAAGTACAAGAACAGGTAAAACCAAACTATGAGTTGTTTGTGTGGTTAAGTTGGTAAAATTAATTTTGGGAAGCATGAGAATGTTCTATTTATTACTCTGAGAGTCAGATGCAAGTATTTTATTCTATTACTTCTCCTTAAACTATATAATTACATTTTATTTTTGTGTATTCTCTTCTACATATGCAGTAGTTCAAAGTATAACAACAAAAGCAAAATCCAATAAGTGCAACAATAATATACCAATGTCAACAAGCAGAATGTACTAGAAACTCTTAAATTTCCAATGTATAGCATTCGATCTGACTGTAAATGAACAAATCTTATCTAAATGTGTTTGACCTTGGAGAAAAAATTAAGTACAATTGCTACTAAACAAGAAGTCTTTCTTCTTGCTGAATATATCAACTGTAGAGGAGAAAATCAGTGACTCATATCATACTACACCCAGTGTCTGCACAAAGGATTTAGATTAATTATTCTTGGGAGGTTCAGACATATTTCTCTAAGATCTTGACAACTGATATTAGTTGGTTATGACCCAAGTCATTACATAGAAACAGACGGAAACAGACTATCGTCATTTCTATGAAGATAGAAAAGTTTAAATATAGCCAGTTGCTATTAATAGTTGCAGAATAAACAAGAATAAGCATAACACATTATTTAATGTGATGGCTGGGCAACTATTACTTGAAGTATAAGAATACACTTTAAAGACTTTATTTACATTCAGAACAGTTCTCTGCCACAGTTTGACTTTAGATTTTTAGATAAGATCCTCTTTCAGGATTAAAAATGAAAAAAAATCAACAAATCTTTTTATATAGTTTTAAATCTTATGGTGAAATTAAAGCTTCATATTACATTGAGTTTAATTTCTCTATATGGATGCATTAATTTATCTTACCTTATTCTCCTTATCACCTGATATAATAAATGAAATGTCACCTTGTGTATAAGAGACTGTATTTATCATATGATTACATGTATTTTCACAGACTTGGTACTTTTCATCTGTTGATATTTGTATTCTTCTGCATTTTCAATAGCAAGCTTGAATAGGTAAAATAGATTTCCAAGTGAGATGTAACTTTTTCCAGGTCATGTAGGAAATCAGTGGGTTTCCTTAATAATAAGTCCACGTCCCTTTTTTTCCTTTTGTAAGAAAAACAGGAGTTGACACCATTGTGGATCAAGCCAGTCATACTTCAGCACTTGACTTTTTTCCAGAACTCTAGAGTGTTCACTTCTGGTTGTATTTTTTTTAAATTATCATTATAGTGTTAATATTTACATTTTGTATTGACCACATATTTGGGACACACATTTGTGGTAGGTGCCATTTTGTTTTCTTAAACCAGTGCTGGTTTATCACTATAGGTTTAAGATTATTACACACACACACAGTACACCCATATTACTGTGCATGCAGTATATGAACATGACTGTGAGTGTGTGAAACTCTCTTAAGAAAGTCCTAAAAAGAATAACCAAATATAGAAACAGAGTTCCATGCTATCCCAGGATGCTCCTCTCCATGGCTTCCTTTGTGGTTTCTCCAAACACAACTTCCTATTATGTTTTTAGAGGATCTGGGAAGAAGCATAGTTCAATGGAGAGAGTCTTTGTCCACCGAAAACCATAAGGCCAACCTTCAAGGGAAAGGTCCATGATTCTGAAATTACCATGTGGCCTTCTCTTCCCTAAATGATGAGAAAATTGCAAGTCACATACAGTTTGTTAGTTTTATTTCAATTATGATAATTTTAGCTGAAAGCTAAATTAGAGCTTAATTTTAGTCACAGCCAGCAGGAGCAGATGCTACTTTTCTGGCTTCTGGACATTTCTTCTCCTCATAGGAACAAACACGCCTACCCCCCCTCTCCTTTTTTGCAAACTTTCTATATTATATATAAAGCAACATAGGGAAAAATGGACAGGCATTCTTAAATCATAAAGAATCACTGTTTTATTTTTTTTAGATGTGTATATATATATATGTTTAAAATTGTTGTTTAAATATTTTCTAATTTTACACTTAATGTAGAAAGTTACTTATTTTTAACTGATCTTAATATTGCCATAGCCCCATCAGCTTTTACCACCATAGTGTACCCACCACAAACTCAAACATATTCCACCATCATAGGTCACTGCTTCCTTCCCTCTTTGAGCAATCACTGTGTAGATGTTGGCCACCTGTTAGGTCTAAATTCTAATGATAATATTCAGGGAAAAAACATTTTTGACCTGTAAATATTTACAAAGGAAAATGTTAATTCTGACTTAATACTCTCCCTAGATTTTTAAGCTATAGCATTATTGAGAGAGAATTCATACATACTTATCTATTTAAAAGGATAGCATTATCGAGTTATAACTCATACACACTTAATCCATTTAAAAACCACTCAATGGCATTTGGTAAATTCACAGAGTTGTACGATCAGCACCATGATCAATTTGAGAATACGTTTATCAACCCAAGAAGTACACCCCTGCCCAGTGGCAGTCACCCATCATTTCCCTCCATCCTTTACCAGAAACTAGGAACTACTAAGCTACTTTCTGTCTCTATGAATTTGCCTATTCTGGACATTTCATAGAGACAAAATACAAAATAACTCTTTGTAGATGGCTTTATTAATTTATCCATGTTTCTAGTTTTGTCTGTGTTAAGAATGATTGATACTTTATTGTTGAATAATATTCCTCTCTGGATATACCATGTTTTAATTATCCATCTGTCAGTTGCAGACATTCAGGTTGTTTCTATGTTAATGAATAACCCTGCAGTCACATTCACATACAAGTTTTGGCGTAGGAATATGTTTTCATTGCTCTTGGGTATATAATGAAGAGTGGAATTGCTGAGTTCCATGGTAACCCATGTTTAACCTTTGAAAAAAAATGCCAGGCTTTCTCAGTGTAGCTGTACCATTATCTGCTCCCACTGGCAGTGTCTTGAGAATTCCAGTCTTTCCACATCTTTAGCTTTTAATTGGATTTTTGCTAGTAAGCCACATTAAAATAAGAGTCTTAGCCTCTTCATTATGCCAACCCCAGAACCAAGAATTACCAGACAGTATGACTTTTGCAGCTGCATTTTAAGATTTGGTTGGAGAGTACTCAAGAATGGTATTTCCTTAGCTCTTTGCTAGGAGTCATAAAATTGACCAATACTAGACCATAATATTGACACAAGAAAACCAAGATGGTTGTATAAACTGCTTTTCTTTGTTGTCTGAGGATGTCAGTCTATGTTTTTGGCTGATGTGAATGCTTCAGTGGTGGGGTGGGGGTGGGTTGGCAATTTCTCAAATGACTCTTTTCAAAACAAACAACAAACCAACATCCAAAAGGAATCTTTGAGAGAACTCTTTGATGGCATGCCATGGTCTGGTGTCTTGGAGAGTTAATCTGCAGACTTACATGGTTTCCTCCATTTTCTTATGTACTGAAAAGTCACTCTCATACCTGTGTGAACATTTTGATCTTTTGCTCATTATTTTCTTAGCAAGATGCTTGTCTTGTGCTGTTCTGCCTTTGAATTCTAAGATTGTTGTTTACTTCTTATTCCCAACTCCAAGTGACTGTATTTCTTGACCCAAAATTGAAAGGTTGGAGGAATCCTTCATAGTCCCTCATGTTAGCCTGTCTCCCATCCCCAGACTGTCATTGAGTTGTGAGAACATTCAGTTCTAAAAAGTTTTGCTCCTCACAATTGCACATAGCAGTGTTGTTATGGAAATAGACTGTGCTACCGCATGAATGTGTACAGAAAACTGACAAAGAAACACAGAAGGCTTGAAAATGAATCTTGTTGTCCTTGAGATTGGGTTGAGATTCACCGCCATGCAGATTCCCAATTGAATTTTTCTCTAACATTACAGTGTATGTTATTTATTTTGGTCCAGCCCATTCTAATACTATCAGTAGTCTCAGCCCCAGCAAAGCCCAGCATCCTGAAGAAGGGATCTGTGGCCCAAAACCCCAGCCAGTCAGGGAAAAGCCAGGATGCTGGGGTCCGATTTGCCAGGGAATAGATCTTGGACCAATTCTCTGGTATCCTGGTTGGACAGCACCTTTGCAGAGGTTGCGGCTTTGTGCCAGGCCCATTGGGTAAGGTCAGACAGGTGATGCTTGTCCGGTCCAGAGCAGATCAATGTTCTGATCTCTTCCACATACCTTCAGATGTTACTGTGTGGAATTTTGACCCCTTCCAGCGTCTGGGGGGTGCAGCCAGGGTGATATCCATAGTCCAGGCCCTCTTTTTCCCTTGATCACTTCTTCCCATCTTTTCCTAGTTATGAAGAATAACTGTCATTTTTTTTTTGACTGTATAGTAAATTCAATTTAAAAAATAGAGTTGTTTTCTTTTGGCCTCTTACAACAACAGTACTAAGAGAATGTTACTTATTGCCTCTTGTTGGGTCATTCAGTGGTCCCTGTGCTCGGTCCCAGCCACCTTGGCCTTCTTGCTGTTCCTGTACCACAGCTTTGCTCGGGAGCTTTGCTCTTCTTGCTCACACATCTTTTTCCCGTCTTTACCTTCCCTGGAAAATCTATTTAAAGTTGCAATCTGCTGCCTCCTGGCACTTTCTATTTCCCTTTTTTCTTCATGAAATAGCCAGCTAACATGCTGTCTTTTTTATTCCTCATTTTATTGATTGCTCTCTCTTCCAGTAGGTTGTAAGTTTCCTAAGGGCATGGATTTTAGTCCATATGCCAGGACTAGTGCCTGGCATAATGCAAACTCACTAAGTATTTGCTACAGTAACACCTCATGGATTGAAATTGGACCTTCTTTCTTATTATAACCTACCTCTTTTCATAAACCCTATGAGTAGGCTACTTCACTCCTTTTAAGGAAAAACACTGATAACAGGTTACTTGATTAGCCCTCTTGCAACTATGCTGGCTGCCGACGTTTGCAGCCATAGTGGGTAGAAAGCTGGACTGCAAGAGGAAACTGACAGACATCAATGTTTTGCACCAGGCTCATCCTTGAAAGTCTTATTGTGTAGCTAAAAGCTACATCAGTAGAGTTGATGGCCTCATAAATACCTTTAGGACAGGGACATAAATTTTCCTTTTCCTTAATTTTAGCAAATAAGAATTCTAAAAAAAGGGATTGCCTATACTGCAGGATTTCATAACATTTGGTTCATTTCTGTTCTGAGTTGGATTATGTACCCATCAGAGATGATATATTGGAGCCCAACCTCTAGTAACTAGAAATGTGCCCTGATCTGGAAAGAGGGGATTTTGCAGATGATGAGGTCTTTAGAGTGGGTTCTAAGCCAATAGAACCCACTCTATTTGGACCAGGAGACACAAACAGGGAAGATGATGTGAAGACACAGGAAGCCAGGGAGCATACCATGTACCAGCCAGAGGTGGCTGGGGCTACCAGAAGCTGGGAGAGAGGCTGGAACAGAATCTCCAACCCACCCACACTCACCTCTAAAGAACTAACCTGTCCCTCATCACTTTTCTTTCTAGCCTCTCAAGCTGTGAGACGGTGCATCTCAAGGTGTGGTGCTTTGTTTAAAAACAAAAACAAAACCAGAAACATTAACTTATTTTAATCGTATTACTGTATATAGGTTGGGTATATTATTTTAGTATTGATAATTAAAATTTCAAGCTCTCAGATTTAAATAAATTATCTAGAGAATATTTCTCAATTATCCCTTACTCACTAGTAAAACCATGGTGTGTGGGGTAACATTTATAGACATTTAATGTAAAGTATAGTTCTGCTACTTCTTAGTGCATCATATAGAAGGCTGACTTTACAAATAATAGATTATATTTTAATTACTTAATGCTGGATTTCAAGAAATATTTTTGCTGTAAGTACTGCTTTACAAATTCTATTCATGTGAGTCATACCACTTTAGAATTTCCTCAGGAAATATTTTTCCATAATATTAAACATATTTCCTTAACTATTGGGACTCTGAATAGAGTTTGACATTAAGAGTATATTTTATGGGCTAAATTTGGTCATTTAAATGAGTTGGGAAAGTTTTTGAGGCATGGTGAAAATCCTTTAAATTGACACTTGAATATTGTGAAGTGGTTTTATATGTGAATATTGTGAAGTGGTTTTATATGTGAAAATCTTTTCTCTCCTATATTCACTATTCAACTTAAGATATGGTAGTACATACCCAGAACAATATTTTTAGAAAGACTTAATTTGACTTGAAATTATTGTAGGAAAGAAAACATTTAAGAAGAGGCCAGTGTCTGAATTTCATTGTGATAAAGAACTTGAAGGAAAGCTGTGGACTAAGTAAGCTCCACTCAAGTTATAATATTGGGTAGCAACCCATTCTCTCTGCTTCAGCACAGCCTTTTTTTTTCAACTTTTTTTTTTAGTTATTAATTATATTTGACATCATTTGTAGTCCCTAGGGAGTACCATTCTACCCGTGCACCATCACTTCAGTCCCTTGTGCACCCTCTGGCCTCATCCCCGTCTTTGCCCCCCCCCCCCCCCCCCCC
>JAGFMF010011662.1:1611257-1665122 GCA_019455555.1 Galemys pyrenaicus
AAATAGTGCTGCGATAAACATAGGAGTACAGGTGCTCTTTTGGATCGGTGTTTTTGTGTCCTTTGGGTAGATTCCTAGGAGCGGGATTGCCGGATCATAAGGTAGTTCCATCTCTAGTAGGCCGAGGAACCTCCATACAGCCTTCCATAATGGTTGGATTAGCTTGCATTCCCACCAGCAGTGTACCAGGGTTCCTTTTTCTACACATCCTCACCAGCATTTGTTGTTGTTGTTGTTTTTAATGTGTGCCATTCTTACCAGTGTGAGGTGGTGCCTCATTGTGTTCTTGATTTGCATTTCCCTGATTATGAGGAATGTTGAGCATTTTCTCATGTGCCTATTGGCCATGTGTAAGGACAGCCTTACTTTTAAACATTTCTGATATACTTGGTTACTTTCCTATTTCATGTTTCTGTTCCTCAAACTTTAGATCCTAGTTATAAATTTTGTTACACTACAACACAAATGACAGTTTTGTATAACACATAAAAGTACTGAAGGCTTGTAAATTTGGGGTGTAGTTCTAGCTTCTGGTTTACTAACAGCCAAGTTGGGAAAGTCTTCATCTTTTCCATTATGTCTTCATTATCTATAAAACTCTGACAATCTGTTTAATTTGTCTCTAGACAGTCCTTGTGGAGCCTAACAAAGTTTGGGTCCATGGTTCTCTTACTCGAGAATTTAGCACCTGATAGCACCATGTCCTCCGCTCTGACTTCAGGTGGACGTTCATCTGACCATACAGGCTGTCGTCCCCTTTAATCACCCAAAACCCGCCTTGGATCTTTGAGAAAAATAACACTTGATCAGTGAGAATTCTGAGAATGCCACTATGACTAAAGAGATTACACTGGAACAACATTGAAGGCACTTCACATTATGTACAGGAGATTGCTTAGTATCTAAATAGGCATTGGCTTGTAAAGCATTGGTTTTTATGTCTTATCAGTAACACATAGGAAATGTTTATTTGACAACATCTTCTTCAGGAAAGGAAATGGAAATGCAGGTACATTGCTGGCAACTTATTTTGGGCCAGAGACTAATATTTAGGGTTTTAATACCTCACATGACAGCTGGGCTCAGAATCAAAGTGGAAGAGGCTCTCTGGAAAGATTTCATGTTTATAGATCAAGGTCAAGGATGTAGGGTGGCTTCTAGAAAATATTTGTGTGCTTTCATACTTGGTGATTGATCTAAGGCTACTCCTTGGGGTTCTCTGCTGCTAGTACTGTGGTAAAGGTAAGAGACAAGCAAAGGGAAGGGGGCTAAGGGGAGAGAGTCTCCCCTCTATTTCTAGAACTCTATAGAGTGAATGGCATGGGGGACTTTTGGGAAGCCTGTAGCTTACTTTAGCTGCAGTCAAACTTTGGCAGTAGCAATAATTTCTGGATTTGTGGGAGATATTGATGGGGTAAAGCCATCATTGTGTCCACATAGAAGGACACAGTGCATCATTAGAAACAAATTCTGCAAGCTGTGGATTTTGGAAAAAGCATTTTATAAGTTTAAAGATTCTTCTGAGGGTGGGACACAGCCCATTGACCCTTGGATGTATAAGTGAAGGCAGAATTCCGTGTTACTTACAGCTCCCTACAGAAGCAGAACTACATCAGGCTGCTTTTGCCAGGGATGGCTCTTAGGGTGTTGTACCAGGGACAAGTTTTCAGCAGGATTGAACTGTAGGGAGCAGTTTGTGTATGAAGGTTGGAGTTCCTAGGTTTTGTGGGTTCTCTGCAGATTGGCTAATTTGAATACTTCTGTAGACTTCAGGGTATGGAACTTGGTATGAGAGCCTGACAAGGGAAAACTAGGGTGTGAACTAACTAGACAAAAATGGGAACTGTCTGACCTTGAGCCAGGGTCTCCAAAGTGGATCAAAACAGTATAAAAAATATCAAACTCTACTATAGTCGTTCTGAGTCCTTTCTAGTTGTTCAAGTGCCTGGTTGAGACTTCTCAGCTTTGCCATTTGCTGTAGAGTGGCAACTGGGGGACAGGTGCTCGAGGAACAAGACCTAAGGGCTTGCCACCCAAAACTCTTGTGTAAATTGGCATCTTGGTGTCCCATGGAGGCTGAGAACGTTGCTGACATGGAAGGAGGATGTTGCTTGTTGTGGGCTGAGGGTGGCTGGTGTTGGGGGGGTGGAAGGCTGTCATATGTTTATTTTGACAGTCATCCCCACAAGCAGGAAACCCTTGGGACTTGCAAACCACATTCCTGTTGCAGAAACACTTGCAGGTTGAAAGGGCTTGAAAGTCTCTGCTTCACCCACACCTGTTTTTGACCAATGGAGTGTCCCAAGTGATGGTGTGTTGACCATGAATGCCATGCTAATTATTTGGTGCTTGCAACAGACCTCAAAGACTAACCCAGGGACAGTACCGTGGCCCCAGGGATGCACTTGGTTGCCAGCTCTGCTACCTGAGCAGCACTGTTTCTTGCCAGCCTTCCTATTCATCCTGTAGCTTTGTTCTCTGGGGCACTGTAAATAAACCCCTGCAGCCCACACCCACACTCTCCTAGCTATAACCAGGGTGAAGGTTTCCATGGTGATTGACTCCTGGTAAAAGGCATATATGAGGGAGTATTTGGGGCTGGTACACAGGGCCCCCAGTAGACTAAGTGGCTACATGTGAAGTGTAGTTTTAAAAACTGGTTGGGTTTGGTGTCATGCGCCTGCTGGAGTTAATTTTTACCAGCATTTAGGGTTCTCTTTGATAGAATATAATGACTTATATCGTCTCCATTTGTTGTGTTTTTTTTTTTTTAACAAGATGTATAGAAAACAAAGAGAATTAGTTCTTGTATGTGTCAGTGGTAGAATAATTTCTTCTTTGAACAGGCTCATGATGGCCTTATAGTCTTGGCCTTTCTTTAGATTATTGGTGCCTGGGAAGTAATAAACCTTAAGTGTTTGACATTTTAAAACACTGTGAGTTCTGGTTAGTTTACCACCATTTTCTTAGTTATTTATGCTTTAAATGTCATAAATTATTGCACCCTCAAGCATCTGGTAATAAGCTGAAAGTTTTGACTAATTGGTAATGATGTATTTTTTGTTATTATTCACACTTCTATGGTTATTTTTATGCTAAAATACTCCCATTTGTTTATTTTTATTGTATTTAAATATGTGCTTTAAAAAAAGACTAGTTCTTTAAGACTTAATAAATTGCAAAGGCTTTAGGAACTCTGCCAGGAACTGGGGGCAGAGACCAATATATATATTTTCTATTACTTCATATAGCCCTAGCAAAGAAATACATGGATGTGGAAGAAAGATAAGATGTTAGCTGTCTATTTCTATCTTGAACTTACATATATAAACATCGAAAGCTATATTATCAAGTTAATCTTTGGAATGCAATATTATAAAAACTATTATAGGTCAGTCAAGAAGTGTATTGTAATTATATCACCTTTTGTGCTTACTGAAATTACTAATTATCTTATCTCTCTTTTGGTCAGTTTTTTAGAATCAGTCACTACTTCAGTCTTAGCTGTAACAGGTGCACAAACCTCTTCTCAGTACCGTGAACACATGAAATAATTGATCAGTTTTTCTTTCCTTCTTGAGGAAATTTTTTCTGGGTTTTGTTGTCAGCTTTATCCCAGAGTCTCTGTTTGTGTTAGGGTTAGGGTTATTTTTTCTTAAAATTTATTTTTTAAAAATGTATTTTTAAATTTATTTTTATTTGTGTAGAAGAACTGGGTACAAGCCAGAGGTGTGTGTGGGGGTGATAAGAGGATCCTCCAGAGACAGAGTGGGGAACAGAACAGGCAGATTAACAGAAACATCTGCTGAGGGCAGCAGCGGGTGAGGCAGGAGAGGTCTGCTGAGCCATGTGGCTCAGCTCCATAGCCAGGATTGGAACTCAGGTCGTGGTGCTGAAAACACTGAGACTTAACCCATAGACCACTAGGGAGGCCAAAGGTAGCAGCTTTCTATACCATAAATTTATCTCAAATTCCTTATTTCTTAGATTCCATTTTCTGGGTTTCATTCCTCATTCTGGTTGTCTATATATTCCTCTCATATCATCCTGAGAAAGGTTTAAGGAATGTAAATTCTTCTGCTCTTGCAATTGATTCTACCTGGGTCACCATATTTCCAATGTTTTTAGTTTTCATCATTGCCACTGAGTTATCTGAGGAAATTTTCATTTCTGGTCCTGTGTTATGACCCCACCTGTATTTTCTCACTTGGAATGCTGGCGTTCCACGTGCTCTGATAGTGCATGATGAAGGGCATCGATGTAGGTATTTTTTCAACTCTAAAAGTTCTTTTTTTTTTTTAGATTTATTTAATTGCATTTGACATCACTTGTAGTCCCCAGGGAGTTCCCATACCATGTCACCGTGCACCATCACCTCAGTCCCTCGTGCTCTTTCTGTCTTCATCTGGTCTCTACCCCACCCTCCCCCAGAATGCTCTAAAAATTCTTATTGTTAGCAAAGGTTAGCTGGAAAAGTCAGCCATTTATTCCCCACTAGGCTGCCACAGTGTGAGGGGAAGATGACATTCATTTTCTATGGAATAAAAATCATCTATAAAATGTTCTTTTTGTTTAGATCTTTGCAGAATTTGAGTGATGCGTAGAAAATCTGATGTATTACTTTCTAAGACATTTGGAATGTTTGAAAATGGTTTAAATATTGTGTTAATTTTAAAGTACATTTCTGTGTGTAATTTCAAACAATTAAACAAATTAAAATTATAATTAAACAATCACTTTTGACAAAAACCTTGAGGCATATCAACTATTGAGAGAGAGTCTGATTTCATTTTGTAGCAGTTATTCTTCAGTGTGGGCAGCCTTGTACCATGTGAATCTTAAAATGAAGCAATTTATAAATACATGCGCATACATATTTGTGGATAGTTTTAAATATGTTTGTTACAGCCCACATATAAATTTCTCATGTTTTGTAAATTATATTATGTACAAATTCCTTGGCATGAGGAGACCTCTAACAAGTTCTTCCTCTAGTGCTTTTATAATTGAGATGCTTTTCACCTGAGGATGTTTGCCCAGGATTATGTTGAGGCCCTGGGGGTACTATTTCACTTGGCATATCTATCTGGGGTGCCAACATACTGCAATTTTTTTTGGAGAGATATGAGGACTGAGAATTGGAGATTTAGGAGTTATTTTGTTTATTAAGTGGTAAATTATTAAAACATTTTATAATTAAAAAGTAGATTATTATGGAGTTGGATAAAAACTTGTGGATTTTTAAAAAGTAAAAATTGAGACTTCAGGAATGTCTTGCTTGCTGAAACACTGTGTATTCCAAACTATGGAATACATTTCAGTTGTCTTTTACCATTGTGTAACTTTTTGAAATTAACTTGGCTAACATTAATTATTTAGTCTGTTTTAACTACCATGTGCATTGGTGATTTACACTTTACTTAGTAGATTATAGGATGATTGAAATCAGGATATGTTGAAATTGAATGCATAGGTATAGGTAAATTTCTGTTTTTTAAACTGAGATACTCTAACACTGAAGCCCTATTTGTTTCTTGCCACCTTTGAACTTTCCATTTGTCCAAAGGGAATCATATACTAATAGAAGGGAATTCTTACTCTTAAGCATCTATGATAACCAGATTTATTAATCTGCTCCAAAAAAGATACCTGACTTTTATCAGATTCTGAAAAGGATCTATGATAAAAATATTAAGAACTCATGGACTTTAAAAATTGTTTAAAAACTGTCATTAACAGATTGGGTCAAAACTAATGGCAAATGGTTACTTTTCATATTTCAACTTATATGACATAAGACTCAATGACAGTTTGTTTTACTTTGCATATTATTTGTTAATTTCAGTTATTAGTTTGCCCCTTTTCCTTTCTTGTGAATTTCATGAAGGTTAAGAACTATATTTTATTAGCTTTAAAGTCTAAATGTTTGCATTATGCATGACTCAGTAGTAGGTGTTAGAGTTGAAGTGAATCTCAAACATTCATATAGTTCCCCTGAAGCATTACCCTTGTAACCAATAGAACATTCTGCTTCACATTAGTTTGAACTTAAATGATTCAATTATCATGTTTACTTGCTAATGTCATCTTATCAATTGTGTTTTAGAGTTGGATGTTTTGAAGAATAGCTTCTTCCTAACAAGACAGAATCCAGACAAAGCAATAATCTGTCTTTACTCAACCCAGACCTAATATGTTAATTCTGATTTAATTTAATTTTCTTCTGCTCATGGCACTGAAATTTTCAAATGGTTCATTTGGTGCTTAATTATCAGCTAAAATTTTCACCCCATCTAGAGAGAAGCCATGCTGTGTCAAGTGCAGATCATTTATCTGGGCACATATCAGTTTCTCTCACTATCACCGGGCTTTGTATTATTCAAGAAGAAATGATTCCATCTGTGACTCTAATTTAGAGATAACTGATATATTTCAGAAAGGATGTCTAAATATTTCAAGGCTAGATGCCATGTCTTCTCCACATCTGCATTCTGTACTCAATATTATGCTGTTCCTTCTTTTCTTAAAGGGACTTGTATAACAACTAAACTAGCCAAAGGGTCATGAAAATTTTCATCTGAAGGGAATGATGTACAAGTAGGAAGAGTTTAGTACTCTTCAGCATCAGTGACAGCCCAAATCATTAGTCTATTTTGTGGTTAAGAGGCATGCTTTCTTGCTACTCCTGTATTAGTAATTCCTATTGCCGCTATGACCAATTACAGATTTACTTTGTTATATTGGGCTTCACTTTATTGCATGCCTAGATATTGCATTTTTAATACATTGAAGGTTTGTGGCTAAAAGATTGAGACTCATTAAAACTATAATGGTAAGCATTCATTAGCCATAAAGTATTTTTAATTAAGGTATGTACATTTTTTTAGACATAATTCTGATGCACACTTAATAGACTACAGTATAGTGGAGACATACATTTTTTTGCACTGGGAAACCAAAAAATTAGTTTGACTCCCTTTATTGAGACATTTGCTTTATTGCATTTGCAGTGGCCTGCAACTGAGCACATGATATCTCCCAGGTCTGTCTGTGCTACATACTTAATGACTTAATCCAAACAAATGTACTGGCTATGGGTCAGAAATACATCTCTTGTCTCACTGGGCAAAAAACAATGTTATAAACAAGGCGGTATTCTTTTATGGAGACTCAAGGGGAGAATGCAGGTTCTTGTCTTTCCCACTTCTTGGAAACTGCCCCCATTCTTTGGTCTGTGGCCCTTTCCATCTTCAAAGTCAGCAGTCCTTCTCGCATTTATGCTTCTGATGTTCTCTTATTCTGCTCTCTTCCACATTTAGTAATGCATGTGATTACATCGGTTCCCTACCTGTATAATGTAGGGTGATACCCTTGTTTTGAGGTCAACTGATTAGTAACCTTAATTTCCCTAGCCATATTATGAAATGGCTATAACATATTGTTAGATCCTGGAGATAGGCATTGCCATTTTTGCTGGGAAGGTCAAGCTTATTCTTTTTCTACCACACCTGCAATTACCTTTTCCTTTTCATAGACTTTAAATTTGCCTTCCACTTATATTTCTATCTGTTACTCTTTATTCTTGGTATCGTTTATTCATCCAGCTATATTTTTACTTTTCTTAACATACATAGCATATGCTTTGTGTGTGCGTGTGTGTGTGTGTGTGTGTGCCAGATGAAGCTTTTTAAAAATATTAACACTTTAGTCTGTAGGAACTCTATGAGGTTGTCCTAAGACAGGCACTACTTCCACCGTAATTTTATAGATGAGGAAATTGGGGTTCAAAGAATATAGCATTTGTCTAATGTTTTGATGACAGAATACCTTCTTGTTCATACTAGATTTTATTTATGATGAAAAGAAACTGAACAATGATGGGAGTCATCAAGAGGAATGTGATGTATTTTTAAGTATCTCGTGTGAGGCAGGTGTCACAGTCAAACTTTCCTAGATTAAGTTTCAGAATTTAGACTTGCTCAAGGTCAGCCAGTGATAGCTGATAGATAGGACACTGAACCTTATGATTTTTGTATCATACCACGCTCTCCTGTCTGATGAATATTTATAGATTTGGTTATGTATTGTCATTGCCCTTTCTCCATTATTGATTGGCTACTTTTTAAACAACATGCATGGGCATATTGCATTTGCATGTTTATAAAACATGTACTTTCTTCTGTGCTGGTCAGTGGCACACATTGGCCCTGAACTGTCCTTTATCACAAGGAAGTGTTTGGCTTGTATTTCCGTCCCTCCTTTGGATGTTGCATTCACATTGGATGGTTCTGTTTAGTGAAGGTCATTGCTTTTGAACAATGTCATTGGTCTCCTGGAGCATCATCCTGAGAATCAGTGTGATGAGCCTGCTGATTGAGGTATTATGTGAATGTCTGTTTTGCCCAGGGAGAGAACAGGAATATTATTACATGATCTTTTGCCTTTCTCCTTTATTATTTGCTTGCTCACATGTAAATAATGATAGAACAGGAAATTCTTTCTCAATTGTGTGAGGATCAGATCTGAACAAAAGTAATAGAACATGATCACATTTTCTGTTAAAATTATCTCTGGGTTTCATGTGGAAGAAACATTTGGGTTAGTAATAATCTCACCCCACAGCTTGGATTAAGATAGCATTTGAGAAACACTAGAATGAGGGGTGCTAAGAGACATTTTGCTGTTTGTTTTGTTTTAGAGATATATTTGCATTGAATTAGGCAGCCTTTGGGAGAAATCTTCCTTTAAGTGAGCTCATAGTTCCTTGTTTCTCATAAGGCTGTCATCAATCCTTGAGAAATGCAATTACCTAGAAAACAAAATATAGCCTCTAGCAATTTACCTGAAATATTCCTATTCATATTGTACTTTCAGAGCATTATTATTATCAGGCTAGGCAGCTTTTTTCCTAAGGCGTGTTTATCTTAGTGACTAGATTAATTTTTAAGTATATGTGCCTATATCTAGTGCCCAGTATTATTTACTGGGACTGTATGGGGATGTTATGTTGTTAATGGATTTAAAAATTACCAGGTGTGCCAGAATTTTATTTGACCAGTGGAGTCCTTTTTGCCACACCCACATTTACCATCTACATTTCCTGATGTTTCTATTGTATATACTAGAGGACAATGTTTTCCACATTCTTAATTTGTATGCTATTTGGAGAGAGTAAGGTATATTTTATTCCATTTTTATTTATGATAAAATTGCTTGCTGGAACTATGCTATAGGTTACTTAGAAAATAAAGGCAAAAAAACCCCCAAAACAAAACCAGAAGACATGTAGATCAATAGAACAGAATAGAGAGCCTGGAAATAAACCCATGCATAGATGGTTAGCTGATTTTTGACAAAGGGTTCAAGAACGTACAACGAGGAAAGATGGTCTTACAGTAATTAGTATTGGGAAACTGGACAGTCATATGTAAAAGAATGAAATTGTACCACTGTCTTATAAAAATTAACTCAAAGTGGATTAGTCTTGAATGTAAGACCAGAAACTGTGACGCACCTAGAAAAAAACATAGGTACTAAGCCCCTTGCTGTCGGTTTTGGTGATGATGTTTTGAATCTGACATGAAAAGCAAAGACAACAAAAACAAGAAGAGAGAAATGTTATTATGTCAAAATAAAAGGTTTCTCCATAAGAAAGTGAAAAGGCAGTCTACTGGGTGGGAGAAGGTATTTGTCAATCATATCTGACAAGGGATTAATATTCATAATATGTAAGAACTCATACAACTCAATAGTATAAAACACAGACAAAAATTGATTGAGAAATGAATAGAAGATCTGAAAAAACATTTTTCCAAAGAAGACATACCAATGGCCAATGGCCAACAGGTATGTGAAAAGATGCTCATAATCTCTAATCATCAGGTAAATGCAAGTCAAAATCAGCATGCAATACCACCTCATACCTATTAGAATGGCTATTAGCAAGAAGATAAGAAATAACAGTGTTGGTGAGGATGAGGAGAAAAGGGGACTCTTGTTTACTGTTGGTGGAAACATAAATTGGTGTAGCCATTGTGGAAAATGATGGCTATTCCTCAAAATGATTGAAAATGAAACTACCATATGATCTGGCAAGTTCACTTCAAGGAAATGAAAACACCAATAAGAAGAGATATATGTACTCAGTATTCATTGCAGCATTACTTATAATAGCCAAAGATATGAAAGAATAGGTAGAGAGAAAATATATGTGAATATTATTCAATCATAAAAAATGAAATCTTACCATTTGTGAAAACTTGTATGGGTGGACTCAAGGTGTTATATTCTGAAATGTGTCATAAAAACACAATAGCATATGATCTCACTTATATGTGGAATCTAAACAAAAGAAAACTGAGTTCATAGATACAGAGAACAGGTTAGTGGTGACCAGAAGAGAAGGGGTGGGAGAAAATGGATAAAGGAGTCAGTCAAGAACCACAACATTTGTTATAAAATAAATTAGCTCTGAGGTGACTATAGTTAACAATACTGCATTGTATATTGGAAGTTGCTAAGGAATAAAATCTTAAATGTCTTATCACAAGAAACATTTTCTCTAACTATGTATGGTAATCGATGTTAATAGGCTTTTTGTTGATCATTTTGTCATGCAAATATCAAATCACTATGTTGTACATCTGAACTTGATATAATTACTTTATGTCAATTATACCTCTGAAAAAGACAGTCATATTGAAACCAATTAAAGCTATTTCTATAAAATAAAATCAAACAAGAAAAACAGATACAGAATGTACACAGTCCATGTTTGTCTATTTTTGTTAGATGACTAGCAATACACTAAAACTTGAGACCATTTGATAGTTACCTGAGACACATTAAGAATGGACCATCCATCTCCCTCTAAGACAGACTTCAGATGGACCTCCAGGGGCCCCAGCTTCCTTGAATTAATGGCCTTATGTCATCCCCTCCCCTTGAGTAACTTTTGTCAAACGCACAGAAAGTGGTAACATTGAAAGACTGTCACTTCCATGATTAGATTCTGAGAGAGTGTGACTTCTGTCTTGATGGTGGTTTCTATTGACTTTGCTTGTATGCTTTCACGAAGCAAGCTGTCATGTTGGAGAGAACAGAGGGTGTTTTCCAGCCAACAACCAGCAAGGAGTTGAATCCTGCAAACAACTACAGAAGCTTCAAATGAGTCCATCTTAATTAAGTCAATGCTACAGACGAACTCCTCCTTTAACACCTTCATTGCAGCCTTGAAGAGGAACTCAGAGGAACCAGATAATTGTGCCTGTATCCGGATGCACAGAATCTATGAGATAAAAGGTGTGCATTGTTTTAAACTGCTAAGATCTGTGGTGATTTCTGATGCAGAAATAGGTGACTGATAGAGTCTACTTCCCTGGATTTATCTGCCTTAACTTCCATTCTGTCATAAAACATATGATGTCATTGCCAACAAAAGCATGTAATGATTGACCATTCATCCCAACCATATTCATGCCTCATTACGTTCTTTTGTTGCCTCTTTTCCACCTAAGACCTAGGCTTGATGAAATTATCATGGCTTCATCAGTCATTGCTCAGAAATTGAATTTCATAAATGAAACCAGCAGCCCAAAGAAAGTATCCCTATGCACACATTACCACTTTGCAAATTGGGGAGAATCTTAAAACTTTATACTGCAGGAACACCTAATATTTTAAATCTATAATAAATTATTTCTTTCTGACTAGATCGTGGATAACAATAACAGAAATTACAAGTATAATTAGAAAAAGTGCTGGGCAGTGATGCCATGTAGCGTTTGTCTTGGAGTTAAAAGGAACCAAGTATGTTACACATTTTCTGTGATGAAAAAAAAAATACCATTCCTATCCTCTGCCTCCTTTTGCTGTATCCCTTTTAGTCTCAACTACAATTACATTTTAGATTTCACTGAAATGAGGTACTCTAGATGCGCTTTTCTTTTTGTAGAAGAACTGGTGTGCAGGCCAGAGGTGCATGGGGTGAGAAGATTCACAAGAGACAGAGTGGGGAGCAGAACAGGAGGATCCACTGAAATACACTGCTGAAGAGAGCAGTGGGGAGACAGGTCTGCTGCACCATATGTGGGTCACCTCCCTGGCTGGGGATCGAACTCGGGCCATGGTAGTGATAGTGCTAAGACTTAAACCCTAGGCCATGAGGGAAGCCACACTCTAGCTATTTTGACTCCTTTCTTCATATTCTTTCTTCTGCCATGACTATACTGGATGCCCCTGCCATAAGGATTCACTTCCAGATTGCTTAAACTGAAGAGCTTTGTTTAATTATTGATATCTCCCAGTAGATTCAGGCCACTTAAGAAAATGAGTGTACATCTCTCCTCTATCCTGTATTTCTAGCAGCCAGCACACCCTTTGGTAGAGAGTAAGCACCCAGTAAGAATTTGTTAAGGAAGTAAATAGACTGAAATATCAATATGCAATCAGAGAATTATTACCCAATAGAGTTAGCAAAAATGTGGGAGGAGATGTTCTCTCCAGAATATATGCAGGTTATAGAAAGCTACTGGCTTTTCTGCAGTCTTTTAGCAGTTTGCTGCTAGAAAATTTAAGAATGTTGGATATAGATTCTGCGAGAGAGGAAGCCATCTAGGGAGTGTAACATTCAAAATCCATTAGTCAGGCTGAGGCCCTATTGTTGTTGTTCCAATTACTCAGCGTCAGGAGGTGCTGGCTTTTCACATAACACTGAAAGCTAGGGGTTGTATCATATTTAGAGGGTTTGAGTGAGTGTGCTTCAAAGTACTGCAGCATCCGAAATAGCAGTGATCAATGACGGAAGATGAAACTTAACTCTGTGACAAAACTGGCAAATATGCCTTCCATAGCATTTTTCCCAAAGAGCTATTTGTCAAGGTTACTGAAACCAGGTGTACATGCGGATGCAGTGAAAATCACTAAATGTTGTGTTGTGAGCGATGCACTGGCACAGGAGCTGGTCTTGTCTTCACCGGACTGCAGGCATCTCTCGCCTTCAAGAGAGCAAGCTCCCTGGCCAGTTAGAACAGCCTCGCTTCAGAAGGTGTCAGCTGCTTCCCCAAGGCTGTCTTCAAAGTGGTGGGCTCTTCCAGGAACAGCAAATCTCTCTCTGTCTAAATCTCTTTAGGACATGTCTGCTCTGGAATATTGGAGTCGGCTCCAAGAGGAGTGAAGTGAAAAGCCTGGTAACAAATCAGATTGTCCTTAGTCACACTTGACAGTTGGGTTTTACTGATTATGTCTGGGATAAAGGTCAGGGATGTTTGGCATACGGACAACTAGCAGCAAGAGAAATTCAACAGGTTTAGGGTTTATTAAATTAAAATTTCACGACACTACTTTATGGAACGCACTTGACTGAATCCTGATACTCTAGATGGTGTGTGCCCCATAAACAGAATTTGTAAGCTTAAATGAAAGGGTTGATTTCATATTCAACCCAGTGTTTGACTTTAATTTTCTTCTGAATTTGCAATAAGGTCAAATTATTAGTATAATTTTCAGTTAACATTTTCTGAGTTATAAGTAGGGCTTGGACAGTAAGTTAAAGCTTAAAAGTAAAACCACCTGTTCTCATATTTTTAGCTTTTCCTCATAATTTGAAATGAAGACAGCAAGAGTCAAGTGTGCTTGTGTGTTCTATGTTATCTTTTAAAAGAAGTTATCTTAGTGGCTTTTTGTTTGTTTGTTTTAGGATCATGTTGTTCTTTCTTTAAGTGTCTCTCTCTTTCCAAACACCTCTCTCCAAAAGTGCTGTATAAAATTTTCAAAAGTTTTAAATAGAATGTCACAACACCTCTTGAAAAAGGAAGTATTATATTTCAACCCCATGGACATTGAGATTCATTTCACTTTTGAAAGTATACTGAAGGTGTAGCTAGGTGCAAGTTTTAGCTTGCCAGTCATCTTTCGTTGAATTAAGTTTATTTTTCAAATATTTGTTGTTGGACTTTATTGCAACACAAGACAAACATTTAAACCACCATGTTCATTTCAGTTCAGTAGAAGTAGAAGAGGAAGAGAAAATTTTACAAAGAAACTATGATTGAATTGTTAATGACAAGAACCCGGTATGTTTGTTGGACAAACACTCAGAAGAATCTATATAATATAAAAACCAAGTAATGTTGTCAGTATAAATGTTGACTGGAGTTGTGATAGAGAGTACAGAAAATCAGTGATGTATTTATTTAAAAGGAAATCATTTATCCCTAGTTGGAAGACATAAATAGTGTAGATGAAATCCTTTTTTCTTAGTTGTTGACGAAGGCACTGCAATCAGTCTTACACTGGTTTTGGAATAGTTGTGTATTTGAGAAGACTATTCTACAACATCCTGAGGGTAGATCCCAAACCTTCAGGGCTCCATCAATCATACATTTCCTTGGCTACATTAAATATCCTTTCTTGTTCTGCCACTATTTGTATCCATCCTGTAGCTGTGTTGAGTCAGACGGCTGAAATTAGTATTGAAATAAATCCAATTTCCCAAGACTATTGTTTCTCATCATGCTCACAACAGATGTTAAGACTTGAAAAGGTTGGAGCCGAGCACAGGAGTGGTTCCAAGTTAAGCGGAGAGACAGCTAGCTCCCATCTTACCGTCACGAGTCTGTGCTCCTGTACAGCCCGTTGTGTTTGGTGTGAGACGATTCTGGGGTGTTGATCAAACCTGCTTAGAAATCTGGCATCGTGATAAGTCACTCTGGAAAGTCTTGGCATAACATTTGTCTGCAAAACACAGAAGAAGTTCATCTCAAACTGAGTTAGCACTTACATGCAAGATAATGTTTCTGGAATTAGAATCTGTTAAGTGTGGGGTCTCCAACTCTAAGTTTAGATGTTCATTTTGCCTGCTGATTAAATTGTGAGATGTTCTTCTGTTAGATACAGATAAGGAATAAAACTGACACTAAGCAACTCAAGGTAATAATGAACCTTCTACTCACCTAGGTGTTATATTTGGCTTTCCTTTCCTTCACAGGCTTAGAATAATGAAATTGAAAATCCTTAAGGGTGTTTCAACACCTGCCAGTGTATTTTCTTAGTGCAGACAATGAAGAGAAAGGGTTAACAGGCTCCAACATTATTAAAAATCAATTTATCAATTACCCATAGTGTTCTCATTTCCCTGGGTCTCAAAAATTTTCCCCATTGCTTTCTTTCTATTCTGTTTCATCTTAGAATTGCTTTTCAACTGAAATACTTAAGAAATTGAATGTTTAGAAAGTTATTAAAAGGAAACTTATTCAGGAAGATTTTATACTTTTGTAATACTAAGATAGTGTTCTCTTTAAATTTTAATACTTTTCACTTAGAAGCAAGTTCATTTTTTGTAGTTCTCATTTCTACTTTCCTTCATTTAGGAAGATAATTAAGTCTGGCTAAAGGTCAAAGAGGAGTAAAGATAGAAAATAAAACATAGTGAACTGAGATGATGACTGTCATTTCTTACATTTTTAAAGTCACATTTCTAAAAAATTGAAAGCAAGGTTTAATTTGGTATAATTAAAAATTAATTATTAATATTTCCATTAAAAATGAGATGTTATAAGATAAAAAAGTTAACTATTTCAACCAAATTGGAGAAGATGGCAATTTTTAACTATAAGAGTATTCAGAATTATGGAAGAAATCAAACTGATAGATGCTGATGGTTTGTAATGTCTTCTGCCACATTACATTTTAAGAGCTAATATTTATTCAGTCAATGCAATTCCAAAGAATAACTGTAAAATAATAATATCTGCAAAGAGATAATAGCTATCAAATGGAAAACATGAAGCAGAATCACATTATTTATGGACACGATTATACTTATGAAAAATATAAAACAATCTATTGGCTGACTATAAGAAAAAAGACAAAATTTACCAATTGAGTGGTTAGAAAATTGATAACATTAAAATTGATAGTATGAGTATAATTTAGAGGCATCTAGATTAGCAACAAAAATCATCACAGAAATGTGCCGTATGTATGTAGATGAATAGGCCTCAAAAAGAATCTTTCCTCATGGAAAGACAAGTTTACTTGGATAGGAACAATCAATACTATAAAGAGATCAGTTCTCTATACATGTGAGTCTAGAAATGCAGGGCCTTCCCAATACAGTTACTGCCTATGCAAAGAAGTGTTATATATTACTGAGTAATGAATGAAGCCAAATGTTTTGACTTAAAACAACAGTAGATGTTTATTTAGTTATGTTTGTGCATTTCCTGTGTATAAAGAATTTGAGGGCGGGGTGTCTTCTTTTTTAAAGATTTATTTATACATACAAGAAACTGGAGTACAGGCTAGAGGTGTGGGGGTAACAGGACTCACCAGAGACAGAGTGGGGAGCAGAACAGGTGGATCTACTGAAGTACACTGCTGAGGGGAGCAGCGGGCGAGGCAGGAGAGGTCTGTTGCACCATGTGGGTCTTCTCCCTGGCCAGGGATCTAACTTGCTCTGTAGTCGCTGTGGATGCTTCACAGTGCAGTGCTCAACCCCCTGCGCCACCAAGGAGGCCATGATTTGGGAGTGTCCTCTCTGGGTTGTTTTGGGTCAGAGTCTCTTATGAGGTTTCAGTCAAGCCTACAGACCATTGAAGGCTTCACTGCAGCTGGAAGGTTGGTTTCCAAGATGGCGCACCCTCATGTCTGTCATCATTCTCAGGCAGCCTCACTCCATCTGTGAGTCTCCCCATTTAGATGTCTTCACAATGTGTGTCCCATACAGTATGAGCCAAGTGAGAAGCTAAGGTTAAAAAGAAAAAAAGCAGTGCTTCTTGTTACAAACTTTTGACTGTCATTTCATTTATGCAGTACCCTACTGGTTCCACAAGACTATCTCATTGTATGTGAAGAGAACACCCAAGTATTATACATGACTTCTAGGAGACTCATTACTGGGGGCCATCATGCAGGCTAGCTGCCCCAGAGACTTAAACACTGGCAAGTCAATCCTGGCATTCATAGAGAGAAATAAAATTATGAGAGTATCCAGAAAATTTGCTGGAAAGAAAAAACTGACATTTACTTAAATATTACTCTTTACCATAAGCATCCTGCATGAATTTTATCACTGTATCTCCTAAGAGCCCTGTGGGGTAGTTTTGATTATTATCCCCATTGCGTGAGTAATGGACACACAGAGAGATTTAAGTAACTGCTGGAGGTTACAAAGAAGGTAGGATTTAAACCCAGGCAATGTAGTTCTAGAACCCAAGTCCTTATGTCTAATTGGTAAGGGATAGAGGTGCTTCTAGATCCAGAACATACTTAAATTTACTGTAATGAAAATAGTTCTGATAAAACAAGGGAGCGACAAATAGAGTCTAGAGAGTAGGTTCAAAGACATGAGAATTTAGTGTGACATAGACATGATTTTTCAGATTAGTGGGGAAAATTTAATAAATGCTATTGTAACAGTCTGGCTAGCCATTTGAGAAAATAAAGCTAGCTTTAATTTTTCTTTATGCCAAATTTCCATGGATAAGGTACTATAACATAAAAATATGGACCCATAAAAGCACTTGAAGAAAATGTTACCAAACTGTTTTTAACAGCAAATGGGGAAAGCTTTCACAGTAAGTCATATAATGAAAGAGTGACCAATTTATAAAAGATAATGTAAACAAAACATAAATGAGGGAAAAATATATACCTTCACTGAAGCTCTTAGTGCCTCATTTATAAATCTTATAAAAACATAAAAGAACAATGTAATTCAGTGAAAAGTCAGAAATGTTGATTGACAAAAATATAGGACATGAAAAATGCTCATTCTATATATAAAGAAATTAGACTTAATATTCACCTTTCACAATGGCATGAGGCAGAAACTAGAGTGTTGCTACTTTACTAAGGGGATAAGGGAAGATATAATTCTTACATGTTACTACCAATATCTCTTAAAATAAAATACGCCCTGATTTTTTTTGAGATAATTGTGGTTTATTGTATATGATTGAGGGAGTAGGTTCACAGTCCCTCAGATGTACGTCACTGCACCCATATAGCTTGCTCTTTTGACCCAGTAATTTTACTACTAGGAATTTATTCTGAATGTATATGCTCGCGTCTCCCAAAATAAATGCACAGCTATGTTTGTTACGCCAGTGACTGAAAAAGTTTAAAACGAGCAGATGAAGAACTGGAATTGAAACAGTCAAAATGAAGCTAATTAAATAAATTATGATTTAGCTGCATGGTGAGAAGTTAGGTATGTAACTACTAAAGAGAGTTAACTGACAGATGTATCAGTTAAGTTCATTTGGGGGGGAAAGTCAGATGAAGAATACTGATTGCTGTCAGTTTCCATTTGTTTAGCAAAAACAGAAAGGACAACAGAGAATTGACTTACATTTATTTTTGTTTTATATTATTTTAGGTTTCTGGAAGGAAACCTAAGACACTGTAAAAGCAGATAACTTTGAAAGGCAAAGTAGTGCCTTGGGTGGAAGAAAGAAATTTAATTTCATCATATTCTACATTTTATTCTGAATTTTTTGTTTTCTCTATATTACCTTCATAACAAAGTTAATTGATAATAAACAGTGGTCTGTGATAGGGTTTGATTTTATCATCTATGGTATGCAATTTCATTTATCTTCAAATTTATCTGAAAAATTAAGCAAACTGATGCTTATTAGGTGAAAATAAAATACATAGTATACGTTATCACTATTACAATGTAAAATGTATAGAGATGATGGGAACTGGAAAATAAAAAGCAATATGTTGATTGTGAGATTCTGGTTAATTTTTAATACCACTTTACCATTAGCATTAGTAGTTTTAAACTATCATGAAATAAATCCCATAAAGTTGAATTAAAGAACTATTCACTAGCAAATATAAAATTCTATTGTATGTCAATATATCCAATTGTAATACACTACATTCTAATTTAAGCTACATTTAGATGAGCAATAATTTCCTCATCTACCTAAATTATATCAATAGTTTCTCATAGAAAGTATCAAAATCCATTTAAACTCAGAGTCCATTGAAAAATTTAAGCAACTCAACCAAAAAGCAACCAAAGTGATAATCCTTTCACCTCTAGGAATTGGCATGAAGTAGATGTAACTGTTCAAATTTGGATAATTTAACATAAAAATAATAACTATAGTGTATAGTAACATGAAATAAAAATAAAAGCATACATCTATAATGACATGTGTTAGTATATTAGTATGCTAATATACTATATACAGCATATACTAACATATATACATAATAACTAACAGTGATGTGTCTCAAAGTATATACATCTATCACTACATATATGTATGGGTCATATACATTAATTGTCCTTATTACGGAAGAATGCTAGCTAATAAATATAGAAGAAAAGATAGAATAAAAATTCACAATTGGACCTCCCTGGTGGCGCAGTGGGTTAAGCAACGCACTGTGAAGCAAACTGCAGCCACTGCAGCATGAGTTCGATCCCTGCCCTTGGCCAGGGAGCGGACCCACATGGTGTAGCAGGCCTCTCCTACTTCACCCACTGCTCCCCTCAGCAGTGTGTTCCAGTCAGTCTGCCTGTTCTGCTCCCCACTCTGTCTCTGGTGAATCCTCTCACCTACCTCAACTCTGGCCTGTACCCCAGCTCTTGTATGCAAAAATAAATAAATCTTTAAAAAAAAATCACAGTCACAGCCCCAAATTATAACTGGCCAGTCGAGGATGGTCAGTGGCTATTAAACCTTTTGGAGAAAGGTGGTGGGAAATAGGTTATTCACATCAGCTCGCAATATCTCCTCACAATCACTCATCTATTATGAAATGAAAAATGTGCCTGTTCAGTGGCGGTCCCCTTATCCATGGGATCAAATTTAGTATCACCAGGAGTGGAATAACCTGATGTTCTATGTCTCCTAATTTGAGTAATATCACTTAGCTAAGATTTGTGCCAGATACATTAAACCTAATATAATGAGGGAAGAATCAGACAAATGTAGAAAGTGGGACGTTGTGATAGACAGCTGGCCTGGATCCTTTAAAAAATTAACATTATGAAACATCAAAAAAAAATCAGAGGTAGTATTTAAATTAAAAAGTTTAAAGAGATCTAACAACCAAGTGGAATGCATGGTTTGAGTGCTAGATTAAAACTAAAAAGAAGACTAAATTATGAAAGACATTTTGGGGTTTGGGGAGCAATTGGAATGACTTGAATAAGGAATACATGTTACATCCTGAATTAACATTAGCTTTTGTAGGTATAGAAGTGGTTTTGTGGTTGTTTCTGGATATATTTTTATTTTTAGAAGATGCAATTTGAAATACTGGTATATAATATCTGCAACCAACCTTCAAATAGGGAAGAAATATACAGGGAGGGAGTTGAAATAATAATTGATGAATCTAGGAAGAAGGTGCACTGATACTGTTATGGGGTTGAAATTTTGCAAGTGGAAAGAAAAATATAAAATTTAGTTAAGTGATGTACCATTTCTTATGTACCCTTTTAGCAGGGCTTTGATATTGTTGTCATTTTCACCAGCGAGTGAGGGGAATAGACTATAACATTTGGGGAGGGTACTTGGAACCTAATTAGGGGGACCTAATTAGGTAAGATGCATGGAACCCTGGCTAACGAGGAACACATTATGACTGTTAATGGAAATGGATCTATCAGTACTTCTGAGGCAACTTGACCCTTTGTTTTTCCTCTCCTTAAGCTGCTCGTACATGTGATGGGATTACTTGTATTCCAAAATGAACTAGCAGTCACTTAAACAGCTGTATCATAAACCCATATGCTGCTGCAGTGTTTGAATTGGATTCCTGTGTAGGAATATGGAACAGCCATTGGCTACATAGGAAGAGTAATTGATCAGTATTCTTTTAGGAAACTGGTTCTGCATTCAGAACCATTAATTGGCGCATTAGTTAAATAAAAGTTATGCTATGAACAGGTAGGTTATTGATGACTAATGAGCTGGTTATTCTAGTTTAGAGCATTACCTTGAAGAACCTTATTTGATACGATGCACTATGAGTCTTGAGGAACACACCTTTACCCCATAATTGCAAAGGAAATGACATGATTGAGCCATAGAGCACTGTGCTTCTGGTCCAACCTCCTGGCGCCTTACCTCATTTCACAGGGCTCTGCTGACCCTATTATTTATTGCTGAATAGTTTTAAATGACTTTCTCTCCCGCCCCCTTAATTTGGATAATATAAAACAAAAAATGAATAGGAATTTTTTAAAGGTTCCGTTAATTTTTTTTTTTATTGAAGTGATATTGGTATAAAACACTGTATAGGGGCCCTCCCTGGTGGTGCAAAGGGTTAAGTCTTAGCACTATGAAGCTATCCGCAGTCACTGCAGCACAATCCCCAGTCAGGGAGTGGATCCACATGGCGCAGCAGACCTCTCCTGTCTGGACTGCTACTCCCCTCAGCAGTGTATATCAGTAGATCTGCCTGCTCTTCTCCCTGCTCTGTCTCTGGTGAATCTTCTCATCGCCCACACCCCTGGCTTGTACCCCAGCTCTTATGCACATAAATAAATCTTATTTTAATAAATAAAAAACCCCTATCTAGGTTTCAGGTGTTTCTCATTATTATTCAGCATATGTATATATAACATTTCAGCATTGTGATTGCCACCCAAAGTCTAGTTTCCACCCATCAGCATACAGTTGAGTTGGTAATTGATGCAAGGTATTGAATTCTTATAAAGGCTAACTAACCTTTCCCCATCTGACAGTCTCAACTACTTCAGACCACTGTTCTACGGTGGGTGGGTATTCCTGAGAATATGGGGTTCTCATCCACTCAGTGGTTCAGAAGCCACATTCCTTTCATTCCATGTCTCTGTCATTCCTCATGCCCCCTTGTCATTTGTACCCCTGTGGTGGAAGGGAAAGGGCCTGGAGGAGGCATACCTACTTAGTAAGATGCTCAGCTCATGGACGCTTATTCCAGAGAATTGAAATCACACATGCGTGTGAAGCCCCTGCACGAGTGTCCATCCAGGTGTTATGACTCATGGCAGCCCAAAGCTAGAAACAGCCCACCTGCCCCACGGTGGGACACACCACACACTGTGGTGTCTGTTCTAAGGGGCAGTTGCAGCAACAAAAAGCAAGACACTACTGCTTTATGCATCACATTTGATGAATCTCAAAGGCATTATTTGAAGTGAACAAAGCTGGTCCTAAATCACTGCACGCTGAGTGATTCCATTTGTAAGATTCTTGAAATAGCAAAATTAAAGATGTGGAGAGCACATTAGTGGCTGGCAGGGATCAGAGAGGAGAGGTGGGGGTTGTGACTCATGAAGGTGTAACATGGGTGACAGAGCAGGGCTGTGACTGGCTGGGGGAGGCATCAAGTTTCTTGTGACACAACTGCATGGAACTACAAACACACACACACACACAGTGGTGTGCATGGGCACCGATAAATCTGAAAACATTCTATTGCAATGTCAGTTTCCACCTTAAGTTTCCCATTAGCTTGAAGCAGGGATGTTATCAGTGAGAAAGGCTGGGTGCCGCGGTGTGGGGGTGCGTGGCTGCAAGGCAGGGGTGAAGGGGTCTTCCTGTACATTTTCTTTGTGCATCTTCCTGTAGTTCTTTCAAAATTAAAGTTTAAAGGAAAGAAACTTGACCCAGAAGTGGCACACAGAATTCCCTGAGACTTAATTGACAAGGACTAATAGCTTGACTACATGTAGCTGCAGGAGTCTCGGAAGCGGGGAAGAGGGGAGAGGAATGTGCAGACAGCTGGGCTTCTCTGCCACTGCAAAAAAAAAAAAAAAAAAAATCTAATTTCCTGGTGAAAGCAGATTGCTCAGTTCAAAGGTATTTACCCCAATCTGTATGACATTCTCCTTATGATGCAGCCTCCTTTCACCTTCTTTTTGAACACTTTTGTGATGACTGTTTCCAAAGCAGCTACCAGCCTTTTCAGAATCCCACCTGAAATACCCCTTCATTATGAAGTCTAGAGAGTATGGAAAATAAAAAGATTGAGGTATTTTTTATTGTGATAAGTGTCATGGTATAGATGATAGAAAAGAATCCCTGTATGTATGTGCTCCATTCAGCAAGTTTCAGGGCTTAATAAATACTACATAATCGATTTCTTATATATTTATTAAATGTAAATAGAGCTCACTTGGTAGTCTCCTTCACTGACATTATTGTCAGAAACTGTAACATAGAAGAAAAATATAAGTAAAGAAAATCCCCCTGCATAACTAGCCTTTCAATTTTTAGTTTGGTGAATATTATATAAATTAAATAAGCAAGAATTTATTTTACTCAACATGTTTGAAATAAATGTTTATAAATATATTGGAAATATATCCAATTGGAATGATTGTTTTATATATATGAAGCATCTGGTGGTGATGATGCAGAGAAGTTGGGAATTTTGTGCTTTGCTGCTGAGAATGTAACAGCTGTGGTTTACATACCATAAAAAGCCCTGGGTGTGTCTTCCAAGATTTCAACATGGAACTACCATAGGATCTGGTTCCACTACTAGGTAAATACTCAAAATAACTGAATTTAGAGACTCCAGCAGAAACTTGTGCACACATGTCCATGGCAGTATTTCTCAGCCATAAGGTGGAAAGAACCCAAAGAACCCCTTCAAGTGATGAGGGGGTCAACAAAATGTCATGTGTTTATATGCAATAGAACATTAGCCTATTCCTTAAAAAGGAATGAAATATTATTCAGTAATCAAAAATGATAAACTAGAGCCATCCACAGAAATATGGATGGAGCTTAAAGGGATTATACT
This sequence comes from Galemys pyrenaicus, assembly GCA_019455555.1. Lineage (NCBI taxonomy): Eukaryota > Metazoa > Chordata > Mammalia > Eulipotyphla > Talpidae > Galemys > Galemys pyrenaicus. Next base: position 1,635,024 of record JAGFMF010011662.1, read on the forward strand.
CAGTGAAATATGTCAGAAGGAAAAAGAAAAATACCAGATGGTACCAGGAGGAATATAAGGTGTCAAGGAAAAAGTAATATCAAGAACAATAATTTAAAAAAGCTACAAAGAAAACACAGACAACTACAAAACAGACATTCTGCAGGGAAGAGGGAGGGATTGGGATCACGGCAGGGATGGAGAGAGCCCAAGGGACTATGGTGATGGTGCACAGGTGAATTGGTGGTGGAAATTCTAGGTGGGGGACTACACCTAGAAAAGAAAACAAACATTGTAAGAAAAAATAAATAAAATTTAAAAATAAAAGAGTGAAATGCTGAAAAGTGAGGATGTGTGATGCCTGGGACCTTAAAGTCATGCTAAGTGAAAGAAACCACTCACAAAGGAACAAGTACTGTTTGGTTCCACTTATATGAGGTAGTTAGCAGGGCCAGATCTTGGAGACAGAACGTAGAATAGAAGTCACACAGGACCAGGAGGAGAGGATGCTGGGAACTCTTACTTAATGGATCCAGAGTTTCTCTGGGATGAGGAGCAATTTTTGGAAAGGACAGATCGTTGCCCAGCTCTGTGACTATACTAAATACCACTGAACCCTACATTTAAAAATGGTTGTTAGAGTGTGGTTTTGTATACACAATGGAATATTATTCAGCAATCAAAAAAGACAAACTAGAGCCACTTATGGAAACATGATGGAGCTTGGGGGTATTATGCTCAGCAAAATAAGTCCAAGGAGAAAGAAAAATACTGGATGATCTCACTATGAGGAATATAGGGGACCAAAGGGGGAAAAAAAAACAACAAAACCCACAACAACAACAAAAATAAACCTACAACCACAAATCAGAGATATTCCACAGGGAAGAGGGAGGGATTAACATCAAGGCAGGGACAGGAAGAGCAGAAGGGACTATGGTGATGGAGCATGGGTGACTTGGTGGTGGGAATTCTATGGGGACTACACCTAGAAAAGAAAGCAAAATTGTAAGAAAAAGTAAGTAAATGTAACTTAAAAAAATAAAAATGGTTAGAATGAAAAATTGTATATTATGTATATTTTACCATGCAATAAAAAAGTATAAGGGAATAATAGAAGAAAAATATTTTACTACTTTACAGCAATGACTATACTCACCATAGATGTAACAGAGGATAATGTCCAATTCATAATCTCCCCGCTAGGTAGTACACCTTGAGGAATACAGAATTGCTAAGGGCTGATAAACTCTTTTTGTTGCTGGAATTAAGTGCTTATTTAAAAGGCTGTGCTTCAAATTCTTGGCAGCAGCTTCTTCCTTTCCTTCCTAAGTGATCCAGTGGAGACAGGATAGCCACTGTCTTGTGCTTGGATGAGTTTGGGTCAGACTGTCTGTCAAACATCGCGGTCTGGACACAGCTCTTCTAGGACAGCTCGGAGGCAAGCGCTCCCTTCGACTCTTGCAGTCTCGAACACATTATTTTTCAGGAAATGCTATGCCTGTGCCATCTTAAACATGGAGGATGGGGGTGCAGGGTGGTTTAGTCCATAGAGACAGCATTTCACATTCAGAAATGTCCTTGTAGAGTTCTTTTCACATCTTTCATTCCAGCCTTCCATGGGCACCAGAAGGGCACAGAGTATGAGACCCAGCCTCATTTAATACCTGTTGATGGGGTGTCTTTATGTATTTTCCCACGTTGTTCATTTTTGTACAGTGTCTGTTTCCCCCACTCAAGTGTAGTCCCCATAATTTTCCACCAGCACAGTCCCGTGATCCATCACTGTAGTGCTTTGTGCTCTTCTCCCTCCCCTGCTTTGACCCTCCTCCCCACCGCTCCCCGCTAGATGCCTCAGATCTAGGTCTGCTTTGCAAGGTTTGTCTTTTTCGTGGCCTTTTGTTTGGTCTCTGCATTCACCTATGAGACCATCTGATGTTTATGATATTTATCTTTTTCTTCTTTTGATTGGGTGTTTGTCTGCCCTGTGCTAGGCACTGGGTGGAGGATGGGTTCTGGGCTGAAAACAAAAGGGCTGTGAACACTGAGTTCATACTTGTTTTACTCTCCTGTTTACAGTCTGTGACTTTGTGGAAAACGGTCCACTGTGACTTGCAGCGTGCACTATGGAAATGTGGTGTCTGGAAGTATTATTTGCAGTGATGTAAGTAGGAAGCCAAAGGGGAGGCCCCACGTATAAAGTAGGAGTATTTTCAAGGTTAGTACCAGAGCAGGCCAGGGACTGTCATTTCCTTCTAAAAAATATGGTCATCATCCATATAGGGGAACAGGAGATAGTTCAAGAAGAAATTGGATGTTTGTGTTCCAATCTCGACACTTTCTGGCTAATTTTTGTATGAGTCAAAAGCCCTGAACCTGAATTTACTCATTTTAAAAAATGAGAGTAAAATAAAACTACTTTGAAGGTTGTTGTCACATTAAAGAGATCAAATACAAAGAAATCCTTTGGAAACACCAACATATTCTAAAGATGTCATAAAATGATTAGAACGACTGCTGAATTCACCCTGCTCCTCAAGGAAGGCGGGAGATGGATGTTGGTATGCACTTGAAAATATTTGAATCCCTTTGGTTATGTGTAAATTTCTTTTTCATCTTAGAATTTATTGTGTTTGACAACACCTGAGTGCGTGGAAACTGCAGATTCCATGCCCACAAGTTCTTCTTCAGTGAGTTTCCAATTCAATGTTGAGTGTACTTCAGAATGATTCGAGAGCTGAAAACATTCCATGAGCTCAGGCTCCACCCCTGGCCCATGATGCTATAATTCTGGAGCCAGACCCAGACATCAGAGGACCCTGGTAGTGGTGGTTCAAGAATCATCACTTAAGAAACCCAGCTTTAAAGAATAAGTTGCTAAACTGAACTGTGAATAAAAAAGAAAAATCAGTTTGCATTTTCCTGTTACATAAAAGAAGATACTTATAACCTAGATTAAAAACAATAGTTAAAAATTTGTAAAAGGAAAGTAAAACAAATCTACTTCTGTATGGTGAAATTGTATCACGCTAAGATTGTGTTTTCAGGTAACAGCAATATTATAGAAGCAATATTCATTGATAAATGAATGATCAAAGGAGGATTTGCATTTTTAAACCTTTTGATTTCTGGATGATAGGGTTCAAATCTGTTTTTGCACCACTTCCTGCAAATCTGATTTCTGTATGTTTTGTTCCCTGTGCTTAATGTGTTTAATTAAATATTGATCCACCCTTGACTCAAATCGTAGCTGTTTACTCTGATGTGGGCACAATCTTATTATGCTTATTTTCTTCGATAAACTCTAAATTCCTGCCTCTCGGTTTTTGCTAGGTCTTTTTTCTGCATAAGGTTTGCTCACTCTTTAGATCGTAAGGATGATTAGAATGGAAGAATGTAAATAACAGAACATTAAAACTCCTTTTGTAAGGTAGGAGACAAAACCAAGTGGCCCATTGTCCAGGAAAAACCCGGTTTCAGTCTTCTCTCCTGACTCCTTCCTGGCTGACATGGAACACTTCAGTCCTGCCTCTTCTGTTCACCAGATGTCTGGGAGTTCCCCCCACCAATCATCCTCTGATATTATTGATAACTTGGTGTCCTTCTGTTACAGGGCAGGGAGAGGGGCACCCTAGAACTTCTAAACTTGCCATCTCTAAATGGGTTCTGCCATCCTCCGCATCAAGGTAAATATATAAGACTTTTAATGGAAAGGATCTTTAATACAATTAGGGTACAATACAGAAAGGATAAAGAATATCATTAATAAGTTAAGCATTTAAAGTTACCCATCTCCTTGAGTGTAAAAGTTCAGCCAAATAGGATTGGTCCAAAGTAAGGCCCAAAGCCTGACACAAGTTTAAAGGACCTTTCAGTGGAGACCCATAGAAAAGGGTCAGAAAGAGTCAGACAAATCTGGGAGGAAAAGAGCAAAATCAAAATCAAGATGAAAGCTGCCATTATTAAGCTCTCCACGGGTCTTTCACCCACATCTGTTCTAACCTGTCCAAGACCAAAAAGCAAGCGCAGTTTCTTCACATGTTGCTCTGCTCCACGTGCTTCCTCCAGGCCTCTTTGCTGCTCTCCATCCTGCTTCTTTCTTCCTCTCTTCCTTCTGTGTTCCTCTTTTCGCCTCTCTCCAACATCTTCTTATCCCTGCTCAGCTCTACTCACTTAGGGTGGAACCAGGATTCTGGAACCTCCCCCTTTCCTGGGGACCACCCTGTTACACTTCCATGTAACTCAGTGCTGATGCTATCTCCAGTAAATAATGTGGGGAGATCAGGGTGAGGTCAGAGGCACAGGGGTAAGAGAATTCACCAGATACTGGAGAACAGAATATGGGATTTATTGAAATACACTGCTAAGAGAAGCAGTGGGCAAGACAGGAGCGATCTTTTGTGCAAAGGATTTGGGGCTCCCTTTTATAAGTTGTTTTGCAGGGTTTTAATGACTGGGGAGTCAGTCTGTTGGGCCAGTTAGTGCTGGGATGTCTGGTCTTTACTTAGGATCCAAGTGCTCAAGCTCATGCCTGGTTTCCATGGAAACCTTATCAGTTCCTCTTATCTAGTCAAGGCTTTTAAACCTTCCGTCTGGACAAAGGAGCTTAGACTTTAACCTTATTGAATGGTACTAGGCAGTAGAGCACATCCAAATGCCTGGGTTAAAGGCTCAGTGGCATAAGACTGCCCCAGTTTATTTTCCAATTGCAAGAAATAAGTAGATCCTCAGGTTACCCATAACTTTGGTCCCAGTTGGCTACAAGTTGGGGGATCCTACCAGCCACTCTCTGTTGGATTTGATTATGTACTGGAGATGCTCACAGAACCTAGGGAAACACTTATGTTTATCAGTAAGTTAAAAGTATTTCAGAAGATACAGGGGAACAACAAGATGAAGAGATACATACATCAGGCTATGCATGGGAAGGTCCTTTCCAGGTGCTTCTGTTCTTGTGTAGTTGGGGTGGGTTACCGTCAGGCACAGAGTTGTATTCACTCACTGGGAAGCTCTCTAGATCTCACACTACTGGAGGTTGGTGATCCCATTATATGATTGACCATTGACTCCGTTTTCAGCTCTTCTCCTTTCTCAAGAAAATCGTAAGACCTGGAAACAACCTAAATGCCCAAAAACAGATGAGTGGATTGGGAAGCTATGGTACATATACATGATGGAATACTATTCAGCAATCAAAAAAGAAAAACTAGACGCATTCATAGGAACGTGGATGGAACTGGAAGGGATTATGCTCAGTGAAGTACGTCAGAAGGCAAAAGAAAAATACCAGATGGTTCCTCCCCTACGAGGAATATAAGGGAACCAAATAAGAATCAAGGAAAGGAATAGAACAACAATAATAATAATAACAATAAAGACACAAAAACCAAAAAGGAAAAGACAAAGACAAATTGGGGACACTTGGTGGGGAGGAGGGAGGGGAGGGTTGAGGGCAGACGGGAGCACGGGGGACTGAGGTGATGGTGCACTGGTGAAATGGTGATGGGGAATGCATGGGGATTACAATTGATGTCAAATATATATAAATTAAAGGGAAAAATAGAATATAAATAAATAAATAAACAAAACACACACACACACACACAAAGAAAATCGTAGTGGGGTGGGGGGGGTTATATGTGCAAAATTCTCATCTTCTAACCGTAGTTTGGTCTTTGTGGTGACCAATTCCCCACCCAGTAGTCACTGAGGAACCCACCCAAAGTCACCTGATGGTACAAAAGTTACTCCTAGTGCTTGTGAATTAGGAATTTATAAGAGTTTGAGGAGTCCTGTGTCACAGTCCATAGCAGAGGTATATAATTTCTTTTATTTCACACATTGACTATTGTTGATGCAAATAACACAGAATGTTCTAGAACTTGATTGCACTGACGTCACAGAGGAGGGGGTAGTTGGTGATATCCAGCTTGATTGGGTGGACAGTAGGTTTTGTAATTGATCCCTCCCTCCCTCCTTTCCTCCGTAAGGATCGTGCTGACTCTACATCCACACAGTGTAGCACTTAGGTTTTCGCGTGTCCATGGATAGTTGATGAAAACTCATTTCCTGACTTTGTTTACCCCCTTAAATATATGAGGTCAAAGAAAGACTTCATAGAGCACAAAATTTCAACTGTAAATCCCAACCCCCCCAGGTTCCCATATGTTTTTACTTAATGTTGCCATGGTTGCTTTACCTCAGCTCACCCCAGCCTACCCACTGCATCCCAGCTCACCCATGCCATCCTAGATCACCCACTCCACCCGACTCCACCCCACAGAGCCTAACACTGTAGCCTACTTCTTTTTTTGCTTTCCTTAGACACCAAGTTTTTATCTACTTTGTTGCTCATTGTACTTCATTAATCAGGGATCTCCTATATTTGCATGTTGAGAACTCTGTTACTCAGTCCAAAATGAGGACTCTCTCTTCATAGGGCTGCCCCATTTGGGTTGAAGAATGGGTGCTTATAAATCACATTTTCAGAACTCTAATAAAAAAGGACAGCTGTTTTATATCAACGAATGTTATATATAAATGACTATTATATTAAGCTTTACTAGATTTGAAGAAGTTATGTTTTCATTCCTGCTGGTAGACATGTTCAATGAAAAAACAACTTCTCATATCATATGCATTAATCCAAACTTAAGCCAGTGAGGCTGATATTCAGAGCTTTTAAAAGATCATAATTTCCTCCATTTTAAATTGATTGGAATAATTCAGGATCTGTAGTATAATTCTTCATTTTAACAGAAACATAATAAAACTGAGTAAAAAATTTGATTTTTGTCATTTATGCATTTTCTCTTTTTAGTCAACTATTAATTATTTAGAATTTCTCTGTTGGGAATTATTCCATTCATTTTCCCCTTTCTCTTTTACTTTTGAGTTTAGACACAATAGTGTGGATTCACAAGAGAAATGAAAGACTCAATCTGAGTGAGTTATGACGTTAAAAGGGTAGTGTGGAACTTCACAAATCACACACATCAAAATTGGTAACAGATGCCAATGTTATTATTACTCAACAATTAATGTTTTACAAAGTTAATTTCTGTGTCTCGGCATCAATGTATAAAGAACCCATTTTGCTTCCAGGAAATATTCATCTTAATATCTCTGGGATCTAGGAAGGATGTAAAATTCCATCACAGTGTACTTTGTCTTTGAACTTAGAGGACTATGTCTGTGAGAGAGAAATGGCATGTCCATGAAGTTGCGGGTGATGATTATGGCCGAGGATGTGAACTCCAGTGTATGTCCCTCTTTCCAGAGTGAAACATGAGGGGGGCAGACCCTCTGGCAGCATATTGGATGGAGGACCAGAAGTAAGACCACCCAGTGGTGGACCCACTGGTTCCTCATCGGAACCAACTGCAGGAGAGTGACAGAAGAATATCTGGTTATAATGAATCAAAACATCGCCCCCATCTTCCACAGTTTTCTGCATGGTGGAGCAGAAAGCAGACTCCTTGACACTCTCAGTTGCTGTAGGTACTGTTAACAGCTGTCTGATGACTCCATGTGAGGACAATCTGGGACTCCACAATATGGCCATCATGTGAGCTGCCTCAGAAGTCTTTCTGGGCAGAGCCTAGGGAACAAAGATGCTGAAAGCAGTTTTTTCAGTCTGTGCTTCCTCCAGCCAGTCCTGCCGCTCGTCAGCACTTGCCTGGCCTCTGTCATCTGTGGGTGGGAACTGCACAAAAGGACAAAGTGCTGGGATGAGGCCGGTACACGCCTCTGCAGGGTGATTTACCTAAGTCCAAAGGAGCGAAGGGCATAAAGCAGGGTGGCCACCTCTCAAGAAAGAGGGAGGGAGACAAAGCTCTATATAGTTTCTTGCCTGGAGAAAATGTGTGGGGAAGTTAGAATGCCAGAGGACTGGGGGCTATTTTCAGAATAAGATCTCTTTTTAGATGTTGTACTTTTTCCATCTCTTTTTTGAAATTTTAGAAGTTTAGTGAAATGCCTGATGCTAATTATCTTGATGAGACTGTGGATGGTTCGAAGCTTGGTTTTCTGAGGTTTTAATATAGCAAGTTTCTTCTCTCTGGCCTCAGTTTCTCAATACAAAATAGAGAAGTTGGTTCATATCAGCAATATTTTATCCTGGCTGGATATAAGGATCATCTTGCAAATGGAGATGACAGACACAAAAGTGAACGAGCACACTGGTGACTGGCTTCCAGTTCTGTCATCTTGATGATTGTGTTCGTAGATGGGGTCTTGCCATTGCTCTCGCTAAAAAACAGCACCATTTTTTTTTTCACTTGAAATAGTTTCCTGTTTTATTTATTTATTTTTTACATAGACATGGGTACTGCCAGTTTATTTACTTTTTTTTCTTTATATATATTTGGCATCAATTGTAATCCCCATGTATTCCCCATCACCATATCACCAGTGCACCATCACCTCAGTCCCCCGTGCTCCCGTCTGCCCTCAACCCTCCCCCTTCCCCCCAAGTGTCCCCGATTTGTCCTTGTCTTTTCCTTTTTGGTTTTTGTGTCTTTATTGTTATTATTATTATTATTGTTCTTATTCCTTTCCTTTATCCTTATTCCATTTTGAGTAAGTCTAATGTACAGGTAGTATGAACATGGCAGGTTCATAGCTAAAATTGCTTTCAATTTTATTGGAGTTGAAATATATGTTTAATTCCATTAATATATAATTATATATAATGTCTGTTATAATTGAGGTAACATTGGTTTATAGGTCTGTACGATTTAGGGGTGGAATGTTCACAACTCCAAATGTCTTGTTTGTTAGCACACCGCACCCACCGCCAAAGCACCCGTAACCCTTCATCACAGATTTTTGGGATCCCCTTCCCTCTTTGTTCCCCCACCCCACCTTTCTTCTAGCAGCTTCAGCCCTGCAGTCATATTTCTAGGGTTTCTTTTGGCTTAGTTTTGTCTGTTCCTTTGTTTTGTTTCTCTGTATTTTACATGTAAGTGAATCATCTGTCCTTTGTCTTTCTCTTCTGACTTAGTTCACTTAACATTATCCCTTCCATGTTGCAAACTGCAAGATTTCATTTTTTTAATTGTTTTTTTAATAGCTGAGTAGTATTCCATTGTGTATCTGTACCACATCTTTATCCATTCATATGATGTTAGACACTTAGGTTGTAATTTGGCTGTTGTAAATGGTGGCTGTGATGAAACTGGAGTGCATATAACCCTTCAAATTAGTGCTTTTGCATTCTTTGAATAAATACCAGAGTGGAATTGCTGGCTCATATGGTTTATCTATTTTTAATACTTTAAAGAACCTTCATATTGTTTTCCAAAGGGACTGGACCAGTCTACATTCATGCCAGCAGTGTATGAATCTTCCTTTTTCTGCACATCCTTGCCAAAATTTGTTGTTTCTAGTTGTGTTGATAGTAGCTATTCTCATGTGAGTGAGATGGTATCTCATTGTGGTTTTGAATTTCCCTGATGATAAGTGGTGTTCCACATTTGCTCATGTGCCTTCAACAGCAGTGTTTTGTGATTGCTTATTTTCAACTCTTCTTTCTCCCCTTAGAACAGTGAATTGTTTTCAGTTACTTATGCCTATTTTTTTATTTAAAATTTTTTCTATATTTTTATAGAAAATTTATATAAGTATATAAATTTCTTTATTTTTCTAAATTTTTTCTATATTGTTAAAATCAAAATTTTATGTGACATATATGTAATTTATAAAGCAAAACAGTAATTTGAAAACACATGAATAAATTTGCCTACTTAAGAACTATTGCACTTGTTCATATGTTCCTCTAAAATCTCATCTTTCTGACCTCTTCAAGAGTAATCAGTGTTAAGGATTTTACTTCATTATTCCTGTTTTTAGATATTAGTTTTAATTAGTCATGCATCACTTAGTAACATTTGGTTAATGATAGACTACATATATCAAACTAGAAGTATGATAAGGCTATATCACCTAGGTTTGTGTAATTACATTCTATGATGATGTTTACACAATAATGAAATTTCAAAAATTTAATTGTTAAGAACTGCATTATTGCTAAATATATATTATTTGGCATTGATGGATTTGGGACCTAGAAATAATTTTATATATTGTTATTGTATGCAATTTGTTTCTTTTCACTTGAAATTATGCTTGAGTCATTTCTACTGTGCATCCCTGTGTTTCATTTTCATTCTTGTGTAGTATTCCACTGTGTAACCACAGCCCACTTTGATTTACTCATGGAAAAGGACAAGGTGAACATATGTATGGATATGTTAATTTTCTCTGCTCCATCTCATGAATACATGCTATTGAAAACCATAGAATTTTTGCCAACCTAATGTATATTTCCTGTAGTCTTAATTGGCCTTTCCTTGATATTATTAAACATCTTTTAACATGTTTATTATTTGGATTTCATTTCCATTAAATGCCAGTTCAAGTGACTTCTTTTGCCTACTTTTGAATGGGAGATTTTTATTTCCTTATCACCATGTAGGTCTGATTTTAATAGTTTTAATATTAATTCCAAGAAAGACATATATGTGGGAATATTAGTTTTATAAGTATTAGTTTTACAAATATCATTTGACGGTATCTTAATGAGAAATGGTTAATTTGCAATAGTCAAAATCATCAATCATTTATTTTGTAATGTGCTTTCTCTACCTTCTTTAAGAAATTACTCAATTATTTTGCCATCCTATTAAGTTCTTGAATTCCAATTATTTGTCTGTAAATATTTGGGAGGATTTCCATGTCAACTGTCGTATCATTTGCAAATTATGATTGTCTTATTTTCACTCCTGTATTTTCCTTGTCTTTTATTGCACTTAGGGCTTCTGGTAGATAGGAAGTAGTAGTGGTGACAGATGGCATCATTTTCTTGTTGCTGACTTTAAAGGAAATGCTGCTAACATTTCACCAGTGAAGCATGATGTTTGCTCTATGGGCTTTTGTGAAATGCTTGTTTAAATACAGGAAGTCCATTTACATTTCTAGTTTGTTAAAGGTTTTATTCTTTCCTTGTTGATCAGTTTTATCATGTTGATGAAATATGGTGGATGTTTTATCATCATTTTATGTTGCAACTGTCATATAAACCATAAGACCATGTACTTTCTTCACATTTACTGCAGCATTCCTAAGGCCTGCAACAGCATCTACTATTCATAGTTGCTCAAGAAATAGTTGTATGAGTGTGTAATAATTCTCTTTTCAGGGTTTAAGCAACACACACACCACGCAGTTGTATATTGTATCATACCATGTATTTCTGACTATAGTTAAAAGTCATTATAAATAATTGAAGAGCCAGTTCTGATCTTCAAAATATGGTATAACAGTTCAGTAGAATTTATACAGAAATTAAAATATAGTTGAATACCATTATAGACACAATGAAACTTTATGAGGTCATGTTTAGTAAGCAAAGGGAAAATAACACATCCTGTGTATAGTTTGAGTACCACAATGAAAATATATGGACGAGGAGTCAACAAAAGCATGCTGACATGAAAATGCTTGTCTGTTAGATTATTGAACATATTGATGTCTTGGTTTTCTGGTCAAATCTTTATTGTTGCAATATATTTCTTGCTAGTCATTAAAAAATAGATTATAAAGACTCTGTGTTAGTTTTTTAGGAGTACTGCAATAAATGCCCCTAGATAATTTATTATCTATGTGGTAGCTTAGAACAAGAGTATTTGTTTTCTGTCTGTTCAGGAGGCCAGATGTCTAAAATCAAGGTATGCTTGGTCTGAGAACTCTGGTAGAAAATCCTTTCTCACCTCTTGCCATTTCTGGTGGCTGCAGGAATTCCTTGGCTTTTGGCTGTGTCATCCAGTCTCTCCTTCCATGTTTGTGTCTTCTCTAGATGTATATCCTCTGTAATATCTTACAAGAACACTTGGACATATAGGACCCACTCAGATAACTCATTATTCTCATCTTGAGATCCTTAGTTGTAGCTAAGTTGTTGATCAGTTTTATCATGTTTATGAAATATGGTGGATGTCCATATTTCCAAATATCCAAAACATGATAAACAGGGTCAAAACTCCAAAAGAGAGGGAAAAAGCAGATTTAAACTAACATCATGAGAAAATAAGATAACTACAATTGAGAAGTTGTGATAGTCATTGTTTTTAAAGTAAATATCAGAGTGTCAGACAAACCATGATTTGTAAACCTCTGGGATTATGCAGGGAACAACCCAGCCACTTATCTCAATCAAATTGATGGGAACAGACATGATTGATATAGAAGCAGAAAATGCTTGAGGAAGATTCTGCTTAACACTCACAGTTTCACATGAAAGAGTAACATTATATCACCTTAAATCACTTGTTTACTAATAATCTGACACATATCCAAATAGACCCACCTTCTAATTGGTGATGCATGCAAGTAATAAGACACCAAAAAAAATAGAAAACCTACTCTTCAGAAGGCTTCATACCAATGTTAGATTTATAAACTATTTCAGTACCAATCACTGTATATACTCATTTCTCTTTTTAAAAAAAATCAAACATAGCCAAAGTCTTTTTTTTAAATGTGGTTTTAAAAATGTATATATAGTGCTATTCAACTTATGTGCACATAGGCAAGTTCTCCAAATATGGGAATATTTCATTCCAGGAAGGAAGGAGACTTGAGTGGGTTGAGTGGTGACCTTCAAAATAATCTGCCTATGTCCAAGCCTGTGGGAACCTGTGAATATGATCTTATTTCAAAACTGCTGTTTGTAGCTACAACTAAGGATCTCAAGATGAGAATAATGAGTTATCTGAGTGGGTCCTATATGTCCAAGTGTTCTTGTAAGATATTACAGAGGATATACATCTAGAGAAGACACAAACATGGAAGGAGAGACTGGATGACACAGCCAAAAGCCAAGGAATTCCCGCAGCCACCAGAAATGGCAAGAGGTGAGAAAGGATTTTCTACCAGAGTTCTCAGACCAAGCATGCCTTGATTTTAGTTGGGAGGAAGAGTCAAACAAATTTCTTTACTCCAGCTCCCTTTTTCCCAAGCAGATGAGCACTTGAGCAGCCCTGTCCTTCTCCTGTCTGTCCAGGAAGAAAGGATCCATGTTAACCCTTATTAGTCTGTTCCACCAATATCCTATCCTGTTCCCTTACATTGTTTTATTATTATTTTCCCTATATCATCCTTTTGTTTGTTTATATTATTTAGACAAAAGAAACCTGAAAAGTGTTTTAAAATACATTAGGAGGAAAATATGATCCCCAATTTATATATATATATATATATATATATATAATCTTGATGGTTATATTAAATGCATTTTTATATGTTTATTGTTTATCTGTGGCAAACTTCTTTATTTTCAACTTTAGCCACTGGTATCTGCCACTGATGGCTATTTCACTTTGTGCAATTTCCTATTCTCTGTAATTTCTTCAAATTTCTCCTTCTTTTGGTACTTGTTGAATCTTTGTTCCTGTCTCTTTCAATGGGTCCTATTCAAAACTCTAGATTGTCTAGGAGCAAACTGAGAGAAGGAGCTAACTCTGGGGACCTTCAAGACATCCCTCAGCAAGCATGCAGTTGTTCTCTTTTGTTCTTTTTGGGGTCTCTCCCTCTTCAGCTATGATTATTTACTGAAGGACAACTGCTTTCAAGCCCTTAGAGTCTTACGTGGTGAAACTCAAAGCCTGTGGACTGAGGAACTTGCAACCATCTCTAGACCCCAGAGAACCTAGTTATAAGGACTTTAACTTATCTTAATCATTTCTAAATAATTTATTCAACATAAGGAAAATCTGGCCCTGCTCACTTCCTTACTTTCATCACCAACCACCCTCCTTCTTACTCACTATGTTCTAGCCACATGGATACCTGTTCTTTTCCATTGACATTGAAAACTCTTTCTTGTCCAAGGTCTCTGCATTTGCACCTTCCCCTGCTTGGTACAACCCTTTCTTTGCTCTTCTCATGCCTGGTTTCTTATCCTTGATCATGACGAACCACACGATCCCACCTTCTCAGGAGGCATTGCCTGACCAGTCTGTAAAGACCTGCTTCTGCCTCCATTCACCTCTACCTCCTAGTTGGTTTCATTGCTGTGCTAATTTTCTTTATAACCTTCATTTGCTCCATAATGATCTTGCTTCCTTGGTATCTTTTTACAGTCTACCTCAACTCCTCATCCCAGCATTTACTTGCTTTGACTACAGGAATCTTTGGATTATTTCTATGGTATTCCAATGCTTTGAAGAGTGTATAGATTGCTGTCCAAAAATACTCATTGAATTAATGAATATTCCTAAATAGATGGGATTGCTCTTCTATAAAGTGCATTTGGTAAATTATCTTGATCTCTCCATGTGTCTTGATCTTCAAGCCTGTGACCTGGGTCAGTGTGTATAGCAGAATGCTTATTTTGGTGCCCCATTATTTGTCTTTATTGCTTATTAATATCTCTCAACATGAGATAAAAGCCAATTAACACATGCCACTTAAACTTTAGAAAATTGTAATGTAGTAACAACACTTGACCTTGAATGAAAATTGAATGCTGGTATTTGCTTGGTGTGGAAAATGTAACTCATGGATTTAGTAATACTGATATTACAGTGTTTTTCATTATGAATATAACTGTGTGTGCCACTAGCCCCCAATTAGTGACACTAGAAGTCCTAAGAAGATAAGTTTCTCTCTGTGTATGTTTTTAAGGCTACATTTCAATGATAATTTCAGTCAACAATTCTGTCTGGGCTTATTTATGCATCTTGTGTTCAATATTTTGACTTATTGGCATTTCACATCCTTAATAATGGTTGCTGAGTTTACAAGTCAGGCAGTATGGCAACCATGATCACAGAAGCATATGGAACCCCAAAATGATCAACATAATCTAGGCTTCCACCAAATAGGTTATGTGACTCAAGTCATAAAAGCAGATGGAGTTCAAAAGGGTGTATTATAATATCCTGAGGACTAAGCTATATAAAGAAAAAGTTGCCTCCATGGCTTAACTAAGATGCAAGTGTGTTTTATCTTTTAAAAAACACATATGCAAATGCACTATAAGTACCATTTGTGCTTTTTATGAATTTATATATAAAATTGTTTTTGGATTATTAACTACAAATGCCATCTTGTTCTTGTAAACTCCTATAAGAATAATTATAGGCTTTGGAGCCATTGTGTTATCCTTTATGTCAAGCAGGCAGTAAGTTTGTTTTTTTTTTACTTCTTTATTTATATATATTTGACATCAATTGTAATCCCCATGGATTTCCCACCACCATTTCACCAGTGCACCATCACCTCAGTCCCTTGTGCTCTTATCTGCCCTCAACCCTCTCCCTCCCTCTTCCCCACCAAGTGTCCCCAATTTATCCTTGTTTCTTGGTTTTGTTGTGTTTTTGTTATTATTTTCCTTGATCCTTATTTGTTTCCCTTATATTCCTCCTAGGGGAGGAACCATCTGGTATTTTTCTTTTGCCTTCTGACTTACTTCGCTGAGCATCATCCCTTCCAGTTCCATCCACGTTCCTATGAATGCGACTAGTTTTTCTTTTTGATTGCTGAATAGTATTCCATCGTGTATATGTACCATAGCTTCCCAATCCACTCATCTGTTTTTGGGCATTTAGGTTGTTTCCAGGTCTTACCTATTGTAAAGAGTGCTGCTGTAAGCATAGGGGTTCAGGTATTCTTTTGAATCAGTGTATTTGTGTCTTTTGGCTATATTCCTAGGAATGGGATTGCTGGATCCTATGGGAGTTCCATTCTTAGTAGATTGAGGAACCACCATACTGCTTTCCATAGTAATTTTGTTCTCACATTCATGGGGCATTGTGATATCATTTTTCAAAATGCATTGTTCAAGGAAAAACTTGGATTATTCTAAAATGCTCAAGACTAGGAACATGGCAAGAGCCTGACATACCAGGATTGAATCCTGCATCTACTTTTCTACTGACATTTGGGACAGTGATCATGACATTATCATAATCATTTATTGATTGTGACTATGATCTTCAAGTTCCTCAGCCTTTCTGAAGTTCCTCATATAAAAGGAAGAGAGCAATTCCAGTATCCTGGAAATAGTGTGAGCATATTATGAAAAATTGTAAAACCCTGGAATATAGTATATACCGAATAAATGCTTTCTTGGTTCCATTTATTTGTTCTCCCTCCCCCTGCAAAGTTTGGAAGTTAAAGCATTGTTCATTTTAAGAAAACATAGTTTAATTTTAAAAGCACAGAAACTATACATATATAATTATTGGCAATATTTCTCAAGAATTTATATATTTAATCAGAAATCCTAGGCACAGAGTTATGAGCACTGGCAAATAACAGAAGTTCTACAAAAGAAATATAAGCAGCGATTATTTGAGATATTTTCTCTAAATAAAGAAGCAGCAATTTCTATGATGAATATAAAATCAGGAACCAAACGATACATTAAGGCACAGGCTTAGCACACAGGTGCTGACATCTGTGCTGTCTCCATCTGATGTGCACACTTAGTCAAAACAATTTAGCACTGTTATAAAGAGGACAAGAAAGCTAAGTGACTGTGACAAAAAAGAGACATAACTGAAGAGGAGGAAATCCAAGCAGGGATACAAAACAGTATGTTAAAGGACCAGAGGTAGTGAAAGTACGACCAATGAATTATTATAGAATGATGTGTAACTTGAGTTAACAGAGCTCCTAATACAATGCTTTGTAGACTTACTTTATTTGCTGAATTTTGATGGGGTTAATAGACTGCATTGTCACTTGCAAAGTATGTCATTTAATGGTATTTAGGAAAAGTTAGAATAAGAACTGAGAAATGCAAATTACGTTTTCACAAATAGGGTGAAAAATGTTACTGATAAATGGACTTTAGGCTTCATACTAAGATTATCAGGTGCTGTCCAAGGTGCTGAGCAATAGCAGTGACTGAGACACTGTCGCTGCCCTTTTCCATTTTGCTGTCTATTGGGAGTCATTTGTGACCAAGGCAGTGAATCCCACAGCAAAGACACCCCTGCATTCCAGTGACTCTCACTTTGGTAATATCTGATCAGTCTCAGAAGACTCGATGAGCTTTGTCATGAATATTCAAGGAGACTTTTAAGGAAATGATTCCAGAAAAATTATTTATGCATGTAGAGAATCCATTCAACAATCTATTCAGTACTTCATGGGGAATTGTTCTGTCTGGTATCTTTACCTCCCTTCTGTTTTAACCATCAGTTCCCAAGTCCATGTTGTGGATCTTTTAGTGTTTTCCTGGGTCAATTGTACATTATTAGGATTTGCATGAGGCCCATGGTTGTGAGGAGACAGAAGCTTAAATCACCTTTGTTGTTTTTCTCCAGATGTGTTCTATGACATAGGACTGTGGCTGTTCCCAGATTGGAGTGCCTTCAAATGCACTTAAAACTTTTTTTTTCCCATTTACCAACTTTTGTTTAGAGGTATACTTCTACTTAAAAACTGGTGACCTCCAGGGGTATCTTGGTGATGTGTATGCTATAGAGACTGTCCCTGAAGGCGGAGAGCCTATACCTCCAAAATACTAATCACAATGTAAACTGATGGCACCCCAGTTATAATATATATATATTATGTATATCTATCTAAAAGGGTCTACAAAGATAACGTATGAGCTGGCAGTAGCCCTGCTGGCTTGTGCATACCCCTAACTTGACTGATAGTCAGAAACTGTCTTACATAGGGGCACCTAGTTAATTTCCAAGCATGAATTCTAGAAGTTAGGCTTTTCTTCAACATCCTTATCTCTCACCACAATTCTGTCCACTGTAGTTGCCTCACTATTGAGTCATCAAGGCTGTTGATTTACTTTGTGAATATTGAACCTCTTAAATATTTCTCATAACTATCTTCTTCCAATCTATGCTCTTATTCAACATGGTATCAACTTTCTTATGGATTATTTTAACAGATTTTCTTGACTTCATTCTCTTTCCACTGAAATCATTCTTCACATTATCATAAATGGTTTTATAAAAATCTTAAATTTGAGTTTGCTATTCTAAATTGAATTTATATCTTTTGGAGCACTATTTTTCCAAGCCTAGAAGATTTATTTCCCCAAATCAAATCACACTGAGTTAAAATGCAGATTCCTTAGTGTATGTGTTAATCTATTCCTTACATTTGATCTTTTGAACTAGTTTCTGGTATGGGGTGTCTGCGTGTGGTGGTATTTAGCATCCTCACTTTAATAGTCAGTCACCCAAGAGAATTCTTACAAACTTAAGTTTGGGTGTTGGATTAAATATTCTCTGGAATGAGTCTGTTCTTTATTCAAATACTTCTTACAGGGAAAAAGTACAGAGTTTTGGATTCAGCTGAACACAGAATTTGAGTTGCCTTTAAAAAATTTATTTGTTTGTGTGTGGATATATTTTTAGATTAAGGGAGAAAAGGGAAATTTCTTAAAAGCAGTTTACATGGAATAATAAGATGTCTGTGGGTCCTGTAAAACCATAGTCTGATAATTAAAATTGCTTCAAGAGAGAAATTGGATTCAACCTTTGCTCAGGGAGAAGTTTTCCTTTCCATCCTTTGTGAGTACCCATCAAGCTTTTGCTTTTGTTGAGGAACTCAGTACTTTGTAGACTATTCAGTGTCAGGGCTGGTTGTCACATTTTTAGTTGGTTGACCATGCACATGTTGTGTGTGTGTATTTGTATTATAAGCAGCATATAAATTATGTAAAAGATATTACTTCCAAATTATCACATTTCTTAAAAAGACTGACAAGTCAAAAAATTATTTTTTTAGGGAACTACTTTATCACTTTAGATGAAAATTATTCATTCCATTTAAAACGTTTGTCAAAATGTTTAGGGAAATATATCTAGCCTCTAAGTAAAGAACTAATTTTGGCAAAAATAAAGTAGTTACTAACACCTTGACATTTTAAAAAATAAGTGACTCCTTCATTGATTTTATTTTTATAATCATATATCTGTTTGTTTTCAAACAGCATTGAGGGGCTCAGTCAAAATTTGGTGATATAACAAAGAAATGATTAAGATCTAATCACTGATCACGAGTAGACCATAGCCTAATTTGGGGAAGAAATCTCTGCATGTAAGGAAACGTGCTATGTTTGTGTCTGGGGTATTGGGCAGGTAGATGGAAATATAGAAGATAAATTCAAGAATCATGAGCAGAGAGAGGTTGAGCTAAACATATCATTGTATATATCTGTGTTTGAGAATGAGAATAACAGAAGGCCTAAAATAAAATACTAAGGTAAATTCAAATATTTATAAATATTATGGCTATGGAGGAAAATGCTGTCTGGTTTGTTTGTGCTGCTCTTCTCTGACCATTCTTGAGAGAAGCCTGTCCTTCTGTTTGTTTATTCAGTAGACAATGCTATTTACCTAGTAGTGGTTGCCAGGTCTGAAATGAGAGTAACTTTGAAAACATAACTATGTATTCATAAACTTGTATTTTTCAGCTTTTTTCATCTGGTGTCAGATTGTTTTTGTTCAATTCATTCACCAAAGTATTCATTCATCCCTAGGTCAGCAGTTCTTTGGGCAGTAGAATTGAAAGTGCAGGTTTTGGAATCCCAGCCCCATCATTAACTAGTGGTTTAGTCAACATTTTTATGATTCAATCTCATTTTCCAGAAAAGCATATGTGTCCATATTTATTAAGAGACCCTTCTTCAAGTCTTCCTGGCCCTCGTGAGTTTCATGTCCATAATCCCACAGTTGACATCCTCTTTGCGCACTTTTGTTCACACTCTAGCATAGTATTGGTGGGAGGATGTTAAAATCACACTGGCCATTGGTGGTGTCTGCAACTCCTCCCTGTATGGATAGCACTGTGAGGAAGGGGACAAAGTGCTCCCTGGCTTTAAGGCAGAAGACCTGGGACTCTTATCACTCAGAAGTTATGTGACTACAGAGAAGTTATTTAATATCTTTGGAGATTTATGGGATTACAGAGTTTGGATGATGATCCTTAAAATTTATGCTTTGAAGCTTTTTGTTCATCTCATATACTCATGATCTGTACTGTATAGTAATTGTATCATTGGTCATGCAATTATTATCTTACATAGTGAGGTATAATTAATGTTAATGCTAATTACAGTAATAACAAGAAATTTTCAGTGCTTACTATTTTTAGGTAGTGTAGTTTGCATAAATTATCTTATTGAATTATGGTGTATATGAGATGTGTGTTACTACACTCATTTTATGGAGGTTAAGTTGCTTGTCTGAATTGCTTATGTTGTAGGTAGAAGATCTGAGATTCAAACCTAAGTCCTGCTGTGCGTTTGCCATGCATATACAATAAATGTAGAAAAATACACACACCAGAGTTTTGGCATGATTGGGCTTAAAAAACTGAAATCTAAACAAAAATTAGTATGTGGAATATAGATAAACCAAACTAAGGATCAGATAAAGACAGCTAAAAAGCAAATCCTTGAAAGTTGATTATAGAAACTGAAGTATCCAGGGTGGGGAGGGGGATGGGTAAGAATAAAGAGGGAAGAAAGCACAATGGACTATGATGGTGGATTATGGGTGATTCAGTGGTGGGTGCACTAAAGTGTTGATATTGACAGGGTCCTAGTATTACCTCATTTAAAAAATAAATAACCTTACTAACTAAAAAAATGTGACATGAGGGCCTCCCTGGTGGCGCAGTGGGTTAAGCAACGCACTATGAAGCAAACCGCAGCCACTGCAGCACGAGTTCGATCCCTGCTGCCGGCCAGGGAGGGGACCCACATGGNNNGGCAGACCTCTCCTGCCTCGCCCGCTGCTCCCCTCAGCAGTGTACTTCTGTTGATCTGCCTGTTCTGCTCCCTGCTCTCTGTGGTGAATCCTCTCACCCTCCCCACACACCTCTGGCCTGTACCCCAGTGCTTGTGTGCATAAATAAATAAATCTTTAATAAAAAAATGTGACATGAGTGAGTAAATTTTATAAATGGAAACAGAAAGAGTGAAAAGACCAGGGATAATAATTCTGTAGAAAAATAAAAAACAGATCCCTAGAAGAAAAATTTCTGGGAAGTTGCTCTATAATGACATAGATTGACCAAATGCCTTGAGGGAAATGTAACAAGATTGATTTGACAGAAAGTCATGGCAACTGTTCTGTGACTAAGTATATCCACTGTATGTTAAACAAAAGGCATACCAAAAGCAATCTTAGGGAGCAACCATTGCTGCAAACTATTCCATATCTAATTTGTGACATTTTATTCCACTGCTTACGCTACTTCTGAAATAGCATGGTGAATGATGAGTTCATCCCACGGGAACTCTCCTTCCAGATGAGTCCATTTCTCTCCACCTCCATGTTGAAATTGTTTCTTTAAATACTTTTTATTTTTGAATAATTCTACATATACAGAAAAATTGGGAATATACTATGTAGGGACATTTCTTTGTCTCCCTCAGCTGCCTCCCCCTAATTTGATATCTTTTGCCATTTGGACATCTGTTACAACTGAAAAATTAACTATGCTATCGACCTCTTTGCTAAACTCCCGACTTTGTTCAGAATTCATCCGCTTCTCCATGAATGTCCTCTTGCCGTTCCAGGATCTCTTTTAGGATCCCACATAGACATCGGCTCACTGGCTTCTTCTGATCTGTGCTCATTTCTTCTCTTTCCTTGTTTTTCACGACATTGACAATTTTGAGGAATATTGGTCAGGTATTTTGTCTAATGTCCATCATTCTGGGCTGAGGTGATGCTGTTGTTTGGGGTTATGGGTTTTTGGGGCGAGTACCACAGAGTTGACATGACCTTCTAATCACGTAATACTATGGGGACATAATACTATGGGGGAAGCTTGTTGTGTTAAGAGATCTTATGCAAAAATTTCCTATAGGGAATGTCTTTGTTTTCAAAGAGTTTCATGGGAATTTTTGAGCTGTTTCTTTCCTTTGCATTCTGTTTCACACTTTTTTTTTTTCTGATTCATGGGTAGATGCTGGGTGTAAATGGTGAACCAGAAAGACAGTCTTTGTTTTCCTGAGTCTTACTGTTATTGGCATTCACTGTGGTTGAGTATGAGTTCTGTGTAAACGATCTCAGCTAAAGTGGGGTCGTGCTATGATCAAATGCTCAGTGAAAGATAAGGAGGTCTGACTTGAGATTTTGGGGGATGCCAGTGAAGAACCCTGATTAATTCCTTAGCCATGTAGGGAATCCATCCACAACCTATATCTCCTTCTAATACTTGGATCTATCTTGATTTTTTCATACCTCTGCTTTTATGGTTCTCAACCTGTCATTGTGCCTACTTTGGTTATTGTAAGAGTCTCTTCCAATTGGCCTTTGAATCACTCTTCTATTTAGTGCTTTCTGCCAAGTGCTGCCATATTTATTTTCCTGATGCCTAAAGTCATTATTTTCTTTAAAGCTAAAGACCATTGTGTATTCTGTGTCCCAATTGTTTTTCTAAGTCAAGGCCAAGTTCCTCATTTCATAATTCAAGATCTCCATCAGCTCTTTACTTTCCCTATTCATAGATTGTAGCCCCAATCTCATCACTTCTCAGTGTCATCCATCCGCCTAATCTAGTCCCATCTGACTCATTATTTCTCTCTCCACGACTATTTATTTCACTGAGATTCAACAGAGCCACATTTGCTTTATTTCTGTCTTTGGGGTGGTGTTTATTTATAGATTTGTGTTTTTTTTTTAAACCGAACCATATGAGACAAAGTTGCAGACGTGAATACATCACCATGAACTACTTCAGCTGCATCTCTTAAAAATAAGGACATTCTCCTACACAACCATTATCACATCCACAAATTCAGCACTGATTCAGTAATAGTATTTAAAATGCAGTCTATCTTCACCTTTCTCTAAAAGAATAAAAAATCCTCTAAAGTTGTTTCCCACCCTACCTCAGGATCTAATCAAGCAGTTGCCTTGCCTTATGTTTCTTTAATATTCTTAGAACATTCATGCATGATGTTTTGTGTTTCCTGACCTTGATGTCTTTGAACAATATACAACAAATGTTTTGTGGATTGGCCCTCCATTTGGATCTGTGTGATAGTTTTCTGATTATATTCCAGTTAAGCATTTTAGGAAAAATACTATAGAGGTGATACTGATTTGTTACTTTCTTCACCTCTTTCCTCATGTTGCTCTCTTGATTTTATAATTGCAAATATATAATAATCTCTCTCATTCCATAACTATGTTACCATGAGTTAACTTCAGAAACTTTTTATGTGATCCTTGCTCTGTGCCAGGTAATTTGGACACATGGTCAACCCCTGTCCATCCTTCCAAAGGAGTCCCACTTTCCACACCTCCCAAGGTATCTTTGATTAACTGTGTTTACAGTGTCTTTTCTGAATTTCTATAGCATTATAAGCTATAAACTGTGTAAGCTCTAATGTTTTAATTCATGTGAGTCTTGTCTTAAGACAAATGAGTGTCTTTTACTAAAGTTTTTTGTCTGTTGCATCACTCCATACTCTGCTACCAAAGACAACTGCTCCTGAATCAGTTGTGCATTGGTTCCTTTTTAAAAATACCTTATTTTTTAAAGCATTTTCCCTTTTTTTTTTCAAATGAAGGTAATTCTTAACAGACTTCGACACTGAAGAGAAGCTGTGGCATAGATAATACATTAATATATAGCTTGGGAATGCATTACATGACTTTTGAAAAATCATGCTTTTCTATCATCCTGATTGTGTTTGTCTAAGACCATGATCAGTTGGTGTTCCCTGAGTATAAATGGGAATATTGTGGAGAGATAATCAGGAGTGTGTTGAGTGATTCAGATTTTTAAATTAACCATGGATGATCTTCAAAGCAAATAATCCACACCTGCAAAATTAATCATTTAAAGCCTCTGTCTACATATAAGATTAGATGGTTGAACCAGGATGCTGTTCAGCACAGGAACTGCTCCTCTTCATGGAGCTATTTATCATCTGTCTGTGCATGTTGGTTAAAACATTTTCTTTTGGAAATCAAAATGATGGTTCAGAGGACAGAGGATTATAACACAGCCCAAATCCATGTTGAACAGAATCCAATGGGGAGGCTGGGATTTTATAAAGGGTTCTTAAATTTTTCATTATAATTTATTATTCTACATTAGGTGGGGAAGCCTATTTACCAGTTATCCCAAGGTCCCAAATACTGTCTCCCCATCAGAGTCAATCAATGACTAAAAGCGAAGGTTTGCTTTTAGTAATTGACTGGTTCTGCATGTTTGTTTGTTTATTCATTTATTTATTTGCTTTGGATGCAGCTATGTGCAGAAGCCTTGCATGAAGCCCTACACAGGGAGTTTCATAGAGCCTGCCTGTTCTCCCACTTTTGAAGTAGGGACCATTTGCAGGTGATTGTGCCAGGTCTCTTGATTACTGGCCATCTGGTGTAGCCTTGGCCTCTGAGTCTTAGAGCTATAGGGCCATTATTCAATCCTGGTATAAAACAACAATTTGGTCAACGCTGATGGCCTCTAAACTGTCACCTACCCTCTGGTCTGTCCTGACTGCCACAGATTCATGTGGTTTGTCTGCTGAAAAACAAACCTCAAGGTGTGTCATCATGTACTTTTGGTCACATCCAAATTAGTGTTCCACTTGCATTTGTGGGTCTTAATCATGGGGCAAGTGTGAAAGAGTTTTTCTGTGGATATCCAGAATGGATTAAAATACTCAGCTTGAATTATTTGAGCAATGATTGGGTTGTTTTCCTTGTGTTGCATGAGTGCTTTGTATATTTTGGATATTAGCCCTTTGTGGGATGTATGATGTGCACATGTTTTCTCCCATTCTGTAGTGTGTCTTTGTATTTTACTGATAGTTTCTCTTGCTGTGCAGTCATAGAATCTCATTCTTGTTGGTTCAAATACTTTTTTCTTTGCCTATTTGTCCCCATCACCGTGTGCTTTGAGGAGTCAACTCCAATGGAACTTCATTATTCATGGCTTCTGTATTTTAGAATTCTGAGAATTTGCCTACTCACTAAAATGCATTTGAAATCTCAGAATAAACACTCATGGAACATTTTCAGTCATTCACAGACATGCATACAGTGGCAAAAAAATCAATTTCAGTTACTTGATTTGCACATTCCCATCTGGGGTTGAACAAGGTGACACTCCCTGTGTTTGTTTTAGCTCTCATCTACTTAGTGTCACATTTTTCACACTTTTTGTGCCTTTAATTGGTGATTTTTTTAAATGGCCCCCAAGCATTGTGCTGTCTAGTTTCCTGAGTATAAGCAGACTGTGATGTGCCTCATGGAGAAAGTATGTGTGTTAGGTAAGCATTGGTCAGTCATGATTTGCAATGCTGTTGGCTGTGAATTCTGTGCTAATGAATCAAAAATATATATTAAAATGAAGTATCTTTAAGCAAAAATACACATAAAACAAAATTACGTATTGATTAGTTGATGGAAATGTGGTCGCAGGCTCATAGAACTTAACCTTGTATTTTTCTTAGGAGAAATGATTCTTTGTTCACAATTTCAGTATTTGTAATAACTTTATAAAACATCATCAGTTATAAATTCCCAAGTTAAAAATAAATTTTAAGGGTAGAGTGAGGAAAATGCTAGAGTTGAAACAGGTGAAGCTTTCTTCTTAATAGAAGAGGTCAATACATTGGCATCCCAGAAGGTAGTAGCCATTTCTCGACTGGGATGCTAGAAATTTGTTCAAAAATGAAAGTAATTGCAGAAAGGAATGATGTTAGTTGTGTGTCCTATGAAACTTTTCATAAGGTATCAATTTTATTTTGTTTTTTCAATTTATAATTAAATTTTTATAGCTTATATTTATATCTTTTACATCATTGTGTATTCCCCATAAAATTCCCACCATCACCATAGTCCCTTGTGCCCTTCTCTCCCCTGTTTTGATCCCTTTTCCTCCTCCTCCCTCATGAAATGGCTCTTATTTATGGTTGCCTGCTGGTTTTCTTCTTAGTATTTTTTTTAACCAAATAAGGTATCCATTTTAAATGATTCGGCAAATATCGAGAAACTGAAATATTCCCAGCCTCTCGTGACAGATTGTAATCTTGGTGGTCGCTCAGCTCCTCTCTCTACTATCTGTACCACAGAAATAAGGTAAACCAGATGTCTGGTTTTGCTGTGGCTCCTTTACTGACTGAACTTCATGGCTGTTTTTGTGCCCCTTCATGCCTACAGAGAGGAGTGCTTTAATTGGAGACATGCTCAACCAGGTTTTTTGATTTTCTCTAGAATGGAACAGCCACAGCTGGGTATCAGGAGTTCACTAGTATTTAGGACTAAGGGGATATGATCACCCTTTCAGTTACAGCAAGGGATTAAGCTTCTTTTCTAATCATAACTCCCGTCTGGCTTTCATCCTGACCCTCAACAGGGTAGGGGCTCTCCTGTCTTTTGTAACCTCAGTATTGAATCAGCATGTTATCATTTTTGTAAAGCTACATCTTAAGTTTGATCAATTAACTTTAGAAGTGACACGGTGCGTAGCTGTTCAGAATAGGATTGTATGAACTTGTATAATCCTTGTGTGTAGAACATGAAGAAAGGCATGAATACAGCTTTTTGCCAATAATCTTTGTAATAAAATGCTTAGAGTGTGCTCCTATTATTTGAATGTTCTCTTCTTTATGGTATATTGTCTATCCAGCGCTGTGATACAGAATAGTATAAGAATAATGGAAATTCAACTTCTTTTTGTCCAAAGGGAGGCTTAGATCTTCTATAGAAAATATATACTCAAAGGTGAGAGAGTTGTAACAGCAAATACTCAGAATCATTCAGTTTTACATACTATGTGGAAACTAATATATTGTATTACTTTGTTTTACTAACTATAGGGAAAAAATGAATTGGTGAATGTGGCCATGAAATTAACCACTGTCTTTCCTGTGTATACATGATCATTCAATTAAGTCTTTATTTGTACATCTATTGCTTTGTGGTCTTTTCAAAAGGAAAGCTCGAGGCTAGTGCACTTATATTATTTGGAAGATTTCTGTTAGCACTAGAGGATGTTAGACAGACTCTGTTCCTTTCTTCAATATCTGAGTTAAAGTATAAATTATTTTTGTAATAATAGTGTTGTAAAAATCTTTTATAGTACTTCTGGAGAATAACAAAGACGAGTGCTTGTTTATGTTACAGCATTCCTGTAACAAATTCCTGTAAATTTTCTAGATGCTGTAATTGTCCCTAGTTTGCAATAAAACAATCTAGTCTTGTCAATTTGTTTTTAACAGGAGACTAAACTCTATTCTCAATTCCAACTAGGTGGTCTAGTGCTAAGTTTCTGTTATAATATAAATACGTTATATCCTACTCGTATAATCTGATCTCTCTCTTGCTCTCTGTTTCTGTCTCTCTTTCTCTCCCTCCTTTTCCACATGGTTCTTTCCTACCAGAATGTCCGAGTATCCTCAGCCAGCTTTAAATGAAGTGCTCAGGCATCAGGCTTTGAATACAAATTGGGTGGCAATCCCCACCACATGTGCTCTGCCCCAGTGTGACTCTTTATAAGTCATTGACTTAGCTCATTGAAACTACTGTTTGTCTGCTTTGACCTCTGCCTGCCCCCAAGATAGAGCAAGGGGTCAAGATAGAGCAGGGGTCAAAACACTATTTTAAAACTATTTATGTGTTTACTTTTATGTACTTGGCTTTTGTATACTCTTGGGCATCTTAAACATTAGATGATGAGTATTTGGTTAATGGGGACCCTAAGGGATAGAAGGAGGGAGGGGAAAGAGGAAGAAAAGCAGAAAGAGGCATGAGAGATATGAAGGCTATGCCACTTATTAGCTATGAGGACATTTGCTGAACCTCTCTTCTGTAAAATGGGGGGAATGTGGTTGCTCTTGATGTGGTTACCTTCTGTGGATGATCAAGATTTCCTGAGAGAACATCCATAGAAGATCTTTTCTTGTCTTCTATTTGTAACTTAGAATTGGCTATGTAGTTAACACACATTCCCCCTCCCCAGAGGTCTATTGTTACGTGTTTACCAACTTAGCACTACTTTTGTTCTGAGGTGGCCCTGGGCAACCTCAATGGGTGACAACTAGTGACTGTCCCCCTTAGGAAGACAATCAAAGGTGATGCTCATTTGACTAGGACAATTAAAAATGAAAAACAAACGTATGGCAAGGGTAAAGCCAAAGAATTCAAGGAGAACTATATCATCATCTCTGGCCTGAGACATACCTGACTTTTTAGACCAGACAATTTACAGCATAGGTATCTAATTTTAAAATACATTGTAGACTGATTAAGAATGACTTACTTTTTATAGTGTCCTATAATGTTACAATTATATAATTAAAAATTTCTGAGTAGCTAATCTTCTTTGAGCCCCTCATTCTTTTGAGTAATTCATTTTTGTCCATATTAATAGTTCACATTTTAAGAAAGGCTAATTCAAAGTTTCTTATCCAACACATAAGTAATCTACTTCTTTGACACAGCAATATA
This sequence comes from Galemys pyrenaicus, assembly GCA_019455555.1. Classification (NCBI taxonomy): domain Eukaryota; kingdom Metazoa; phylum Chordata; class Mammalia; order Eulipotyphla; family Talpidae; genus Galemys; species Galemys pyrenaicus. Next base: position 1,663,463 of record JAGFMF010011662.1, read on the forward strand.
ATTGTTTAAAAAATGTCTTTTACATTTCAATTTATTTGTAGGTAAGAGAGTTTTATTGCTTACTCTTCACAAAGACAGATGGAATATTTATACCTCTTTCTGGTCTCAAGAGTCTTTAACTGTAAAAAAGTAGTTGGTGATTTGCTAAAAGAGCTGAACATTTCCTATCAATAAAAAACAAACAAAATATGAAAACTGTTAAATTCAACATCCTTATTTGTACTTTGGTATGTATAAGACTTTAGTGTTTACACAGAGCTTAGAATAGAATAGCTACAACACCATTTATTAAGCACATAGTAGGTATCTATTTGGCTAATGCTTTACACATTCTGTTACCATTTTGCTTCGTGTCATCAATAGGAAATTTCTAGATCAGGTATTACTATTATTATTTTTCATTTTGCAGATGAGCATACTGAGACTTAGGGCTACTAATATTTGCTGAGTAATCAACTTGCTACATTTACAAAACCAGTAGATGTTCCCTTGCTGCTATAATGGAAACAGAATTTATGAGTTCTGAACAGGTTCAGCTTTTCAAGTTGTGTGACTTTGTGCTAGCCTCTTCACACATCTTTCCTTACTTTTCTTACTGCAAGATAAGGAAAATAATCCCACTTCATAGACTTATGGTTGCTAGTAAATGTGATATCACGTGGACAGTGCACATTACAAAGAAGTGTGAACATGTGCTTTTTACTTGTTCTTGTCATGGCTACGATTATAAGAAAGTTTTCCAGTAGCATCCTTCCATTCTTATTGTAGTTCTTAGTTCTCCACTTGAAAAATATTTTTGCAATTGACTGAAAAATGTTAGGTTTTCACAGAAACACCATTGGTTTACATGTCACATTTTGGAAGCATGGCCTGAACTGACCCCTTCCAGTGAGTATCCACCACCCTAGATTAATGGATGTAAACTGTGGTTTGCTTGTGAAGAAATAAGACCTTACAAAAGTGTGGATGTCCTGCTCTGGACACATTACATAAAACTCTTAGCGCCCTGGAGTACCAGATTCCTCTGCCAGCCCTGGAGAAGTGAGCTGCTATTTTGGGAGAGTTTAATGGAGAAGACCGCTTGGCTTAGAACTGAGTACAAACTCTAAAAGGTGGAAGTGGTCCCCAGATGACACCCAGCAAAATGATAGGAAGCTCAGGACCTGGTAGTTCCAACTATCTTATCATCTTGGAAGAGGAACCCAAGCTCTATAAATCAATGCAGTCTTGATACCATAATTATAGTCTATGAGATCTTGAACAGAGGACCTAACATGCTGTACCCAGACTCCTCATGCTCAGAAACTGCTGGAAAATAAAGGTGTGCGATTTTAAGTCACATGCATTACTGTAACAGGGCAGGGAGAGGAGCACCCCAAACCCCCCAAGCCAGCCATCTCTGAATGAGTTCTGCCATCCGCTGCATTAAGACAAACATATAAAACCTTTACTGGAAATGAACTTTAATATAATTAGTGAACAATACAGAAAAGACAAAGACTAGAGTTACTGAGGCAAGCATCCAAACTTACCCATCTCCTGGAGGGTAAAAGTCCAGCCCAATAGGATTGGCCCAAAGCAAGGCCCAAAAGCTGCCACACGTCTAAAGGACCTTTCAGTGGAGACCCATAGAAAAGGGTCAGAAAGAGTCAGACAAATC
>JAGFMF010011662.1:1676568-1826284 GCA_019455555.1 Galemys pyrenaicus
GATGGTGCACTGGTGAGATGGTGATGGGGAATACATGGGGATTACAATTAATGGCAAGTATATGTAAATTTTAAAATATTTTAATAAAAAAAAAACAAAGGTGAAAAAGATATAGCTCTGACCTTGAAGAGGAAAGTCTGACAGAGATTGAATGACAGGCAAGTCTGCTGATCAACCCAGTCTTGGGACCAGAATGCTCCAGTAGTACTCTATGCAAAACCACTGGGAAGCCAGAGGCCTCAAAGAACTTCCATAAAAGAAAAGTGAAGAGAATTAAGATAATTTTTTCATATACATAGTCCTCCTCTCTAAGGAGGAAATCAGGAAGACTTTCTGAAGGTGGAGGTATTTGAATTGAATATTGAAAGGAGATGACTTTAATGAATTTCTCTAACTGGAAGATACTTTATTCACATTTGACATGTGTGGGGTCAGAGTTATGTGGGGGAATCCTGGACTAAATGTCCTTGGACCCAGCCCCTTGTACTTCATCGGGCTATAGTAAGGCCTAAAGCATACTTGTTTGAAGTTGAATAAATATTATATTTACACTGTACATAGCTAGGGCTAGAAAAAAGAAAGAAGCTAGGGCTAGAAAAATGCTGCGTGTCAGCACTTGTATGTATTACTTATCTTTGTATCTCTATGTAGACCTAACAGAGTGTCTTGCACATTGTAGGTGTTCAAGTATTTGTTAAAATGTATGACTCTGGTTGGGGGAGTATTGATAATTAGGTTTTGTGGCAAGTAAGCATATCAGTTTTCCCAGGGCTGATGTGTCATTTCAAAATGTAGTTTTCACTGTGTTTCTGAGATATACACATAAACAAATCATGAAGGAATTTCTGTTTATTGAGTATTGCTAACTTTTCATAGTCTCTGCTAAGTATTTCATATGAATTGTCTCTAACCTTTAAAACTATTTGCAAGTAGATGTAGCTCTTCTTTGCAGATAGTGGAGTTAGATATCATGAAGTGAACTGACTTATTCAAGGACACAAAATCAGCAAGACTTGAAAATGAGTCCAGATACTTTCAGTATCCTAAAAGAATCTTCAGATCCTAAAAGAATCTACTATACAAAATAAAATAGGTTGCGAAGTGTGGTCTTAAAATCAAATGCAAAAACAATGGACAGTGTTGGTGGCCACTGGTGTCTTGGTGGTGGTTGTGGTGTGGTAAGAACTCATGAGGAGGGAGAACTTACATTTTTAATATGGAAACAATGGTGTGAAGCAATATTAACAACAACAAATAAGCAAATTTCACAAACTTTGCATGCAGCAAAAATTGAAAATTTTAGATTTCTCTTGGGTAATAGTACCCACAAAGTAAGAGTTTGCTCTATTTTCTTCATGTTAAATAAAAAGAGGACTGAAAATGTAATACAAACAAGGGAAATGATAAAAGTTTATTCACTAAGTAGGAATATGGTTAATCTTAGTGGAAAAGAAGTTCCATTCTGAAGTCAAATTGTATTTCTGTGCAAATCCCAGATGTAGTGGAGAGTTAAATATATGTAAAAAATAATCATAAAAACATGCTAAGGTTAATATTTCCTCAGATTCATATGTAGAAGACTATTCTGTATATAAAAGCAGTGAAAGAAACAGGAATGAAAATAATGATGCATTGACTATGTAATGACTTAGAGCTTCTATAATTCAAAAGGGTTAAAAGCCACCCACACAAAGTGGAAAAGCAAATGGCAAATTGTGAAAACTAAAACAAAACAAAAACAAAATATGCACCAACAGGTTAAGACGTATGACATACCATTATAACAAAGTGTGGGAGGTGGGATATAATGCAACATAATTTAATATAAAACTATTTTATAAATAAATAAGAAAAACATAAATTCCCCAATTAAAAAATGGGCAGAAGAAATACAAACTGACACTGTATGTAAAAACATGTACAAATAAATTCCCTGTTACTCAAAGAAATAAAAATTAAAGTCATCATGAAATAGCTCATATTCTCTATCAAAGTGATAAAGGATCTAAAAAAACTCCCAATTTTGCCTTGGAGAGAAATTGGGAAAAAAGCACTTTAATATACTGTTTGGGTGGTGGTTGTGATAGTATGTGCAAGAGTAAAAAATTTAAAAATATTAGAATTTCTGTACTAGAAATATGTTCAATTATGGTTTGCTAATCGTGATTATTGTTAGGTAAATTATCCCAATTATATCCATTGGAATACTAGTCACATTTAATGTAAAATTTTATAATATAGCAGTTGCCTTGTTACATTCTATTAAATAAATACTGTAAGAATATCACCTTGTTAAAAAGGAATATAGATAAACATAAGGACTCGAGCAAATATATTTAAATGCCAATCATGGTGATCTAACCTTAGTTACATTATGATGGATATTTTCAAATTAATTAGTTAAGAAATGATAGGAGAATGAAACCAATATTTTTTTATGAATGTGATGAGAAATACTTGGCTACATAATTTGAGATTTTATGTTAACTTGGTGCTCATAGCTAGGAATGAAGATATACAATTTCCAGATTAAAGTTCTTTAACCTCACGGTTAGAGAACACACAAATTTGGTGGGATTTAGGCAGAAGAAGAAAAGGCAACCCAAGGGAAGGTCATGTGGGGGAGTTCAGGCTAAAACTGAGATGCAAAATAAGTTATTACAGAACAAGCAAGAAATACCTATTTTTTTTTCAAAAGATGTATGCATGTTGAAGACCTGTGTCATTTCAAAATAAATCAAGTGAAAGAAAAGCCCCCAACATTCAGCAAAGATCATTCTGCAGAAGCCTGGGAGGAAGATTCTTCCCCATCCAGACCAATGGAGGGCGGGTGGCTAAAGAGAAGAATGTTTCTCGGTGAGACACAGGACTTTGGAGAGCTTTCACGCAAAACAGTTTAGGACTGATATGGGCAGATAAGCATTCTAGCTGGAACAAAGATATGTGCAAAGACAAATTTAGGCGAGATAATATGCTCATTCTGGAAATAGAGGCATTTGGGAGGGGCTGGGGCCAGAAGACCTGTGTGGAAGGGCAGGAGATGAGTTGAAGGTGTGAACAAGGTCCAGTTCTTGTGCCGAACCAAGGCTGTGATCCTCTTGAAAGGTTGCGGTGTTTAGTTTTGTTTTAAGAAGGTCTCTCCATTACTGACCTGGAAGAGGGATTGCTGGGAAATCTTGGAGGCGGGATGATTAATTAGATACTATGGAGATTCAGTGCCAAACATTAGGTGTGAACAGAAGAAGTATCAGTTAGATGGCTAGAAGTCAGATTTGAAAAATATTAAAAAGTAGAACCAACTGGGAGAGACTGAAAAATGCATATGGGAGGGTGAGTGAGAGGAAGGAATAAGATGACTTAAACTTTCAACGTTTGATCACAGGGGATTGGTGAGCTCTTTATCCAGGCAGGAACTGTAGAGGGAGAAATAGGAAGCAGAGAAAGGTAGTGTGATTGGTGGCCTGGTGCCGATATGAGGCATATCTGAGAAGTTTGCTGTGGCCTGAAAATGTCTTTGGGGCCCAGGAAGAAGATCCAGATTGGAGATAAAGAGATTAAATGAAGGGTAGGAATGAAGACACGTCCTGTGGAGAGTTTTCATGAGAAGAGGGTGGCTTTCGTAACTGTGAGAAACATTGACACGTAGAGAAGATAAGCTCTTGCATAGACATGGTCATATGCGTAGGCCAGAGAGCTAAGAGAAGATTCAAGAGAATCTAAGTCATAAAAAAGAGAATTTCTGCAATAAGAGAAAATTAGTGAGAAAAGTTTTGGATGGTTTCTGTTGGATCTCTTCAGTAATTTATAGACATTCAATAGAAACATACCCAAGTCAATTTGAATGGGCAGTTTTATAGGAAATGCATTTCATTAAAACCCACAGTATGACATTATATATATATTTTTAAGATTTATTTATTTATGCATACAAGCACTGGGGTACAGGCCATAGGTGTGAGTGTGGGTGAGAGGATTCACCACAGAGAGCGGGAGCAGAACAGGCAGATCAACGGAAGTACACTGCAGAGGGGAGCAGCGGGCGAGGCAGGAGAGGTCTGCCTGCGCATGTGGGTCCCCTCCCCTGGCCGGCAGCAGGGATCGAACTCGCGCTGCAGTGGCTGCGGTTTGCTTCATAGTGTGTTGCACTATGGCGCAGTGGGCGCCACCAGGGAGGCCCATTATGACATTATATAATGTCACATGTTATATATAAATGACATGTAACAGTATATAACCAAGGCTATAATTTTTATTACATAACATTGTAACAGCTCATGTGGACTTTAGTGGAATTTGTTATAACGCAATGTTACTTCAATAAAAAAACCTACAAATTTTCGCTTCAGAATGTTTTGAGATGCAATGTATCTGCATATGTAAATATGTGGATATATGCCATGGACAGTGTCTAATCAATATTTATTGATTGAACAATTGAAGAAAGTAGAGAGCGACCCCTTATGCAGCATCCTATCTTCCGACCCTTTCCCCAGTCACTATTTCTCTCTCTTTCTTCCTGTGTACATTGAAGAGTGAAGGCGGCTGCCTTTGTGTCAGGTCTAGAGAACACGTCCTTCGATACCGGCAGACGCGCACACACCTACAAACGCCGGGTGCCTCTGTGAGCACATTTAGTGCCTCTTTTAAAGGGAAGCTTTCTCTGTTTCAGTCACCTTCTCAGGTAATCTTGTTTTTAATTAGAATTTGAGATTCCAGCCTCCAACTCAATATTGTTTCTTCTCTTCAGAAATATTTTTTATTGATTAAACCAAGTGTTTATTCAATTTATGAATAAAAGTACTTCAAACACTTCTGGAAAAAAGTGAAAGGTTATGCATGGTCTAACATTTAATAAATTAAAGTACGTGATTGCATCTTCAGAATAAGCAGGAAATAAACTAGTGTTCTTGTGACATGAGGATAATATTAGTAACTGTGGTCAGGAAAAAAATCAGGGGTGAAAGAACTAATAGACTATGATTATTTTATGTACTATCATGTAAGACTTTCAAAATATTCACTAATTCTTGCAGAATATTAAATTCAATAATTTATAGAGGATATTGTAGCAAAACATGTTTTTTTAATGAAATTTAACAGCACATTAGGTTTTTTTCTCCCCAAATCTTGACTTTGCTTATAAAGGGTTACCCATCATTTTTGATGGGTACTAAATGCTTGAATATATATGATGCGATAATTTATGACTTTTGTTTTGTGGGTCTAAGATGATGTTTTAAGATCAGTAAGCATCATCTGTCTGTGCCTTGCCATGAATAGTGTCTAATATAAATGTCTGGGAATAACATTGATTATTTCTTCTGTCTTGCCTTTGACTTAACAAAATCCATGGTAGGTAGAATTCTTTTATTCCTATTGCTTGTTTTTGATGAGATGAAAAATAGACCTTTAGCTCTTAGATTTCAATTATGAATGCATGTCATGTTTGCAATTATGTTAAACACAAGCAACAAAGTGTTACATAAATTAAACTGGACAATAGCCAAATTCTTTTCAGAGGATGGCAAAGTCAAAATGAAGAAAGCCTTTCACTGTCTCTTTAAACCCATATGGTGAGTTTGTTTCCACCCTAAAATTCTCTTTAGTGGTCTTACTTAATCCTACCTTTAAGAAATAAAGTATTCTAATAATGCGTAGTATTTTTTAAAAAATAAATTTTCATATAGTTCAGGTCTGCTGAGAGAATATTGATTTCATTGTGGTACTAAGTGTTAAACAAAACAATTAAATGATTTTTATTCATGTTTCTCTCCAGCCAATTAGAATAATGGCATTTTCAGCTTCCAAGAGATGTTAATAGTCTGACTTTTTCATTTGTATATGCAAATACAAGTTCCAAACAGGTCTATTTACACAAAGCCAAATCTTAGCTGATTTTGTGATTTCAATTTCAACTCAATTCCTTTATTCAGTTCTGGTACTCTTTCTTAACATAGTGCTACATTTTGTAGAATAAATATGGGCTTGTTTTCTTTTTTGCATAAAACTGACTCTTTAATGTTCAAAAAAATAATTGGTATGTTTTATAACAAGTAATGTAACCTTTCTTAGAAACCCTATGATAGTTGCGCAAAACATTAAACTCCACCTCCTTTTAAGAAAACCCCAAACCAAAAAACTTCTTGAGAATTGAATAAATTTTCTTTCGCCACTTAGTCTCTATGGTTATACTAACTGCTCACAAAAGGTAGATTCTAAAATAGGGTATTTTCCAGATGGTTCCTTCCCCCTCTAGGAGGAATGTAAGGGAACCAAGTAAGGATGAAGGAAAAGAATAAGAACAATAACAATAACAATAATAATAATAATAGTAATAAAAACACAACAACAAAAAAGACAAGGACAAATTGGGGACACTTGGTAGGGAGGGGGAAGGGCGAGGGTTGAGAGCAGAAAGAGCACAAGGGACTGAGGTGATGGTGCACTGGTGAAATGGTGATGGGGAATGCATGGGGATTACAATTGATGTCAAATATATATAAATAAAGAAAAAAAAAGAAATAAGATAAAATAGGGTATTTTCTACATAACCCAAACAATTCAGACTAGAATATTGCTGCCTTATAACTATGGTTCTTCAGGGGATGGGATGACTTGCTCAAACACTTTGAATCTCCTCACAGTGTAGCATTAATCAGAAAATTACAGTTCCTGAGGGAAGTTGTCTGGGAACACGATGTTCTGTACAGATGGGGTGGGAGCAGATGAGGAGAGGGAGGAGGGAGGTAGAGTTTTCTTCCTTCTTTGAGGGAAGTCTCAGGGATCGTGAGGAGCCTCCAAGTCCTGCTGATGGAAAGGACACAGTATAATACAACTCTTAAGCCTCTCATAGCCCAGTGATGCACTTCCATTATCCTCTTGCTAAGCTACAGCAATTTTCATTGCCTTTTGAAGGAAAGAAAAAAAAAATAAAGTGCTCTGCTTTTATTTGGATGAAGGACACACCATTCCTGAACTCCGTCTTTGCTGGTTCTGCCTAATCAGGCAGCTTAGGTACCACGTGACTGAAATGGCAGGCGTTAGGGGAAATAAGACCAGCTTGCAGAGCTGTCGAGATGTGCATATTGGCATGCAAGACCTTTGATTGGCTTTGGAAAATAATGGTTGATGTCCTCTGTGGATCTTGCAAGAAAATCTTATTGAAAAGAGACATGTTTCATTTATGTGACTTCCTTCTGTTACTGGCAGCCTGCAAATGATCTGGAACAGGTGGGCATACCAATAAGCAAAGAATGTTCTTTATAGCCTGTCATACGCCACTGATCTTATTTTGATGAAGATATATAAAGATATATATATATATAAAGATATATAGAAGATCACTTTTGTATTTGATTGTGTGTTAGGAATCTGTAAAGCACTAACAAAGTAAAAGGCTCAGTTTCTCTCCAGAAGCTTAGATGATGGTCAAAATTAAGAGAATAATTTTCCTGCAGTTTTACAGTAGAATTTCTCACCAATGGCCATCATCATTTGGGATGGGAAAGGGAGAAGCAGTCTATCAAAAGCAGATAAAGAAAAGCCACACCACAGCCTGCTGTTTCTGCTCTTTTGGATGATCGAACTTGTGCACAAATGAAATCATGACAGATTCATTTATATGAAATGGCCATTGCTGATCTCCTTGCCAGAAACTAGATTGCTTTTTTATTTAGGAGATTTGCAGAGCGGTCCTTAGCTTTTTTAGTTAGTGGCAAAATGGCACCTGGCCAAACCTTCTCTTCTCATCCAGTTGGGGTTGCCAACATCTTGGGATGCATGCATAAAATATATGTATAGCCAATTGAAAATAAAATCTTTCTATTGAAATGTTTTAATCATTTGCATAGTTGCATTGTAAGATTTAGGCCATTTAGCCAAATATTAGATGAGTAACTAGAATCATGTAAAGTTTGCTGTCAAGAAGCATAGGGTTATGAATAAAAACACCAGCACAAACAACCTATGGGAGATCTTTTTTCATTAATGCCTTTGACGATTATCCATCATTTCTGAGGTGCTTAAAACATCTCCATAGATAGTTATAGAGTCGAAGTTTATTGAGCAACTGAACTCAATAAATTGATTGATTAGAAAACTTAAAGGGATTAGGTGGTCACAAAGAAGAATCTTCCTTACAACACTAAACCAAACATCCATTTTTTGGGAGGATGCTTCGTTTACTGATTTCCACTGTCCCAAGAGGGACTGCACGCTTGGGCACCATCTTGGGGTAACTTTTCTGCCACCAGTAGACATGCTCAGCAAGGGGATAGGAATTGAACACCTTATCATCAGACGAGTGAACAGGTTTTGTAGTTTTATTTTGCATTCGCTTCTGCTCCCTTTTCTTGCTGTTGGCGTGTTTAGTGGAACAAGGAATTCTTTGATTTATTGAATGTCCATGTCATACAGGTACCAGTGTTAAGGTAATATTTTTCTTTCTTGTCCCACTTCATAGTCAGGACAGGGGGAGAGAGGGAGGGACACAGAAAGAAAGGGAGGAGAGATGAGATACAAAATAATGATAAACATATCAAGTGTTACTACTGGTGAAACTGACTAGAGAAGGTGGCTTTTAATTTAACAGGCCTAAGTGTCTTGCAAATTAATGTTTTATTCCTTTACTATATGTGGAGGTTCCTGAGAGGTGAAACCCTGTCTGTTTTGTTGACTACCATCTATACAGGTTCTGAAATAGTAAAATAATATAAGATAACATAATACATAAACATATGCATTTGACTTCATGCATACATCCAGACACTTGCATACACTGACACACAGAGGTAGACATATGGCTCATTGGTGACCACCTCCTGCAAAGTTGCTGTGAGCCCTGGTATGAATGGCTGCTGAGTACTAATGGTTTCTGGGGGCCATCCAGGCTTAGGTGCCTGCAAGTCACTCTGGTCGTAGGATTTTCATCATCCGATCGATGCACAGCCTTGCTTTACGTGTGTTTCTGTTTCAAGGCACCTTATTTAATATCCGTCACGATTCCCGAACGTTAAATTCGGCCAGCAGAGCTCCGTGTCAGGCCTGAAAGGAAGCTCATCTAGCGCATGCATTTTCTCCATGAGGCTCGTTACAACCTTCTCGTGCTCAGGGACACCAGCCAGTGCTTCAGCTCTGCACTTGAGGGCCATTTTGTGCAGCAAAATTACCAACAAAAAAGCACACAAAAAATGTAAAAAGCATGGCGCTAAATAGACCACGAAAAAGACACTTGTTTGCAGTGTGAGAGCAGAAACAAGAAGACAGAACGTTGCCTTGCTTGACCTCAGTTGGGAGCACATCATTGGAAACTTTGATTTTTGGCCCCCCCACGTGCACAGGCTGAACTGTCGCAAACTCACCCAGGTCATTGATTTGGCTTTGCAGATGCATTTCAGTGAATGGGTGATTTTTCCAAATAGGGGAGCTACAAGTAATGAGGACTGACTGTATGTATAGACATTCATTAAATTGCACCTTCTGTCTTTCACAGTGAGTTCTGAACTGTGGGTTTAGCTCTGGACGAATTGTAATCAAAACTGGGAATGCATTTTCAGAGCTGGAAGGCTAGATAAGGCCACCTCTCCCCAAACTCTGGATTCAGCAGAGACTCCTTTCTGTTTATATTCTGGTAGATGCCAGAAGAGAGGCAAATAGTTCAATGATTCAATCAGTGCACGTTACGTCCCCACAGTGGGCCAGGGGTTGTGAATTCAGGGCTGGAGAAGAAATGATTGGAAGAAGGGAAACAGACAGTGATAGTTTGTGGAATTGCAAGAAAACAAACTGCCTGAATGCTCCGTGGAGGTGCCGGGGCTTCTCTGCTCTGGGCCACATTCTGGTTTCTCAGCTGTAATTCCAGGCTTCCTAGATTCACCTTACACCCCACAAGCCTGCTGCTCCAGCCCCACAAAGTCCAAGTCCTTCCCAGCTGAATAACAGTCATCCAGGGCAGGAGAACCCTGCCTCACCTCTGCCTCTTTGGAAGCCTGTGGTTCAGCTCCAAGTGCCTGAGGGGCCCATCAGTGCTTTCTTGATTGATTAACCATATGGAGGCTTTTGCAGATTTAAGTCGGTTCTTACCCAGTGTCCACTGAATAAGCAGATCCCTGAATTTCCCTTACTGGGAACAGCCATTCATTCTGTAATTATAGAGGCAAGGAAAAGATCATAAAAATATTCAGTAGTAACAATTTAGTGTGAATGCTTTTCAGTTAAAATGTAATTAGTCAACAAATGTAAATTACTAATTATGAGTTCCTTTTCCATTTTGATGTGAAACCATCCTTCAAGAGTCTGAAGCAAGAAGAAACCTTAATACTGAAACAGCCTATAAGTATAGGGAGAAAATGGAAGAACCAATTATATATATATATATATATATATATATATATATATGACTTTGATTAGTTTGCAGTTGATTGGGTCTGGACAGATTAAAAAAAAAAGCACCAGCCCTGCTTGGCATGATATTGTGATGAAAGAGAGATAGAGAGATGGGTAGGTACTAGACAAATTTGTGCAAAGGGCATTTTAGTTTTCCTGGCTATAGACTAGGTGGCTTAAAACAACAGAAGTGTTTATAGTCTCACAGGTCTGGGACCTAAATGTCCACTGTCATGGTGTCTCCAGAGCGAAGAGGGAAATTCTTCTCCCCGTCTTTGGCCTTTGGTGCTTGCCAACAATCCTTGGCTTGTAGGCGCATCTCTCTAATCTCTGCCTCCACTGTGTGTGGCTGTCATCCTCTGTGCCTCTGAGTCCATGTGGCATTTCCTTCTTCAGACTCCAATCATGCTGCACTAGCACCCACTCTAATGACCTCATCTTGTCCACAGATGCACAGACCCTACTTCCCAATAAGGTCACAATCACAGGCACCATATCTTTGGGGTATATGTTTGGATTCCTTTCCTGAGGGATTGCTGAATCATTCATGAATATTCTGTGTATAACTTTGGGGCATGATCTTATAGTCATGGTTTGTCTATGGATTGCTTCTGCAGCCCCTCCTGTTGGGGTTTTGGTCAAGTTTTCCAGTGAACAGCAGCAAAGGCATCTGTCTGCCTGGAACCACGTACACCTGCCAACTTCATTCCAGCCAGGTGGGAGGGAAGAATGTTGGGAATTCCCTGCGAGTCCCTAGATATGTACGAAGGGATTTATGTTACATTTTTGAGGGCAAGTACATCCAATTGTGTCTGTCAGGGTCCTCGGGTTCTGTCTACTTTGCTGGGCATCTCTGTATTTCCCTTCTTCCTTACATTCCATCTTTAATGCCATCTTATTTGTCAGACTTGTGATATTTGTATTGAATACATGGTAATATTTAGAAGGATTCTAATGGACAAGGAATTTTTATTTGAAAAATGTATTTTACTTATTTTGTCAGTGTGGTGAATATTTGGGAAAGAACTATCTTTAGACCCAGAAATACACATTTTGCATATTTAAAGATAGCTCATAATCGATGATGGACTATGTACAGGTGTCAGATCTAGAGCTGTTTTCTCACCACTTTTAAGCCTCCTTATGTTAGGTACATGAGTATGATAAGTAGGTCTTCATAACATAGACTATGAATGCTGTGCAGATGGGTATGTTATGCTTTTTGCTATTAAGCATGTTTTCATTTGGTTTGGGCAACAGTTGTGCACAGTCAGAGAATAGTACAGTAATTCCTATATTGCCTGATGGAGTGAATTTGGGAGTGTGAGCCACTGGCTAAGGGGCATAGCTAGGAAATAAGAAGGTGTTCTGAGACTTAGTTCTTATTTGGTCTTCTTTCTTAATCTGCTATTACTGGTTCATATAATGTACATTATTTCCCTTCTCACACTTAAGAAAGTTTAACTGCATTTAATTTATTCATCGTAAGGTTTTGTTGAGTGTTTCTAACCAATGCTGACTCCTGTAGAAATTGCCTAGAGGTAGAAATTAGTTACATAAAGAAGCCAGAAATTAAGAGATATTAATATTAATTACCATTGGATTTTTAAAGCACCATTTTTAGATTGTTGCAGAAAGACACCCTTTATATTGGTTGGCTGCAAAATTAGCATTGCTTTATCACCACAATTAAAAGGGATGAAAAGAGATATCTGTAAAGTATTAAGTCATGGAGTCAGTCATTCAAAAATTCCTCTCTTTGGTGGGGAGAACTTTGGGGTATTGTTCTCAGGGAAGGGAAAGACACTACCACTTTACATAAAATTGGGTTGCAAATCATAGTATTCTCTTATTTAATATCTAATAACTTTTCTTTTTATTGAAGATGAAGACACATCCTCCTTAGCATGGTCTATGGGTCCTTTTATCATCTGACCTCTGCTATGCTCAAAGACTTGGTTACCATAATGTACCATTTTCTATTTCACCTTGGCACATCATGTTCTTCCTTTTCACTGGGAAGCCTGCTGCACAAGGTTCACACAGTTGCCTCTACTCACCTCTTTGGGTTCTGTCTTAGTAATCTCTAGTAAAGCTTTCCTCATTCACCAAGGAAAATTTGATGTCTTTTACCTCCATATCTGCATGTTTTGCAAACAGCACTGGTAAACAGTCAGCATATTGTTTGCATATATGCATATATACTTTTTAATGCTAGATTGCAAGCTTTTGGAGGTTAAGAACAATGTCTTCTCATCTTTCTATGTCTAGTTTATAAATTTAGGTACTGATTGACTGCTCCACTCAGGCACCTAGATAAGTAAATGTTTATAGAATGAATGCTTGTTTTCGTGCCTTGGATCATTTTTCTCCATAAATCAGTTTCTCATATCTTTACATAATTTGTGTTATCATTCATGAAATAATTATCACTTTCTTCTGAATACATTGCACGTTTCATGCCTCCCTGCTTAACATGGGTTCATTTTAACACTATTTATCTTAGAAGGATTTTTGTAATTAAAACAAAATTACAGCACACTGTTAAGATACCCTCCTTCCCGTGTGCTCTCAGACAGTGGGGGCCACGCAGACTGTCCTGTCCTCAGGGCTGGACTGCAGACTTGCAGAGAGCGAGCCCACAGTGCTATTCTGAGTTGAGTGGGTTGTACCGTACATGCATTTGGGGCTGTGGTGCTCCCTCTCTTCATCACATGGTCTGTACTTGGGAGATCTTTTCTGCAAAGAAGCACTATCCTTTTTTCTTTTTAAAGATTTATTTACTTATACATACAAGAGCCGGGGTACAGGGTAGAGTCCAGGGCAGTGAGAGGATTCACCAGAGACAGAGCGGGGAGCAGGACAGGCAGATTTACTGAAACACACTGCTGAGGGGAGCGGTGGGCGAGGCAGGAAAGGTCTGTGGTGCCATGTGCCATGCCATGTGGGTCCCCTCCCTGGCTGGGGGCAGGGATCGAACTCGTGCTGCAGTGGCTGTGGTTTGCTTCATAGTGTGTTGCTTAACTCACTGCACCACCAGGGAGGCCCAGCACTATCCTTTTTTTTTTAAAAAAAAAAATATTTATGCATACAAGAACTGGGGTACAGGCCAGAAGTGTGGGGGTGAGACGATTCACCAGAGACAGAGTGGGGAACAGAACAGGCAGATTGACTGAAATGCACTGCTCAGTGGAGCAGCAGGCATGGCAGGAGAGGTCTGCTGTGCCACGGGGGTCAGCTTCCTGGCCAGGGACTGAACTTGTGCTACAGTGGCTGCAGATACTTCATAGTATGGAGTTTAACTCCTTGCACCACCAGGGAGGCTCCAAAGTATAGACTTTTGGTTGGTGAAATGTGGATATTGATAGTAGCTTGAAATTCCCCAAGTGGTTTGAAAGTCCACCATTCTGGAGAATGGTGGAGCCCTTTGTCAGGATTGGGGCAGGTAGAACCCCCTTGATATTAGGAAGGACACGATCCATCAGTGTGGGCCTGGCAGAATGTCTGGTAGAAAAGAACGGTGTCTCAAAGCGGCTCTGGCAGAAGTTGTGTCTCCTATCTGTGCGACTTATCTCTAAGGGGACAAGGATACAACAACTTCTGTCACATGACTGGCATTAGCGCTAATTCTTATAGAATTGCTATCTCCAAATGCACCCCCAACCCCTGTTCTCTGAAGACAAGCGTTCATTCTATAAACATTTACCCATGTTCTCTTGGAATGAAATGCAAACTAGTAAACCCATGATAGGGGGTAATAGTGACAAACTAGCAAGTGGTAATGGTAAAAATTAAACTTCATCTGTTTATCTTTTATTTTTAAAGCATGTTTTCTCCTTTTCCCTTGATGCGTTAAGGATCCAACCCTCCCCTTTGCTTGTGTCATCCTATCACGGTGCTGTAAGTGAGATACCCCTCGTGTGGATGTTAGAGGAAGCACACATACTTGCCTGTAAGACACAGCACTGAGGTGAGGTAAATGTATGGTTGAAATCAGCCATCAGAAGGGGAAGCAGAGAAAATGCAGATGTCTCCCTTTCTTATTTTCAGGCACTTGTCTGTTTCCCCAAGGTTTCATGGGGTCTGGGAATGTGGTTCTGCACATGGAATCAACAAATTCTACAAATTCCACTTTAAGAGAGGCGGGGTCTTCTTTACTCTTATGTGTTTAGTTCACTGTAAGTCAAAATTAGCTATTTCTTCATAACTTTCACTCAGTTTTTCTGACTCATCTGTTCTCTCCAGAGTTTTTAAAGGTTGCCCATTACCTTGAAATGCTCTCAGTACTGGCTCCCCAAAGCAGTGAGTTTATTTTCTGTCAGGAAGATATAAAGGAAATAAACCCAAACGGTACAGGTGGTGACAAGTAGGTGAGAAAGGATACGGGTCACTTACTGGGAGAGCGAGAGTGTGCTGGGGTGTGAGGGTGTCTCTGAGACAGCGTGCGGGGGAGTGTGTCCGAGGAAGTGGCATCCGAGCATCCTGGAGAAGTGAGAGTGGCAGGTCTTTGAATTTCTTTAGCAGGAGCATTCCAGGCAGAGAGAAGGGCGGATGCAAGGATGGATGGATGCCCACGTGACATGGGTGACGACTGGCGATGAGGCCAGTATGGCTGGTAACGAGGAGGCTGGATCATCTTGGCCACGGTCAGGATTTTATAGTTCATTCTCCTGTGAAAGTATTTCAGGAGAGTAGTTAATCTTATATTTCATAGACTAGAGGGGGTGAATAACATGGAATTAGGGAGACCAATTACGAGGCTACTGCACTTGTCCAGGTGACAGCATAATAACCCCACCTGTGAGTTTCCAAACTGACTTCATTTTCCAAACATGCAATTGTCTGCAATAATCTGAATTATTCATATGCATTAAATACTCTAAGCCTGTTATCCCAATTTTGCACTTCATGAAGACTGGATTCAAAACGACCACTGGGACTATTCATATTCATATTCAAAGTGTATGTTCCAATAAAGCATCATCATTCTCCAACTAGTTCAGTATTATGAAATCCAATTACAGTGACCGCATTTATTAGAGATAAATTTCCCACACTGTTGACATTACCCAACAAATGAATTCCAGAGCAATGAAATATTTCCAATGAAAATTAAGACATTTCAATTTATATTCACTTTTTCTTTGATAAAACTTGAGTTCAACCAATCCATGTTTAATGATTATACCTATAAATGATTTCAATTAGTTTCCAAACACAAAATGCAATCATATAAATTAAGTCTATAAACTCAAATGCCATTTGCTAGTATCTCTTTTAGAAACGTAGTACGCATTCAAGCATTCTTTTAGACAGTGAACTTGTAATAAGCCCGGAAGTGATGAACATAATAAAAGAAACTTATAATGTGGACTTATATGGAAGATTAATGTCACTTATTTACTTTTCATCAAATAGCATTCAAGATAGGTACAGCTGACCTATCGTGTACTTCAAAATAATGCACAACTGGATGAAGTAATTCTGAAATATTATCATGGACCCACTGGAGCAGCATGACTGGGAGAGGTAGCCAAGTGAGACAGGAGAAGCTGAGCACCTGCTCTGTCGATAGACCACGGGAGAGAAGTCAGGTTCTGCTCTTAGTGAGTACGTGACTTTGGGCACATGACCCGACCCGTGGCAGTCTCTCACCTCCCCACTAAATGGAATAAACATGGTAGCAGCCTCTTAAGAGCATTCTGAGGATTAAATAGCCCATATGTTCGAAGCAGGAGGAGAGCCAGTATGGCAAGCACTAAATAACAGTGAGCTTTTGCTATCATATCCTATGGTTTTCTGTCTGGAGCCTGAAGAACTTTGCACAGATTTCTAAAGAAATCTCCCTTTGGCATAGATGAGAAAAATCTGTCAATTCTGAGTCTGACCTTTCAAAGACAAAATGTTTGTGTGGGGCCTCCCTGGTGGCGCAGTGGGTTAAGCAACGCACCATGAAGAAAACCGCAGCCACTGCAGCACAAGTTCGATCCCTGGCGCCGGCCAGGAAGGGGACCCACATGGCACAGCAGACCTCTCCTGCCTCGCCCACTGCTCCCCTCAGCAGTGTACTTCTGTTGATCTCTGTGGTGAATCCTCTCACTCCCCACCCCACACCTCTGGCCTGTACCCCGGTGCTTGTATGCATAAATAAGTAAATGTTAAAAAAATTAAAAAAAAATGTTTGTGTGACACAGGAGTTCATACATAGGTATTATTACTAAAGAAAATTGTAGATACCTAAAAATGACCGCATGCCATTTTTGTGGATGGCTGTTGTTTTCCTAGATATTCTTTCGTAGACTTAGATATGCAAAAGATCAATCATTAGCATTTGAAAGTCAGGGATATGTAAAATAGTTAATTATAAACCTTTTTGTGTATGTATGCAAATACAGTGAAATCTCTAACCCCACTAGTTTAACAAATCCTGTGTAAACAAACCAAGAGGGACAGTAAATAATCATTTCCTCCCAACCCCAGACAGTTAGCTGACTTGCAGGTGTGATTTGGTATGAGGCCAGTGACGAGAATGAAATTGTAATGGGATATATTTCACAAATGGTGATTTCTATGGCATTTTAGCCAATTAATGTAAGCAATTTATTTATTTCCATTGCATATTTAAAATTTTATTTATTGTTGTTTTTAACCATTTAGACTATTTTTAAGTGTACGGATCAGTGGATTATGTACACTCACATACCTGTGTACACATCACCATCTTTCTCTCTCCAGACTCATCTTCATCTTGCAAAACTAAGACTCTGTACCACAAAATAGTAATGTTCCTTCTCAATTTTTGTAGCAATCAACATTCTACTTTCTGTGTCTGTGGATTTGACTACCCTAGGTATATCATAGAGATGAACTAATGGAGTATTTGTCCTTTACTTCACTTAGCTGGCTTAGTTTCCTTAGCATCATGTTCTCAAAGTTTATCTATGTTGTAGCATGTGTTACATTTCTTTTTATTTTAAAATTGAATAATATTCCTTTGTATGTCTGTACTGTTTTGTTCATCTATTTATCTTTCCATGCATACTTGGGTTGGTCTACCTTTTGGCTGTTTTGAATTCTATTTCTATGACTTTATTTAAACAGTTACTATTAGAAATATTTAAACAATTAAGTACTGGCTCTTCCCTATAAGTTGGTGAGGTCTACATCCCAACCCGAGAGATTAAGTATTTTTAATATTTCATTAGTCCAAATGCTTTTACTAAGCATGCGCTATGGTCCTGTGGCTGGTGCTATGGCTGTTTCAAAGGTTCTAGAAAAATAAATCTGTGTATTTGACAGACCCAAGGGAGATGAAGAAGATGGCTGTACTGTAACCCAAAATACAGAATTGTCTTTATATTGTAATCCAAAAAATAGAATTGCAATTCATATGATTTGATCAAATAGGTTGGATAAATTGGGGCAAATGGAGCGATGGTGTAGAGAAGTCGAGAACTGGACTTTAGTGGACTTAATCTAATATTTCCACATGTTGGTTCTCTGTGATGTACACCTGAAGTTTATGTCATATTATAAGGCAATGTTATTAAAAATATAGAAATGAAAAAGCTGAAATAAAAAGATAGGACCCTTGCTGTCAGACCTTCTAGTGAAGAGGAGAGAAGGTGAGCCTCAGGCCAGGGTCCCTTCAACCTGTCACAGCTGTGTAATTATGTAGAGCTAATAAGCTTCATGACCTCATTTCAGGGTTACTGTTGTTCGCATTGCCTCTATTTGTGTTTTTAGAATCCAGATCGTAAACCTTATAATTAGAAAGAAGTATCAAAGTGCCTACTTACACACTTTTTATTTGTTTTCTAGGGCTGTAATTGTCTATAAGTGCTTGCATGGCTGACAATTCAGCAATTGGAATGGTTTCCTAACACCCTCATTGCCTCCTCCTTGATGGTGCTTTCTCTTTCAATCCTCACCTTGAAGCTATTCCATTTTTTTCCAGCTTTAATTCCACTGAAAAGTAGAAAAATGTTTATTTTCAATTAGAGTTTTACGTAGCTTGATAGTTTCCCTTTGCCATTTGAAAGGGACCAGAGGAAATTAAAATAAAAGACGGTAAGTCATTTGATTTTTACAAGTCAAAAAATTGTTGCTTCCTGTCTGTATCAGAAGAATTTCGGATTTCTCTCTTAGCTGATTAATGTAACTTCTTTGGCACTCAAGGAAGTGAGGTTATAACAGCCATTCTAAAGCTGGTCCCTCTTCTTCCTAACTCTTATAAAGAATTTTTTTCTTCTCTTCTTTTCCCCTAGAGAAAATATTGCACAAATTGAATGATTGATCTTCACGATACGTGTCTACCCCCAATAAATGGCACTGTCTTTGGGGAGTCTTTGGGGCTATCTTTGGGGAGGTTTTAGTTCTGTTCTGTGTAACCTTAACACTGATAAGTTAGTAGAGTTGTTTTTCTCAACTAGTTGAGTCATCTGGGGGAACGTTCTTAAATCCTGAGACCAGGTTAAACCCCAAAACAATTACCTTGGAATCTCATGAGATGAGCTGTGGACCTCAAGAGTCTTTAAAGCTCTCCACTGGGGGGGGGGGTGGATGGGACTCCAATGTGTGACCTAGTGTGGCAACCCCAGAGTTAGCATAAGTCATTTTAAATGCATGTTAGTTGTGGGATAGAAACTGTAACTTAGTAGAACAAGCATGGTGCGCTGGATTTAAATGGACTCGAGTTTGAAATTCAGGTCTCTCACTTGTTAAGTATTTTTGAGCTTCTGTTTCATCAGTTGTCATATTTTGCAATGTAGTTGTGAAGAGTATGCACAGGTCTATCGTCCACATCTCAATGAACAGTAGCTCCTTTTTCTCTGCCTTTTTTAAATAGAGTTTCTTTAGTAGAAAGGATATTTCAGTGATTAAATATGTTGTTTCTCTCCCAGTGGAGATTCACTGGCTCACTGAATTTATTGATTTATTTATGATAGCTATTATTTTAGAATATATTTATAATACATCCCTTTATAGTACATATTTAAGATATATTATTTTTATACATTTATTATTTTACTTTTTATTTTGAAACCATTTTAACATTGCAAAGATAGAACTGAGAGTTTCCATAGAGCCTTTGCTCATCCTTAATGTTCACATTTTGCATAACAATACCATTATCAAAAGGAAGGCATCAGCATCAGTACAATGTATTGATTAAACAATAGATTTTATTGCCCTTTCACCAGTTTTTCACTAACGCCCTTTTTCTCTTCCAGAATCCAAACCAGAATCCCACATTGCAT
Source organism: Galemys pyrenaicus (assembly GCA_019455555.1). Taxonomy (NCBI): domain Eukaryota; kingdom Metazoa; phylum Chordata; class Mammalia; order Eulipotyphla; family Talpidae; genus Galemys; species Galemys pyrenaicus. Next base: position 1,696,212 of record JAGFMF010011662.1, read on the forward strand.
TTACTTGTCATGTTTCCTTACTTACCTGCCTCAGTTGTGTGGCAGCTCTGGGTCTTTCCTTGATTTTGAGACTTGGATACTTTGAAGATTACTGGCCAGTTATGTTATAGAAAGCCTTCCAGCTTAGGGTGGGCTGATGCCTCTGTGTAGATTGATTGCGTTGATACATTTTTGGGGTATGATCACCACCAAAGTGATGAGCCTTTTTCATTTTAGGGGTTCATGATATCAGTGCGTGCGTGAAACATATTAAAAGGAGCTGTATTCATTTTCTAGTGCTTCCAGAAGTACCAAAGCTCACTTAAACAACAGAACTTTAATTTCTCACAATTCTGGAGGCTATAGAAATCTGAGATCAGGTGCTGGCAGATGGTTTTCTATTGAGGCCGACTTCCTGTTTTGTAAATGACTTAACCCTGTGTGTTCTCAGGGTCTTAACTCTACATATCTGTGTCCTGATCTTCCTATCATAGGACCATACTGGATTAAGGCCTAGCCCAATGAGGGCTTTCACTTAATTATCTTGAAAGACCCTCTGCAAACATAGTCACATTCTCAAGAGCTGAAATTAGGATTTCATCAAATGGATTGTTGGGAGGAGCACAAATTAGCCAATAGCAGTGCCTCTCAAGTAGGGTCATACATCAAAATAGAAGAGGCGAAGGATTATGCCAGGATGGTAAATCCTTAAAAATAGAAACAGCTTCTTTGAAAATTGAAGAAAATGATTAGAGAAAATAGAATGACAGACAGTGAGGACAAATGCTGCATGGGAGAGCTGGGTTGCTTCAACATTGACTGGAAGATGGTCGAAGAACATGCTAGAAGGCTAGGTTCTTGGCATTATCACTTTTCAAAAGAATCATGTGCATTCCAGCTGTAAAAGTGAACATGGTAGGGGAAGGCTGCAAGATATTAAAAGGTACAGAAGTCTTTTTAAGGAAACATTGAGAAGGACTTATTCAGCCAAAAGAAGAAATCGCTGATGGGGGATTTAATCATTTCTGGAGGGAGTTCTTAAAGCAAGGACAGGAGCCAGCTGTTTCAAAATTTTACAAGAACAGATTTCTAGTAAATAGGCTTAACTGGCCATGAATGAGATTGAGATTAGAGTAGAGTAAAAATTTTCTGACAGAAACAATAGTTAAATACCAGAAAGGAGCATAATATATTTTTTTAAAAAGATGTATTTGTTTATGCATACAAGCACTGGGGTATAGGGCAGAGGTGCGCAGAGGTGGGGAGGGGGTGAGATGATCCACCAGAGATAGAGTGGGGGCCAGAACAGGCAGACAGACTGAAATACATTGCTGAGGGGAGGAGCGGGCAAGGCAGGAGAGATCTGCTGGCCATGTGGTCCCCTTCCTGGCAGGTGGCAGGGATCGAACTCATGCTGCAGTGGTGTGGTTTGCTTCATAGTGTGTTGCTTAACCCACTGCGCCACCAGGGAGGCCACAGGAGCATGATATTAAAAAACTTTGGTGTTGAAGTTTGAGACGTCTGTCTTTAATACCAACTCTACCATTCAGCTTGTATGATCTTAGACAAAGAATTTAACCCTTGATAACAGTGTCAGTCATATTGATTTTAAACACAAACTGAATCTAAGTAATTTTAGTAGATTAACTCATGTAAATTTAAAAGATAGAGAACTTGCTTCTCAGTGATTGTAGGCTTGATTGGTTGCTTTCTCCCCAGTATGCTTCAAATTCTTCTATGTGTCTAAAGTGCTCTTTGCTCGGGCTGAACTGATACATAGGAGGTATTACTTGAAGTCCAGGGAAATGGTATTTCTACTCCCTTTAGCTCTAAGACTTTACATTTTCTATCACAAAGTGGTTTGGAGGATTAAATTCCTAACCCTCTAAGAATCCAGATAAAGCAGATATGCTTTAGTTTCAGTGGAAAATTATAGAAACTAGGTAAACTCTTTTTTTTTTTTTTTTTTGGTGCTGTCAGAATGATGCAAGGGCTTGTGTTTGAGGAAAAAGGCATGAATTATTTGACAAATCATAGTTTATAAAATTCAGCTATGGTTAACCACTGCGTGTTACTGGATTTCACAGAAATATTTTTCTATTGTAGATTTAAACCCCTTAATAGATAATAAGCCCAGACAGAAAGGCATGGTAAAATATAGGTGCTCATTCATAGACTCCAAATTGACTTTGATCACTGTGCTTTCACGATTTGATGTAGTGCGCCTGCTGGGTTTCCCTGTCTGAGACCACATTGCAGCTAGTGTCTCAGCAGAGCTGAGAATGTTAGCAGCACTGGGCTCTAATTTGGGGTATTACCCTTTTTAGTTTCAGGAAATCTTAGTCTTTCAATTTTCCATCTATGAATTAGAATAACCCTAATTTCTGGCTTTATGCGAGTTCCCTATTTTAAGAGTATTACAGATGCCTCCTAAGTCTCAACAGCGTGGGGAATACAAATGATGTCATATTTAACTGTTGGATTCCTACTGCTCCTTTGCTTGGAAAACTGTCCTAGGTGAACTCTGTCTTTAGGGGTCTTGAGGAGTATCCCTTGACTATCCTTATTTTCCCAGGACCATGTCACCATGAGTCTCTGATGACAATGGACCCCTGGCTGGCTCTTTAGGCCATTTGCTCCAGGGCAGAGAGCTGACTTAAGTCCCTTGGGCTTGAAATCTTCACCTGGGCAATGAAAGCCTCCATTTCAAGCGTGAATTGGCCCTGACTCTTGCTGCTGGACTGGTGCCCTATGTGCCACTTTCCAACAGCCCTGCTCTTCTCTCTACCACCTTAGACCACCAGTCATCTCTACCGTGCAAGGCCAGGAAGGCCCAGGCGAGGTATAGCACTAGCCCCACTTCTCATTGGTCACTGTCTCAAGGTGATGGTGCATTTAGCCGTTCCAGAGGAAGCTGCATCCCTGCTCAGTCATGTCCCATCATTCTGCTTGGTCACACAGTGCTATTTTGCCAGTTTCCTGTTTTCTCCATGTCTCAGGGGCATGTTGTGTCACTATTTATATCATGAGGTAGATTCTTTGGGGACCCGGGCTGAAAATAAGAGTATAAAAGAGAGAAGATGATGTTCCACTCTTCCCAGATTCATCCCATCCCCCAATTCACACTGACTTTATCTGCAGGATGACTAATAAGGGGCTGCCTTATCCCTTTAGGTCCCACCCTTTACTCCCAAGGGTGTGGTTTCAGTCTTTCCTACCCCCAAATTTGTCAAAATCCAGAAAGCTGTAGTCCTGGTTTACTAAGTTTCTTCCTCACATTTTACTTCTGCAAAAAGTACAGTTGGTGGGGCGGTAGGCGGTCCAAGCCCTGTGGAAAACAAAATGGAGATTTCTCAAGCTATTAAAAATGGATGTACCTTATGATCCAGCACTTCTACTTCTACATCTCTACTTAAAGGATGCAAGGATGAAAGACACTATTGTGAAGGGATCTATGTATTCCTATGTTTATTGCAGCACTATTTACAACAGCCAAGCTATGGAAACAGCCTAAGTGCCGAAGGACAAACGAGTAGATTAATAAGACCTGGTCTACATACACAATGAAATACTGCTCAGCTATGAAAAGGATAAACTCTTGCCTTTTGTTATGATGTAGATGGAGCAAGAAGGATTATGCTAAGCAAAATGTCAGAAGCAGAAAGGCTAATACCACATGGCATCATTTATATGTGGACTATAGTCGAACAAAGGTTCAGATGAAACCAAACCAATAATATCACCAGAATCCATTTAATGGAAACTACAGGGGGTGGAGAAGAGAACAAAGTAGGGAGGAAACCCAGCAGACTGTGCTGGAGGACTATGGTTGTCTCGGTGGTGGTGTGATGTGGTAATATACACCTGAAGGAGCTGATTCTACACCTCTAAATCATATGCAGTGTTATAAACTAGTATTACCTAAAAAAAAGAAAAAAATATAAAAACTAAGGATAAGACCTTTCCTGTAGACATTTCTCAGCATCTGTGCATTTCATTTTTTATATAACGCCATGTGTTGGACTTCTAGGTTGAGCTTTGTCAAACTCAGTCCAATTTCTATTCAAAGATCTCTCACCATCTGAATGTTCTTAGGCCCTGCTTACCTGGGAGCAAACAGCTTGGATAAAATATACACTTGCCCACAAGAAGAAGCAATGGTTGGCAAGCGCCATTTCTCTAAATAGAAGACTGTGTGCAGAGATGGAACTCTTGCCTATTACATAAACATCTCTTGCAGACCAACTTAGCTCCTCAGGCCCTAACTTTCTACTGAACAATATGTTCCTTGTTTTGTATTTTCATAACTCAGCGGTATACAGTTGTGTATTTTCCTGAACAAAATGGTCGTCACCAAAGGGACATTCTACTCCTCTCTCCTCATTTCCCCAAAGCTTTATGCTTTGAAACGAGTGTTGTTTTTTTCCCCTCTGAAGATTCCAGATTCTAGATGTCAATCTTATTACCTAGAAGGAAGTGATACCTGTCCCGTCCCCAGCACATGAAAATAGGACTTTCTGTTTCTTTTTGCCTTTTCTCTTTTTTTATTTGAAAGTATATTTTCCAAAATGACACCTTCCATCTACCTTGGGCCAGCTGGTATGTTCCCTAATGTAGGAATTAATAGATTCACAAAGTCCTTCAAAATTATGACTAATGAAGCCTGCAGAAATATGCAAATTGCTTGAATGGGCATAGAGTACATTGCTCTCATATTTTGAATTGCTGACCTATTAAGAAACTTTATTGTATTGTATCAGATGATGGATGCCATTGCATCTTTAACAAATAATGAGAAATTTTATTTTTCCTCTCATCCCTTTGTTCTTCCATTTTAAGTAATATCTGCCCTAGTACATTTCTAGCAAAGGAAAAAAGTCTGTATTGAATTGTGGCTCACTGGCTAAAAGGGGCTCCACATTATTTGAATTATTTACTGTTTTGTAGCATTTGAATTCTCCTCTGAATTTAGACATTTATTTGTGATGCAGTAATATTATAATCAGGCTTACTCTGAAAAAGCTAATGGAGCCAGAAAATAAAAGTCTCATAGGCCTCAATCAGGAGGAAATCATCAGTTTCTTCATACTAAATATTCTTTAGCAAAAGGTCACCAAACTCATCTTCATTCTTATAAAATGTGGGCAGAAGTGAGAGGAAACTGAGAGGACAAAACCGAGGGAATCAAAATTACTTATAATTATATCTCTATGCGGTAATAATAACTTTATTACTATGTTGCATATGTGGCTTGACATTCTAAATGAGCTGTATGAAATTAATACCAATAAAACCATAAAGACAATTACTGGCAATTGTGTAAAATAAAAGGTCTTTAAGCTCTTTTTAAAATATTGAAAATCGTAAGTGAAGAGTGCATGACAATTTTTCCTCCTCATTTTGACTTTAAATCCTAAGTAGGCCTATTTGGCTAATAAATAGTAAGAAAAATGAAGCTGGGACCTAGCCAAAGCCACAGACGATTTAAATTTGTTCTTGAAAAACAAAATCATTTTTCATTGATTCTGTGTTCTATGTTTTTATTTGAGGTAGAATAATTGGAGGATAATAAAATTCTCAGTTCTGGTGAGAAAGTCTATAACAAAGTTCCACTTAGTGTTCTGATTCCTTGATTGGGGTCACCCCTATATAGAATATGGTCCAAATAGCCACCTATCTGCACACTCCCCTTATGTACTTGGGGCCTTGTGTGCGCCATGGAATTCTGTGATGGTGTGATGACAGCAGAGCTAGACTATAGTGCCGAACTTCATGGAGTATATAGTCACATGTTGACTCACAAGGAATACCTGAAACTTATATGTTATACTGCAATCTTGCTTTAAAAAAAATGGCAATCTGTCCCTGTCTTTTTTTTGTTGTTGTATTTTGTTTTGTTTTTGTTTATTATTATTGTTACTATTCTTTTCCTTGGTCGCTTATTTGGTCCCCTTATATTCCTCCTAGGGGTGAGATCATCTGGTATTTTTCTTTTGACTTATGACTTATTCTGCTGAGCATCATCCCTTCTAGCTCCATCCATGTTTCTATGAATGACTCTAGTTTATCTTTTTTGATTGCTGAATAGTATTCCGTTGCTTCGTGGGGAGCGGGAAGGGAATGGGATGAGGGTAAAAAGAGCAAAGGGGACTGAGGTGATGGTATGCTGGTGAAATGGTGGTGGGAAATCCATGGAGACCACAATTGTCAAAAATATATAAATAATAAATAAAATTATAAAAAAATTTTTTAAAAGTGGCAGAAGGAGGGGCCTCCTTGGTGGCACAGGGTTTAAAGTCTCAGCAATAGCCAACTGTCACCAAGTGATACCAAGTTCCTGGGGCATGGGTTCAATGCCCAGCCAGGGAGCTGACCCGCATGGCGCAGCAGACCTCTCCTCTCTGCTCCCATCAGTATTTCAGTAGATCTGTCTGCTCTCCCATGTGTCTCTGGTGAATCCTCTCACCATCAGCCCTTCCCCAACCTCTGCACCTCTGGCCTACATCCCAGTGTTTGTATGCATAAATAAATGGAAATAAATCTTTTAAACAAAAGAGGAAGAAACATGAATAAGCAGTGGGGTCTCCTCCCCCATGTGTTCCCCATATTCTGCCTCACCCTCTGATAGTGCCCCAACATTACCCTTTATAATTTATTTCCAGTTCACTTCTCAACCCTCTAAATCTGCCTTTAATTATCTCAAGTTCACTGCCACTGCTCTCCTGAAGGTCACGTTTGAACTCCAGAATACAATGTCAGAGTCTTCTCAGTCCATATTGTCTGAACTGTCCCTGCAATGGAGTCTTCACTGACCTGGCTTGTTAGGTGTCTCTGATCGCTTCAGCTTCTAAAATGTTCGTTTTTCCATATTCGTCTTCCTCTTTTAATTCTCATTCCTTTAGATGCCCTCCCTTCCCCTGTCTCCAACTAGAATCCAAAACACCTATGTCCTAATCTATGACTCTTTCTAATACATGATTCTGTCTTATATTTTTCTAGGACATAGTTATACATTTCATAAAAAGTATTACCTTCAAAGTTGTCCACTAAGATATTTCATCAGTTCCATGGAAGGGACATCAGTGGTCAACTTTCTCATTTCCTGGCCTAGATTTCTAGCTTCCCCATCTTAAAAGACTTCGGGGTTTAAGTTTTCAAATTGCTATGTATTTACCTGTACTTTTATATGAAACCATATCTTTAATGACATTTCACATGTTCAGCTCTGTCCACTGTCTCCAGTTGTTTATAATGCTGTATATAGTTATCAGTGCCATTGCTCTTCTGATTAAAGAATTTATTTAAAAACATGTTATGGGCTGAGTTGGTTTCTTCGTAAATTCCCATCAGAACCCTAATCCCTAGTACTTAGAATGTGACTGTACTTGGAGACAAGAAGTTGCTAAGTCCAAACGAGGCCTTTAGGTTGGTACCTAATTCAGTCTAACTGGTGTCCTTAAAATAAGAGGAGATTATGGATAAAGAGACACCAGGACTGCATGTTCATAGAGAGAGGACCACATGAGAACATAGCAAGAAGGTGGTCATCCGAAATCCAAGGAGAGAGGTCTCAGGAGAAACTAGCCTGCTGAGACCTTGATCCTGGACTTCCAGTGTCCAGATGTGAGAAGATTAATTTTTGTAGTTTAAGTTACCCAATCTATAGTATTTTGTTATAGCTTCCAGAACAAACTAATATAACCCAGTAGCAAAAGTAATGACTCAAATGTGTATACCGATAGAGTTGTAATGAAGGATATTAAGGGGTAAGAGACTTCTTTTTTTCTATTTTTTTTTTCTTTTAATCACTTTTATCATCCTTACAAATTAATCGTGGGAATAGGCCTTGGGCAGTGGTTTAGAAGGCCAAGGTCATCAGCAAATAATTCATAAGTATGTTCCCCCAACGACTGAAATCACCCAGTGGTTCACTCTTTTGTTCCTTTATTTACCTACTTTTAGTTCTGCTATTTTGGTGTAGAGTCTCTAACTCCAGAGCTGTCCTGTGTTTCCACATATGTCCAAGCCAGACCTGTTCTCCTACGTTACTTTCCCTCCTTCTTGGGACCCTCCCTGACCCTGCCAGTCATTGAGGTTGCTTATCATTATTAACTGTTTCATTTCATTATTCACCCTCTTCAAGATCTTGCCATCTTTGCCCTGAAGATTATATTTTCTGGAGGCAAGGAAAGGCTATCACTTCTTTCTCATTTCCATTCTTCCCCATCATCATAGAGGGGTAGGCAAGCTACCTATCACCTGGGGATACTTAATTCTTGAATTAAATTCAGAGGATTTGACAACTCTGAGTCCTCATAACAGATCTCCTAACAGGCCTGGATGGAACCATCAACTTCTGATTTCAGAAACGAAGGCAACGTCTGAATGGAAAGATAGACTTATGCTAGAGGAAACCTTTGCCTTTTCTTGTTCAGTATCTTTCTTGATATAGTCAGTTTCATGATATGCCGGCAAGACAGAACTGCTATTGACAGCTCAATACAGCTGATGAAAGGCGTTTCCATTATTTAAGGTGAACTTTTGTTTTCCCAGTAACCCTACTGGGTATAGTTCTCATGTTAAAAAAGTACAAGGATTGGTCTCTTTTCTAATTTTTCTTTCTTGCTTGTGTAAATGCACAACAAATCCCTTTGACAGTCAGAGGCATAGACAAATGTTATTGGAAACCGCCAACCTGTCTTAGCGAGGAGTAACACTTTTAGCAGTGAACTCGCTGGGGGACACTCTGTTATGATGTCATGACTTTTTACTCTTTACAAATGTCACCAACATTCATCTTTCAAGAGTTTCACTGCTCTAGACGTGTATTTTTTGCCACGTGTTCTTTCATTCAATATATATGCCGCTGTGTCCGGGGACTGATGTCTGTTTGCAGTTCAAACTAGTTCTTATGTCTTAATATACTCGATTTACTGTATAATGGCTTGATTTCCTTCCCTTTCTATCTTTGTTATATGAAACAAGTGTGGTGTTTTTTTCCTGTGGGTTTATTATATGCATGAATTTTAACCATATTCTGACAAAAATCTCAAACTCTGACTTCATCATGCTGTTTGTTTTCATGTGAAGTTTTCATTTGACAGACAAGGTCTAGAAAGATGAAATGAGGTCGAATAGCTAAATTAGTTATGGATGGAACTAGAATCCCTGTTCAGATCTTGTAACTTCCACCATTGTTCTCTGTCTCTGTCTCTGTCTCTGTGTGTGTGTGTGATGGTTGACCCACTTTAGCTCATTCATAGGGTACCTGCTTGGACATTCCAGTGTTTTTCCTATCTCTTAAGCAGAGGACTTGGCTTACAAGAAGCACTGCTTTTATAAAAATATGTTGACTCTCTTGAAAGACTTCACAAGTGTTCCAGAACAACAATGCCTGTCACTGATGTTAATGAAACTTCTCAAGAATACTGAAATCATCTGTGCAGTCAGGTGGTTCAGAATCATGAAGCCTTTCTTGCTGTAACACATTATGATATTACGAAGTTTCTAGACACCTTCCATCAAATCTTGTTTAAGTGCGGGCAGTACCCTGGTATGGAAAGAAAGCCATTACTATGGTTCTATTATTACGTGGTCCCAGATCTCTTTATTTACTAGAAACATGCAACAACACCCATAGAAAACTTATTAAGATCCAGCCAGATAATGTCTGTATATCTCAGCATAAAAACATAAGCTATTTTATTTGATCCAATGAGGGCATCTCTTAAATTATAGCAAGACGCATTTTAAACACAATCTGTAGTTCCATGTGTCATGTGGAAATTGAATGATAACTGTACTTTTTTTTTTAAAGATTTTATTTATTTATGCATACAAGAGCTGGGGTACAGGCCAGAATCATGGAAGGTGGGAGGATTCACCAGAGGTAGAGTAGGGAGCAGACAGGCAGATTGATGGAAACACACTGCTGACGGGAGCAGTGGGTGAGGCAGAAGAGGTCTGCTGAGCCATGTGGGTCCCCTCCCTGGCTGGGGATCGAACTCACACTGCTGTGCAGAGGATGCTTCACAGTGTGGTGCTCACCCCGCTGTGCCACCAGGGAGCCCCTGGTAACTACTTTTAAAGGGACATATACTTGGTGTTTTTTAAAATAATTCAAAGCAATTCATTGTAAATCACAACCAGAAGACAGCACGCATGAGGCTGAGGAGAGGAGATGACATGTTCTCAGACCTGAGCATAGGAGACTCAGGCCAGACCATGTGTTTTCAGGTCACAGTTCTGGAGCTCAGCAGCTCTGCAGCCCTGGGCAAGCGACTTGTCCTGTCTGTGCCTTGGTTTCCTGTGAAGTGAAAACTGGGAATGGCACAGGCTTTGTTTTATTGCTCTCCACTTTATTGCTCTCCACACATCTTCATTTTTTCCAAATGGAAGCTTTGTGGCCACTGTGTGTTGAGCAATTCTACTGACGAGGCTTTTCCAGTGGCAGGTGCTCATTTTGGTGTGAGTCATATTTAACTAAGGGATGTGCATTTTGCTAGACACAGTGCTAGTCCACGCTTGAGTAGTGTGAATACAACTTTCTGCGTGGTACTTGGGGAGACATTGGCTCAATGTCAGCTCCTCGGTAGCTCACCCTAAGGTGGAGTTTTCCAGTTTTTCCCACAAACACAAGCTCCTCTAGGAATGAACAACAAAGTAGGATGGAAGCATAGCTAGAAAAGTGTTCAACCAACATGGGGAAAGACTTACAATGTGAGCAAACTGGCCCCCAAGAAGCAGGGGATTGCGGGTTTAGAACACATGGAAAATATAAAAGTTATAATTGGTTTCCTCAGAAAGATTTGAAATATTACACCCATAACAAAGAAACAAGGTGCTATAAAAGTGAAGAATCCAAATGAGAAAGAACTGAAAATAAGAATTACTATCATTAATTTACAATAGAAGAACTGGAAAGTAAATTTTAAGAAATCTGTAAGAATGTAGGGCAAAAATGACAAGTCAAGAAATGTGAGATAAAGAAAAGAGAAATAGAATTTAATCTAAAAATGTCCAGTATTCAACTAATAGGAATTTCAGAAATTAATAAGTGATAAATATTGACAGGAATACTATTAAATAATATAAAATATTTCCTAGAGTTAAATATTGTCATGAATTCTACACTGAAAAGATTGAATAACATTATCATTTAAAAATTTTGGATATCAACTTAAATAGTGAGGATTAAACTTATTACCCAAAAGAAAAAAATTCTAATTCCCCCCACCTGCTCATCAGCACGCTGGATTCTAGAAGGTAATGAAACATTGACTTTCAAATCTGAAAGAAATTTCTTCATTTAAGCGTTCTGTATCCTGATTAATAATTAATCAGGAAGCCAAGATAGTCATTTTCAGACATGGACTCTTCCTTGGGAAGGTAGTTGATAATGTATAGCAGCAAAAAGAGAGTGAATTTTTTTTTAATTATGGGTTTCAAAAATACAGTGCATCCTAGGGAGCAGTAAAGGAAAATCACAAGATGACATTTCTGTAGCACTCCCAGGCAGACCATATGGAGATGAGGAAAGAGGGCTCCAGAAGGGAGCATTCTGGGAAAATGATGGATTCAATCTAATAAAGAGTAAAATCAACAGCCAAAAATTTTTTTTGAGAATATGATAAAGAAATAGAGTATAAAATTATGTTTGGATTAAAAAAACTGCAAGAAAATTGTCTTTCAGGTCTGAATTAATTATCCCAAATTAGATTAGGAGACTATTGGGTTTCAAGAAAAGAGTTTTAATCAACAGAAAAAAAATGAATATTCTTTCATCATTAGGGATTTGGGATAGGTTAGGGACAAGGTGAGCAAAAGTAATTTTCCAACAAGAACAAAGAAAAGATACATAGGAAAGCATCATGCATATAAATATGAAGCAAACTTAAAATGTTGGTTAATTTTGAGCACTGAAATCCTTTGACTATTTTCCTTCAAAAATCACAGAGCATGACATGGGAGCCATAACAGCAATCTCCATTTAAGAGTGTTATTTATTTGTTTTCTTATTTTCCTCTTTCCTTCTTACTAGTATGGGAGCACCATATTGGTCTACTTCACACATGATCTGTAGCCTCTAGCAGAGTGTTTTGCTGATATCATGTATACTCAGTAAATATATGTTGATTGATTGGAGTAGTAGGCAGTTTCCCCACATTTATAATAAACTAGTTCTCTTAACTTGTGTCCAGATTCTGGAGTTAACCTGTAGGCAAAGATTTCATTCTTGTTATATGACAGGATATAACTGTTATAGGTCTTGATATCTGGGTCCTGATTATAGATCAGAAATCATCATCACGATTACACTTGTGCAGTGTGTATATTAATATTGACATGACTCCATGTATCTGTGTATTCATTTACCCCTGCCTGTGAGCTGCGTGCATGATTTTCATTGCCGTATTACAGATTTCCATAACAACTCGAAGGAGCTGTTGTAAAGAAAAGAAAAGCATAGAGTGTAGGGAAGAGGTCTCTTCTTTATCTGATAGGACCTTCTAAGCACTTACTTTTAAAATCTTAGACATGTGCACTTGGATCAAACATTTAAAAAAGTACCTAATGCAGGTGTGTGAAGTTGGGGTATATGTATGAAGGAAACACTAGACAATTTGATGCAGTCAGAGCTTAGGACTTTTTGGGAATAAGCAGCCATAGCCTCTGTCACCCAGAGCAGAGATTTCAAAATGCTATTATTCTGGAGTGAGCGCTGATAGGAGAACGAGTTGTAAAGGAAGGTTTATTACAATGAAGACTTCCCATAAAGGACATTACATATTTAATAGAAATTGACTTCGTGAGGTCTCTTGTTTCTGTGAGCTGAACAGGATTTGAGTATTAAAAACAACCTCATCATTCAGTAATCAATCTTTATTTATTAATGCTAAAATTTTGAAATTTTATTTTTAGGAGTGCACAGATAAGTTTGTACCTAAGTGACACCTTATACTATGCTTTCTCGTTTTAGTATGATACTTAAACTGATAGGGTTTCTTATGTAGGAATATATTTAGTAGTGTTCACCTTTTTATGGACAATAAAAGGATTTGAGCATGAGCAAATACACAATTATATGGTATATAAAAAAGATATTGTTACTATGCTATTTATATATGTGACATCTACTGGGACAGTGATGTGAGACCAAAGGTCGCATCTGGTTGTTTCATATAGACAAGTGGAAAGAATGGTATCGCCGAAACTACCTTTCCAGAATTTTTTGCTCATTTTCAAACTGCACTTGAAGTTGGTAAACATATTCTTTGAAGACAGAAGATTTAGAGCATACTATTTTCTGTCTAAATAAAAGCATAATCTAAATGTAAAGAGAAGGTCTTACAAAAAATGGGGTATCCAATGAAGCGAATGACCTCGTGTCGCTGGAGGTCAATTGCAGAGTCAGAAATGAACGACTCCACATTAGAGATGCCTGGTGCTGCAAGAGGTCGTGGAAATTGCAAAGAAACAGGTAAAAATAATAGGTCAAACCTATTACTCTGGCCTTTCTACAGCATGATTCTGTGCTGAAAAGCACTGAACCAGATAGCACCCAGTGTTTACTGAGGAAGAAAACACTGAAGCTATTATGTTTTTATGAAATAAAACAATCAGTTGGGCAAAATAGTGTGTCAGTGGATTCTTAGTATCAGTGTTGGTACCAAATACATGTTGTTTATTTATATTTAGCATTTCTGTTTGAAAAAAATAGCTGGAAGCCTGTAGATTATATTTTGTTAAACCTAAAATACCTCCTTAAAAAGCAACTAAAATTTATTATTTGCCAAACATTACTTCTTGCAGACTTAAAATAAGCCCTGGGAGATTACACTGTATTTTATATTTTCCTTTGTATCACTTTGGGAGAAAAAAATAATTGAGAAAATTCTGTTTAAGTTTTAAAATCATTTTGTTTGTTTATGGAATTAATGCAAGACAGCTATCTATCTTGATATCTGTAACTTTTAAAAATAATCAGCTAGATATTAATTTTTGGTATAGGATTTCTCTTTAGATCATGGACAGAGGCTTAATTAATTTATTTTTTCTTTATTTATATCTATTTAACATCAGTTATAGTCCCCATGGAGTTCCCACCACCATTTCACCAGTGCACCATCACCTCAGTTCCCCATGCTCTTTTTGCCCTCAACCCAGTCCTTTCCCTCCCCCAGAGGCTATATTTAACCAGCAGAACCTTACTATGTGTATTGACTAGACAGTAGTACCTTTAAATAGCTACGATTTTCCATGATTGCTGCTGTTTAATAATGAAAGAATTCTCTATGTGTGAGAAAACCATCGCGGGGTTACCAGGGGGATCATTTTTCTCCTGAAGAGGGGATGTGATTGACAAGATGGACTGCGTAACCCCCTCTTAAAAATGATGCTTTGCGTTCCTAGCAGTCTCAAACTGTTCGAGAGCGTCTGGCACTGGGCTTCATTATCGCTCTCACGGTGCCCCTTTTTACCAAATTCTTACCCAGCTTTGGCAGGAGAAAGGAGTAAGCTGTTGAGGGGCGAGGAGAGCTGTGTGGGTCGGTCCCTGAGAGGGGGGTGTTCTTCAATCCAGCTGCCTTGCACTGATCTACAAGAGCTTCTTTAAGGTAAATTAAAGTTCTAATGTTTTTAAGATTATTCCAGGACTCCAGACATGGCCTATCTGATCATGTCCTAATTCAAATGGATAAATACATTTTAATATCCAACGAATAGTTTTATTTTTTTCTAAAGATTTATTTATTTATGCATACAAGAACTGGGGTACAGGCCAGAGGTATGAGAAGATCCACCAGAGACAGAACAGGCAGATTGATTGAAACACAGTGCTGAGGGGAGCAGCGGAGCAGTGGGCAAGACAGGAGAGGTCTGCTGAGCCAGGTGGGTCACTCCCTGGCCAGGAATTGAACTCGTGCTGCAGTGGCTGTGGCTGCTTCATAGTGCGGTGCTTAACCCGATGTACCACCAGGGAGGCCCAAAAGAAAAGTTTTCTTCGTTGTTCTCTTTTTTTATTCTTGACTAGAAAACTTGACATGGTAAAATAAAGTAGAATGTTCTTGATGAATTCTTAACTGCGGAGACAGCCAGTGCTGGCGTGGTCATCAGAGCCCACCAACTCAAAACCCTTATGGGTCCAGAAAGGAAATGGAGGTGGAGAAAGACAAGTAATTTGTCCTCTAAATGCGGTCCCTCCCCTGCATCAATCTCATTACCTAGTCAGAAGCTGGGAGTCCTGTCAGTTCCACATCTCTTTTTCTAGGCATTCTCCTAGTCAGTTTTCTTCTACCTCTTTTATTTTCAACTGGTATGTTTCTCTGCTGCACTCTTCAATAGCAGGACGATTACAGGGTCACGTCTCCTTGAAGTTGTGTGGCCATCCTGCTTTCCTGTCTCCATTCTCCATTCTCCTCTGTCTGCTGAGAAGGACATTTGTTGAAAATGTCACCTTCTGCTTTTATTCCCAGTCAACATGTTTACCAGTCCAGGGCCTTTCTGGAGGCAGCACTGACGTAACAGTCATCAGCTCTCCCAAGCCAGTCTCTTTCTTCCTCCTGCCCATTCTTTCATTCCGTGTTTTTCCTTAGCTTCCAGGAGCCTCACTCTGGTGAAATCCTATGTCCACAATGTTTTCTTCAATTCTGCCTTATTATAGTCTGAGGAGGTGGTAGTCTTCTTCCTGCAAACACAACTGAGTTTGCTGCTGTGAAGATTCTCACCTAGATGTCCATCTTATGGTAAATGCAGTTTGTTGAGCTGGTCCTGTTCTGCCTGCATCCTCTGATTTCATCTCTGATTTCATCTTCTGGCCTACAAACTTGAGGATTCTATAACTTAATTTCTCTCTTGACACAGATTGTCTAAGTTACTTTTTTTTTTAAAGATCAGCCCACTGGCCATACATTTGAAGTCCTGTGTTCTATGCTTCTTATATAGACCCACTTACTTCTTAATCTATTTCTTGTATCTATTTCTTAAATAATCAGTCATTGTCTCCATCCCTATATATGCTACTGCCTTCATGGTTCCCAAGAAATACCCCCAAAAATTTGCATCCACCTTAAATCACTTGTAATTTTAATGAATCATGTTCTTTTTTGTCCCTGTGCTTTTTTTCCTTCTAATTCTCCTGCAGTTTCTCTTCCTACTCATCCATTTGACTTTCTTTTCTTATTTTTCAAAGATTTTACTTATTTATATTTTGCATAGAAGAACTGGGGTGCAGGCCAGAGATCTGGAGGGTGAGAGGATTCATCAGAGACAGTGTGGAGAGCAAAACACGCAGATCGACTAAAATACTGAGCACCAGGCGAGACAGGAGAGGTCTCCTGCACCAGGTGGGTTTTCTCCCTGGCTGGGAATTGAACTCAGCGCTCTGAGGAGGGCCCTCGAGGTGGTGGCCCTGAGACTTAACCCTTAGGCCACCAGGGAGGCCCCATTCAACTTTCTAGACTCAACACTAGTAATGGTGCCCTGGGGATACTTCCCACCCACCCCCCGCACCCGCCTCAGCAGAATACCTCACTCTTTCTCTCCATAGATCTGTTAGAGCCCTTGGATTGTATTGCACCTACATTTAGTATCACATCTGCATTGGATCAAAGAATATTTGTTTTGTTGGCCATTGTATGTCATGTCTAGTATCTTAGCAGATAGAACGTGCATGATTTTTGGATGAATTATAACTTAATGGTTTTTCTCCCACCTTTGGAAAGTATGAGAATAGTCCAGAAGTCTCTAGAATGATCATGCTGAGTATGAACTTTTGTTCAAAGAAGATCCTTTCCCCTTTCTAGGAAGACATCATTAGTTATTTATGACATTGGTCATGCCAGGCTGGGGGAAATGAAAATTCTGTCTCTGGAGCCAGTCTAGGTGATTCCAGTTCTTAACATGTTGCTTTAAGAGGGGATGTTTCCGTGACTCTGTTTCCCCTTACACATGGACAATGCCACATTGTTAGCAAATAACACTGCTGAATGTATTTATAGGGTGGGCCCATGTCAATATTCTCATACATATATATATATGTGCATTCATTCATAAATGATATCTATGTATATCACCTGTATGTGGATATAACTTTATCCTCAATCATCTATCTACCTGCCTATCTACCTGCCTACTCACCTATCTTCAAAAGGCTGTGCCAATCTAGATGTTCTTTGTTAAAGAGAAGGTTGGTTGTAAACAGACCAACTTCTTAGGAACACCTTGGGTGCTTCCGTTGTCCTTCTGTATAAAAAGGAGTCATAGAATTCGAAAGTTAGAATTCTGTTCATTACATGACGTGACTTATGAAAAATACAGATAGAGTCTACACGTTTTTCCCCAATATTTTTTTTTCCTTTATATATATATATATATTTGACATCAATTGTGGTCCCAGGGATTTCCTACCACCTTTTCACCAGTGCACAGTCATCTCAGTCCCTTGTGCTCCTTCTGCCCTCAACAGATTCCTTCCCCACTCCTTACAAAGTATCCCAGATTTGTCCTTGTCTTATTTTTAATTGTTATTATTCTTCTCCTACACCCTAGATTATTAAATACATTCCAGGGCAGCCCCAGGTTAGTCAGTCATTTTCATTCCTGTCCTTTCCCCCTGTTTATGTTTCTGCTCCCAAAGACTCCTCCAGTCCTTCTATGTGGCACCCCGTCGGCTTTGACCTCAAACAAATATTTGGCTCACTGGTAGTTCAGTGAATCTGGAAACTCGTTCTTCAAGAGAAAGGTAGTTATAATGAATGAGTTGGCTTGAACAAAATCATTTCTTTTGGGTGTGCAATTGGCTTTTTATCAGTTTTATGAGCCTTTTTGATGGACTATTACTTTCTTGTTTTCCCACTGGTATTTGCCATAGAACTTTTATGATTTGTTTTGAGTCTTATTTAAAAACTCGTCTATTTATTTCAACCGAACATTGATGTTTGTGATACATCTTCCCATAGTTGTTTTTTTTTAAAATAGAATTATTGTGAGAGCTGCTTATTTTTAGATAAAGATATCTTTAAACTTTCTGTGTTAAATAGAGATCCCTGCTTGGCAACCTCTGTTCTTTTTTTCTTTTCTGGCTGAATTCAAATGCCTATTGAGTATTTCTCTTACCTATATTACATTCTTCAGTATAAATGTTTACCCATCCCAAAAGAAGTTGAGATGATTGTCTTGAACATCCAAATTGCCCAAGTGGTTCCTGGCTAACTTGTTCTTAGAACTGGTACTGAGTCATGAGAAATTACGCTGCAGCAATATCTTCTCTACTGACAAACAGGGAATGACTGTCCTTGTTCATTATGAAATAGATGTGGCCGATAGTGCACTTGTAGCCTGTCATAGAGCACTTGGCACTTCCACTAAAGAGGTAAAATGATGACACTGGCAGAATTGTCTGAGAGAGTATTGAGTATGTGGGTGCTGGGCACACATTCAGCCCGTGGAGTCATGCTGGGAGCTCCTCAAACCTCACACGAAGATCCCAGCTGGAAGCAACAGCCTGTCTTAGCCATGTCAAACGACCAACCCAGATTGTGGAAGCAGATTTCATCCTTTTGGCCTGCAACTCTGCCCATGCTATTTCATTTCAGCCTCTTTTTCATGTTCCACAGACCATGGTTTTCTCTAATATTTTAAAATCACCTGATGTTAGAGAAGAAAAAAGAAGGAATAGTTGGTAGTCACAATGACCATTTGTCTGCAACTTAGAGAACTAGACACATTGATATTGACAGATAATATGATTTTATTCTTATATAAAAACCAAAATTTGCTTTCATTTTGAATTTCCAATATCTCTTTATGTTTTAGTTTTGTTCTCATCTAAAGGTCAACACACGGTCATATTATCCAGCCCTGAGTGTGTTTGTATCAACCGTAGAAAATGTGAAAATGCCTTTCTAAGCTTTCCAAGCAACGGGATTAGTTTAATTCAGATGCTGCACTTCAAAACTTTAGCTAAATATTGAAGTTTGGCTTCTCTGTTCAAGCTTCATTAGTAGTGATTAGCTAACATAAATGCATCTGTAATTTATGCATGTCTAAAAATGATTCTGAAAAGCCATCTTGTGCAGCTTTTTGTGCAGACTGTTTTTGTGCACAGCTCTGTCCTTCCAGGCCATCTTCTTCAGACACTGATCAAGGGCCACCTTTGGGACTTAACCAATGCAGGCTGCTTAGATGCTGCAAATTAACATTACCCAGGCAGTTATAGAAATCGAGAAAGAAATATTTGTGTGATAATGAGAGGTTGGCATTAAATTTATGGGAAGGCAAATTTATACCACCAAGATTTGTTTTTTAAGATACTGTACATTCTAAATGAATTTCTGACATTTTGAAATATTTTGACAGCCCTTCATTTGTATAAAGCTTTATGTGTAACAGCCTCATTGACTTGTTTTTGTTTACTCTGGTTTTTATGTGATCATTTTTACCTCTGTAGAATTGGAGAAAAATAATTTAGCATTTTTTTCAAGGCTCTAGTTGGCACAAGAAAACTCTGAGTCCAGCCAGGGATTTTTCTATGGCCTAATTTGTGCATTGCAATGAGCATAAAATTTGCATCTTGCTTTATTTTTCACTCTCTTTACTGGTATTTATGTAATACAAAATTAAATGTTGCAGAGTGTTAATTAACCAAGGAGACCCATACACATCAGTAGATTCTATATAGTAAAAGTGTGAAATTTATACAGGCTCAGAATTTGGGAGCAAGATCAGGGACTTTGTGCTGCAACCAGTGATGCAAACAAATAATGGATACCCAAGTGTTGAAGGAAACATTTGTGTAAGCTCCAGGGAATTAGAAAAGTCCCCTTTCTCACTCAAAAGAACAACAAGGGATCAATGACAGGAACATGATTGAGATTAATGTTAATACTTTGTGGCAGGCTGAAAATTAATAGACAATAAAAAAAATCTGATTTTTAGTGTCATTGCAGTTTTAAAAAATGAGTTTAAGAAGATACCTTAGTTTTTTTGAATGTGTCTCATTTTACTCAAATCATTTTATTAGGAATAATAAAATGCCTCTTCTCATTTTATTAGGAGTAAAAAAAGCATTCTTGTGTCTTAATATACATGTTTCAATTGCATGATAAATGAGATTTTAGGCATTTGAGTGATTGGCTGCTCTCAGGGTCTTAAAGAAGTTCTCTATTAACTGCTATTTACTCTCCTATCTGCATCAGAACCACCTACATTGGGATAAGACATCCTCCTATATTCTTTTCCTAGGGGGGTTGGAGAGTCCACAGAAGCTTTCCACCTAGCTACTTGGGAGGATAGTTTACACTTCCCAAAGATAAGACTCTGTTCTTCTAGGGAGGAGATTTTATTGATCTCTGCTGTTGGTGAGAATGCAAGTTGGTACAGACTTTTTGAAAATTTTATGATGATTTCTTAAGATAATAAAAATGACAGTACCATATGATCCAGTAATACCTCTATTCATCCTAAAAATATAAAAAATCTAATATGAAAAGTTTTATGTACACCTATTACATTAGCAGCACTATCTGCATTTTACAAGTCATAGAACCGACATAAATGCCCTTCAGCAAATGAATGGATGAAGAAATTGTGTAATATATATTTAGTAGAATACTACACAGCTGTGAAAAAAGATGAACTAGTGGCTTTGGAGCAACATGGATGACTTCTACTTGCAGCCTAACATCTGTCAGTTTTGTTGATGTTGGTAAAAGACCTGAGAACCTTGGGTCCAAGACAAAGGAGTTTATTAATCATGGCATGATATTTGGAATCAGATCCATGGCTTCTTTCTTCCCTATTCTTCTGCTCCCCTCCCATCTCCACAAGCACCACTACCCATAATCCCCTAAGTTCCATGAGAGGACAAGGGGAAGCCCAAGTAGAGGTTGATAACACACTGAGTTTGTGGCAAAGCTGAGGACTCATGGGTATAGAAAACCCAGTATTTTATGACCTACTGTGTGTTTACCTGACCAGCCTTTGCCACAACCTTTATATTCTAGGGCTGTCATGCAGTCATCCCTGATAAGTGACGCCCTGCCTCAAACCACTTCTCCATAAATAGTGAATCTGAGGCAGCATTCTTGTATTAGCACAGAGACAGAAAAAATCTAGTTCTAAAGTAATATTTTTGTCACACCCATAAGTAATGTCATTAGCTACTGGTGATTTTGCTTATTAGGTGAGCCTCAAAAGACATCACAGACCATCAACAACAGGAACTTAGGATTGCCCCCTATCAGTCCTTCTCACATAAAGTACCTTCTATCTCCCACCTCTGAGTAATTGGAAAAATGTAAATATTTCTTGTGCAAGTTTGCTGGGTATGGTAAAAGGCAGGCTTAATCAAAACACTGATAGAGAAGAATATCTTAGGGATAATTACTTTTCTCTCTCTGGGTTTCCTCCCCTTAATTTTATTCTCTTTATCTTGCCCTATTATTAGAGGAATTTTTAGAGATCTTTGAGTGAACTGCATAGAAAGGGGGAGAATTACTCTATTCTCACCCTCACTCCCTGACCTCTGGTGATTCACTCTTGGCCTTTCGAGCTCTGGTTTTCCACTGTCTTAAGTGGAGTTGGCTCTTCGGCTAGTAGACACTTTCAAGAGTTGAATGTGTTACACTAGGCCTGTTCTGGAGAGGAAGGCGTATGTGGGAACCCAGTATGCCTCAATTGGGGACCACTGAAGGGTCTGTGCTGACACATGGAAACACCACCAAGTCATAGGGACTAAAACTGGAGAACTCTGTCTTTTCCATGTGGCTATAAGAGCTACTGTATGTGATATCAGACATTGATTTTGGGGCAAATTAATGAAAAATATAGTAGTATGATGAACATTTGATTTTGCTGTATAAACCTAACATTAATTGTAGTCATTTATGTGAATGATTTAGCATTTATCCCTAATTACCACGCCACACGATTATTCATAATACTAAATATGTGTCAGATCAATGTTTTTAAGTTGCATTGATTTTAACACCAAAATCTGCTCATGTGTGATGCTCTGGCTTCATTTGGATGAGTGGGTGATTAATAGCAGGGCTTTCTGCAGACAATGTAAAACATTTAGGGCTTTTTAATTGAGAACTCACTTGCATTAGAGAAGCTAAGTGTGTAGCCAGTTTGTGGGCCGCTGTGAATGCTGGGATCCTCATATCTTGAGGACAGTGACTAAGAATATCAGGAACATGGGATTTTAAAAAAATTAAGTCTAGTAGTCAATTATCCAGTTCTCTTAGTTCTTCTGGTTTTATTATTACCAAGGAATGATATAATTGAAGCCTAAAAAATATGATGTGTGCCTTCATGATGGCCAAACAGAGGAGTGTACAATATCCTTGCTAGGCTGAAATAAATTGAAGTTCAAGGAATTAATTCTGTGTGGGAAGCTGAGTGATAGAAACATCTCCTTTTTCTGTTTGTTTTGTTGTGTTTTTTTAAACAGGGGCTCAGCTTTCTCTTCTGCATTTTTATCTGTTGGTCTCACTACTAATTTTTACCAGTGTATATTAAACAAGACCACTTACTTTAAAATGTACTCATTTGCCTTGATGTTATAATGAAGTAAAACAAAGCAATAGGATCCTCTTCTTAATAGGGTAAGTGGATTCCCGATAAGTGTTAACTCCATAGAACAATGTTTTCACCATTGCAAAGGAGTGGAGGTGAAGTGTGGTACTGGGGAAGATGCAGCTTCAGTCTACCCAACCTTATTGAGTAACTACTATGTAGCTAGCACATCTGTATCCTCAGCCCTTCAGAGATGAAACAAATTAAATTAGGTGCTTGTAAGGCTTGAATTCAAATAACTGACTACGTTTAGTACTTTCAATAGAGTTTTGAAATAAAATTTTAGTGGGGGTAGATAATTTAGAACTTTGTCCTTAGTGTAAGCCAGCCCAAAGTTTATTTATCCATAATCAAGGTAGCATAGGGAGTTTAGGTCAGCTGGAAACTCTAATGCTGGGTTTTATAGTAGAAAAAGAAAGTTAATACTTCTGAAAAAAAAAAAAAGAAAGAAGAAGTAGAAGTCAACAGGTAAACAGGCCAGTGGAATTTCTTTAAAAAATACATCTTTTGAAAACTTGTCTCCTTCACTTGAATAGTCTCAATCTTAAAATTTTTCCTCACAAGTGGCAAAGCTGTGTTATTTTCTGTGGAAGAAATGACTTCTCTGAATGCTTATTATTATGTGTGTTTAGTTGGTCTCTGACCAAACAAGGCTTGTAGAGGTACATTTTTGTTTTTTTTTAAAGATTTATTTATTTATGCATACAAGAACTGGGGTACAGGCCAGAGATACGGAGTGGGTGAGAGGAGTCACCAGAGACAGAGTGGGGAACAGAATAGGCAGATCGACTGAAACACACTGCTGAGGGGAGCAGCGGGTGAGGCAGGAGAGGTCTGCTTCACCATGTGGGTCCCCTCCCTGGCAGGCGGCAGGGATCGAACTTGTGCTGCAGTAGCTGTGGTTTGCTTCATAGTGTGTTGCTTAACCCATTGTGCCACCAGGGAGGTCCCATGTATAGGTACGTTTTGAAAAAACAAATTTATTTTCTGTTGTGCCATCTGGGTGTGGTAGAATGAAGTCCACCACGTGTGAAGTGAATTCGTAGTCAGTGTTTTGATCTGTGTCAGTGTTTTGCTGCCATGTCAAGGTGAAGAAAACCAGAGTGAGCCCTTGTCATAAATCATTTCTGCTGTACAAAAATGAAGATGAGCAGATTAACTGCAGCATGCATTATTAGTTTGCATTCCATATTCAGATGAGTCACAGTGGCCCCATGTCCAGATTTGAATGTCCAGCAGCACCCACCCCAATTTTGCAAATTGCTGATGTGTAAATGTATTTTCCAAAGTGACAAGCCAGTGCATTTTTCTTAGTGATGAGTTATGCATTCTTTCATCTCCCTTATATAGTCTATTAATAGCTGTGATATTGTCCTTAACTTCATCAGCCCTGATAGTTTTAGCAAGTTCCTAGAGAACATTTTCACTTCTGTCCAATTTATAATAAAGTCATCTGAGAAAGAGACTTACATAATTAAGGTCTTCGCAACGCTCTCCTGCACCTCCACCTCCAGCTCCAGTGAGGGTAGTATTTATACTGAGGTTTTCTTAGTCTATTTTGCTTTTTCCTATAACTTCACTTTGGTGAAATGATAAAACTTAACCTATATATAGCTCTAATTTTTTTTTTTGTTGTAAGTCATGGATTTAACATACAGTGTTGGTGTTAAATATCTTTTCAATGTCTGATTAGGTATTTGGTTATTATCTAGAGGTTTTCCCCGGAAAAATGTAACCATTGTACATATTTATACTGATTGCATATTTATGAAATAAATTAATCCTTTGGATTATTACCATAATAATCCTTAGTGTATGCAAATAATTTTAATCCTAAGAATTTCTATTTGCAATATTTTAATAAAGGAGCACAATCATAGGTAAAAAGGTTGATGTGTTTTACTTCAAATTCTATCAGTTACATGGAGACTGATTACAATTAGCTTAATGCTCCCAGTTAAATCTCTCCTCTTATTTTGTCCTTGTTCTGAAGTATATTTCAGGGGTCAAACACTTATTTATCCTTTTAATGGAAAATTTCCGTAATTTGAACGTGGCCAGATAGACATTTATCTTTAAAACACTTAGAGGAATCACTTAACTTAAATTGCAAAATGCTTAACATCCTGAGCTTCATCATCCCAGGATGGGCCTCTTTCAAAGAGTCTCAAACCTCAAATACTATAAAGTGATTTCCCTTAACTTGCAACTCTGGTGGCTCTGGAGGTAGAAATAGAAAACAGCTATTTGCTTGGTGACAATGTGGCAGTTCCATGACTGTGATGTACAAAGTGAACATATAAACAGTATTTCAGAAACAGAGAATCATCTGAGTCCCTGTTGATTATAGTATAGGTGCTAGACATTTTAATGGAATTGCTTCTTAATTACCGAACTCTCTTTGATAGCCATGAAAAAAAATTGGATTGGACAGTATTGATTCCAAGCACTTCTGTTCCTCTTTAGGGATATTCTGAGCTGGCAAAACACATACAGATGGGCAGACAAGACTGCTTAGTTTGCCCTCTGCTGCATTTGATCAATAGGAGCCTATTTCTGTATCAAGGAGAAGTGGCTCTGTTAATTTAGGTCTGGAAAGCTCATCATTAGATACTCTTGAGTAAGACGATTTAAAATATTTTAGTTAAGATATAAATTGCATGTCTGCATTTTCACAGTAAAATTTTTCTGTTCTCTTAACATGTCAAGTGTTTGAGATCCCCACCCCCCCCCACAAGAAGGCAAGAGGGCCTGAGTTACCAGTTTCATGAATTGTGGATAAGATCTATTCCACTCTTTTCAGCAATATTATTTTTTTATTAGTGGCATTGCATGTACTTTTCAAACTGGGAGAAACTAGAAAAAAAAAGACATGAGAACCATTCAAACTAGTAGAATAATAGTGCTCTTTTATCATTTTTTCTAGGTGAGCACAACTCTTATTTTCTATTCTGTGTTCTCATTCTCTACTCTCACCCTTATTATTTTAAAAAAAAAATTTAGCCTTTGCTGTGCTCAAGGTAACCAACTGGTTGATAACCTTTTATCAAGAATACACCGCACATTAGGAACACCGACTTACATTTTTCTATTTTAAGCTTTTCTTCATAGAATCAATTTGTAGTAACAAAATGATATAGGTATGTGGGTAGGCTATGTGACATCTGATTTATGATGCTTTCGTTTTATAACAAACATTCACAGGAGTTTTTCTTAGGTGTTTTCTGCTCAGCTCCCCTAATGGAGCCATTTCTCTGAATGCTAAGATAAAGTTCAGCCTCACTAAAAGGAGCAGGAAGGAAAGGAGAAGGGACAAAGCGTTGGCAGGCAGCTGCATTTCAGATACAAGGTGCTATGGCTCTGATTTGACTTTCTTTTTTAACACTTGGAATAGGTTCTAAGAGACTGTCCTGCCCAATCTGTTACATTTGTCAGGCTCTCAAGACACAAAAAAAGAATGATCTTTGAATTGCAGTTTGAGATTTGAAATTCCCAGATCATATTTCCATCTCTTGCTATATGTATTCTGAGGGAGTGGGGACATTATTAAAACCATCAGGGATATGGTGGCTGCAGTAGACACTGATGAAAATGAAGAGGTTTATAAGAAAGGTGATGTAGAAAGGGGAAGAGCATTTGTGACTTGTAATTGGTCTTGACAGGAAAGGCACTGGAAAGTGCTGGTAGGTGCTTTTCTGAGAATATAATTCATATTCATTTGTGGGTTTTTTTTTCATTTACCATACGTAAGGAAACAAAACCAAATAAATTTCCATAGAGGTTGTCAAGCAAAGATGCAAAATAAAAGTTTTATCTTGTTTGTGCCCTAAAGGACATGAATGACTTCAAAAAATGGATGTCAAGACATGATGGAGTTTCTTCAAATGAAGATCCTCCTGGTCTTGCATTGGGAAAGTCCAACAAATGATGAAGTCATATGGATTTCAGGGTAGAGCTTAAAGAAATAAGGAAGAATTCTGAGTGTATCTGAAAATAGGGGCCACATTCTAAATAGGGTAGTTGATATACTTGATATCAGGACTGGACATAGAGTTTTGAACTGAAGACGGACTCTGATATTCTTGCTGTGTTGACTATTTTGAAGGCATTTATTCCTATATATTCACTGAAATAAAAGGCTGATATTAATTTGCCCTTTGTTTTTCAACAACAGTCCTGGTCAGATTGCATACTGTGTTCCTTTCTGAGCTTTAGATACACAAATGTGTCCTTTGCAAGAAAGATGCCCTCTAAACTCTAACAGAATTGATCCGTGTTCACATTTGCTTTTGTAACTTCAAAATGATAAATTGAATAATAGTGTAATTAAGATCTACTTTAATTAACTGGTGACAGTGTATGCATATATTTGTATATACCTTTTATATTTCAGTGTTTGAGTGTTGCCAGAGTGATTTGAAGTTTGACCTCAGAAATATTTTGAAAGGTTATTTACTTGATTCTCTTTGTATCTGTAATGATGATTAATGAGCATGTTGGTTTGCTTTAAATACTTTTGAGTAGCTAAATTCATTCTATTGAAATTATTAGAGTTTCATTGGATTCTTTTAGACTCTTTTACTTGGAGCTCAAGATAGAACACATGATATTATATATGACACAAGAGCCAAAAAAATTTCCATGAAAGGGTGTTTGTTGTTGTTGCCTGAATCGAACCATTCTGTGTGTTGTAGCCCAGCTACCGTGCCATTATTAGTCTGTGGGAGCAGAAAGAAAACCCAATAAGGGACAGAGAGGTCTAGTGTCAGATGCTGTCAGAGTCGCAGTTATTTATCAGGATTTAAACAAATGACTGTGAAGGCAATTTATTTATTTGGAATTGTTCTATATGATATTTAAGTTGTTGATGGTTTTATACATAGAAAAAAAGCCTATTCATTTAGTCTCTGTGCTTCATCCTTTAATACTTTCCTCCTTGGGCTCATTCCTTTTTTTTCCTGTACAACCCCATCGTGCTTTGTAAATATATCTTTAGTTGGCTTATCTTCTCTGAGCGCTGAGATTCAGGAAACGTCTTGCCATTTTCAGATTTAAGACAGCAGGTCAGCAGACACTGGCCTGCTTCCTGCTCCTCACACCCCCCAAGACTAGATGCGTGTGTTTTTCTACAGAGCCTTGTGCCTGCTTTGGCTTCGGGTTTTTTATACTCTTCTACTTAGCAGCAAACCGTGGGAGGTAATTACTTCACATAACAGTGGATTTAAAAATTAGACTGCTCATATGAATCTCAATTCTCTTTGCAGGTAGTTTTCAGTTAAGGAAATTGGTCTGATGTCATTTGCCCACTTGGAACTGGTCTGCTTAAATCTCCACCCTTTCAATGATGAGGTTTACAGTGGCTTGTCAAGAAGTGTAACTTATGTTCAAATAATGCATGTGAGATGGACATCTTCTGCCAAAAACAAAGCTTCCTGGGGCAGAAACAAAAAAAGCATCATAAGTGCTATTGAACAACTCACTGTAGGCTTTTAATTATCTGAGATTTACATAAGCTACTCTACAAAATGGGAGATATACCCAATTAAATGACAGCAAATTTACTTTGCTGTAGAATTCAATAATTCACATCTTGGTTTCTCTGCATTGCATTAATTACCTATTTGGTAGCAGATTACAAAGCAACTGGGTAAAATTTCACCTACATATATTCAAATTAACTATAGTGATTGATTTATCTGTAGATTTATTCACTCATTTACTCAACACATTTATGTGCTAGACCTGGGGGATAAGAAGGCATATAAACAGATATAAACATTTTTCTATCCTTGAAAAAAGCTGACAGCTCAGCAGGGTGATGCATTTGTAAATAAACATTACAATGTATTATGATAAGGAGAATCAAAAAATATATTTAATGCAGTGTACTATTCGTTTGTTCATTAAATAAGTATTATCTGAGCTCCTGCTCCATGCCAGCCACACAATGGTGGGTCTGAGTGGACAAGGTCTCAAGAAGTAAGGATGGGTCCCACGCTCTCAGAAGGACACAGCTGCTGGGACGTCCATTTCACACAGCATGAAAGACCACTTGGTGATGAGATATTTTAAGAATATTTAAATTTTTTAAAAAATTTATTCATTTTTTAAATTGAGGTAACATTGGCTTACGTTGTTGTTGGATTTTGAAAGGATTAGACCTCCTACAGGATTCACCACCAATGTACACCACCAGCAAGTCTCCCATAGCCCAATGTGCTCCCTTCCCTCTTCGTTCTCACTCCTCCTCCACCTCTTCCCCACTCTGGATGCTTCAGTTCTGTAGCAGCCACCAGGGTTCATTTTATAATTTATCTTTATCTGCTCCCTAGTTTGAGTTTGGTTGCTCTATATTCCACATATAAGCAACACCATTTGATCTTTATCTTTCTTTTTCTGATTCATCTCACTTAACACTATCCCTTTCAGCTTCATCCATGATTGCCACAAGTAACACGAGTTTGTCTTTTTGATTGCTGAGTAATATTCCCATGTGAGTGTGTGTATGTGTGTGTGTGTATTGCATCTTCTTGATCCATTCATCTGTTTTGTGTATTTAGGTTGTTCCCATAGTTTGGCTGTTGTAAATAGCGCTCTAGCCCTAACACAGATTGAATTGAAAGAGGCCAAAACTAAATTACAGCAAAAGCTGGAATTCTTTAAGGTGGATAAGCTCCAGAGTTGGCTTTCACCCTGAGCGTCTTTGCCAAATCTGCGAGACCATGAACTTTAATATCAGGGCCAAGCAGTTCTACCAGATAGTTTTGGCACAGATAATGCCAATATTATGCAAAATTTCTGAGAAGGAAGAAAAGGAAGCAACCCCAAGTTTATGATATGAGGCACGCATAAACTTGATATGGAACCTGGCAAGGAAGCCAAATTATAGGCTACCCACCTCATGAATGTAGGTGCACATATATAATTAAATTTGTAGCCTACAAATTCCAGACACATCTGAAAAAGATACTGTTTGCTGTTATCTCAAGAAGGCAAATTATATTTATTATTAGGAAATTGAAATATGTAACATATCACACAGTGTGCATTTAGAGAATTTCTTGAAAACTTCCAGTAGATTCAGGAAAAAAGGAATTTGATAAACTTCAGCTTCTATTTATGAAGTAAAAGGAGTAATTTTTGGCAAATGAGAACAATAATGAAACTTCACTGGTCTAGTGAAAGGAATCTGTACAATACCCACAGCAAATACCCACCCAATGGTGAAATATTGAAGGCACCTTTTTAAAGGTCACAAACAAGATAAGCATGCCCACTGTCACCACTTCTATTTAATGTTAGACTGGAGACTTTAGCTAATGTAATAAGCCAAAAAAAGAGTAAGAATTGGAAGAAAGAAATGGAAGTGTCATTGTTTAAAGGTTATCTGTGTAGAAACTTCCAAAAGATCTATAAATAAATTACTCAAATTAGTAAGACAGTTTATCAATTACTGAATAAAAAAATCAACATAAAACTGAGTTATTTTTCTATATATCAACACCAAGTTAGTATAACAATATATATAAAGTAACATGTAATAGGTCTAACAAAAGTTTTGTGATACTGTCTCCTTATTTGAACATTGTGGGGTTTAAACAATTAGAACTAGGGGATAAATATAGAAGATGATCAGTTTTATTGAAAAAAATTTAAGAGCAATCTGAATAAATGGGCTACTGCCAACATATCCCTAGATAGAAAGATGTTAATTTTTCCCAAGTAGGTTTAAAGAGTCAATACCAAGTTAATAAAAACTTCAACAAAGGGACCTTTCTGATGGCACATAGGTTAAAGACACAGCACCATCAAGCTATCAGCAGCCACTGCAGCACAAGTTCGATCCCTGGCCAGGGAGCTAACTCACTTGGCACAGCAGCCCTCTCCTGTCTTGCCCACAGCTCCCCTCAGCAGTGCATTTCAGTCAGTCTGCCTGTTCTTCTCCCCACTCTGTCCCTGGTGAATCCTCTCACCTCCATACCTCTTGCCTATACTCCAGTTATTGTATACATAATTAAAACAAATCTTTAAAAAATTTCAACAGAATCGTGGGTATTTGTGTAACAGGGTAGACTGACAAAAAATAATTTGAAAAATGGAAGTGCAAGAGACACTATTGCGCTCCATCCATCTTTCTGGGACTGGCATGAGATTATCATTTTTGATCACTGAGTAATATTCTGTTGTGTAAAGTAACTAAACTATGATTTAGATAAAGATAAGCTTAAAAAATAACCCTTGACTACAGAACTGAAGCAGAGGGAAAAGGATTTGCGAAAGGGAAGGAACAGAGTGGGTGGGGAGCACACTGGGCTGTGGGTGATTTGGCAGTGGGTGCTCTACGGTGGTGACACCTAATGGGTGTGTCCAAATATTATCTCAATTAAAATTGAATTAGTTTCTAAAAAAGGAAAGGAAAACCTGGTACTGTGATTTTAGATCCAGTGTTGCCTTCATTACATTTGAGTTTGCTGTGGAATGAAACAGATAACAAGGTCCGTGTGAGGGCTGGGTGTGAGCTGAGAACAGCAGCAGTGTCCAGATTTCCACCAAACCCCAGGCATTTGGAAGTGGCCTTGTTAATGGCCTGCGCCTGGGGTGCGTGTTCTGTGCTGTTCTGCAGCTCTCCGTCGTGTCCCAGGCTGTGTCTTTCTGGCTATTAAAACGTCTGTTTTCTTTACACATATGTAGTGGCAGGAAGGGGGCACAGGGCAGGTTCGGGATGATTCTGGGCAGACGGGTCAAGGAAGTGAGTCTTGGAGCCCTCGGTGGCTTTTTATGCTTTTATTGTCAGCGGTGGCTAGATCCATGGCAGGCAGGGGTGCCGGGGGGCCGGGAGGCTGACAGGCCTCCTAGCCCCGGTGCATCTCACCCTCTCGGCTGCTTCCTACTGCTGCTGCTCGTCAGTCCTGTTGATCGGTCCTGTAGGTTCTGGCGTCCTCATGACCACGCCGCCCATTTAAGCCCGTGTCCAACTCAGGTGCGCCCACTTGCGCATGCCCACCCTGGAATGCGCGCAGCACCACAGGTGTCCATCATCACAGTGGTGAGAGGGTGGAAAGACATGATTGTTCTCTGACCCTACAACATACCTATGGTTGACTTGGGCTAGCAGTTATTTAGATTTTCAAAGAGCAGAAATTGCTGCGAACAACCCTAAATGAGAACTTCAAGCCTTTAGTTGAAGAAAATGACAAATCAGGCTTAGAAAGAAATGGACAAACAGCGATGGCATGATGGTGCTTGGCATCTGCAGCGGGCATTTTTTTCTCATACATGGTAAGAAGGGTCAACAAGCAAGAAATTGGGTGTCTTTAAATGGAAATAAGTGTGAATAAGAGCATAGAAATGGAAAGGGTGGATCATTTATTTGTTTATGTGGTCATTTAATTGAATGATTTCATGTGGCCATCTTGACTTTCTTTAACAGGCTGCACACACACAGCCCCATCTGAGATCAATCACATGTTCTTATCACAAATGGAAAACAAGGAACTAAAAGTAAAAGGCATGCTCAGACAAAGCTATGTTTGAATGATAGTTCCCACTGCAAATTTAAGTCCTCCCAGCATGCACATGGGGCAAGGTGTTATCCCCATGGAAAACCTGCTGTTGATATACCATGGAGTCCTGCTTACAGAAGCTATGGAAGCCATAATTTAGAATTCCAGACAGCTGTAAGGAGCGAAATATTTATCTTGGATCTTTTGGCACCATATGTAAACGATGATGCTTCATTGGAAGATAGGCCTTCATGGAACTCATTTCTTTGGCAAGACCTAAAAAAATCCATTTTTGATGAATTTTCCTTATTGATCTTCCAGGAAGCCAGCAAATAACTTCAGCTCCACCGTTTTCTTCCTGTTTATTCATGTCTTTTACAAGAGAATAG
This sequence comes from Galemys pyrenaicus, assembly GCA_019455555.1. Lineage (NCBI taxonomy): Eukaryota > Metazoa > Chordata > Mammalia > Eulipotyphla > Talpidae > Galemys > Galemys pyrenaicus. The sequence continues at coordinate 1,728,661 of JAGFMF010011662.1, forward strand.
AAATATTTGCTAATGGAAGAAACAAAACAAAATATTTATACCGTGCTGTGCCTTTTTTTTGACAAGGGCCAATGTGGTTAGGAAGCTTTTTCTTCCTCATGAAGTTGTTTACATGAAACAGTAGGAAAAAGCTAAAGAATAACAGTTTTTCTTTAGCAGCTGGAGGTTGTCTGAATGGAGCCCTCAATACCCATGAATGTTTTGTAATGCAGATTTCTTTGAAAATGGTCTTGCCAGTGCACCTTAAATACATTTTAGAATTATTTTACCATGAAATTAGTTTTCTCCGTCATTGACTTAGTTGAATCCCCCCCTTTTTTTTATCAATGCTGGGACATTAAAAATAAAGCCCTCGCTGCACTTGCTATTTTTGTTAAGTTCCTATCAAAATCCCATCCTGCAGCAGGCCGGCGTGCTTTGCAAGTCAGGGTATTACTGCAGCGTGATTTCTTGGTACCCTGCTTCACCTGTTCTCACTCTGGGGCCTAATTGTCCACCTGCTCCCCCACCACTTGCCTGAATTTGTAAGTTTATTTTACAATATGGGGCAGGGATAGAGTGTCAGTAGCATAGTAAAAGTAGTATAGAACTTGGTTGCAAACTATTGACCCTTCTTTGAAATGATAGAGTCAAACAACAACTCATGGTTCAGAAATCATGTTAAAACTCAGTGCTGATGATAATTTGGTTAAAAGTGGTGGCAGTGATAGTGATGGTGGTGTTGCTGATGATGGCATTGATGGTGGTAGAAGTGGTGATGGTGGTGGTGATGGTGTTGGTGGTGATGGCATGATGGTGGTCATGATGGTGATGGTGGTGTTGGTGGTGTTGGTGGTGATGGTGGTGATGGTGGTGTTGGTGGTGATGGTGTTGATGGTGCTGATGGTGCTGATGGCGTTGATGGTGGTAGAAGTGGTGATGGTGGTGACTGTTTTATTTATGGTGATGGTGACAGTGATGAGAATGGTGTGATGGTGGTAGGGATCATAGAGTGAGAGTAGTGGTGGTGATGGTGGTGACAGTGACAGTGAGGATGGTGATCGTGACAGTGCTGGAATAATGACGGTCTTGATGGCAGGGACATGGCAGTGGCTTAAAAGCTCCCCAGTTGAGGTTATAGGAAACATGGTTGGTGTAATACTTTATTTTCTATGCTCTGCTCATTCATAAAAAATAATTTTCCATGCTAGTATTTTTCTGTCTCTAAGAACACAATTAATTTTAATTAGGGAAATCTTTATCAAATATGCTACCTATTCTTCAAAGTCACCAAAATAGAACTTCAGTGATTTGTTTGGTATACATCCTGTACCTTTGGGAAATGAGAGTTGTAAAAGGAATCCAGCCCTGCAAATTTAGTGGTGTTTCACTACTTTTATTCACTTTTCCAATTGCTGTTATACCTGAGAGGATTGTCTCAGTGTCATTGCAAGCTGGCACTTTTTTTTTTCATTCTATACTTTGAAATATGAATCTATTATAGAAGGATCATATTGGTGAGGCACTGGGGATGAATAAGTTAGGAATAGTAATTAGTTTTTAGGCATTCCATTTGAGGATAGCAATGTATTTCCCCCCCAGATAATTTCCTCCCAAGCAGTTGGTTTATAATAAGAACAGTTTAGTTTGACTAAACCTGCACATTCTGAGTGGACTGCCTTTATCTTTTTGACACATTATTTCCCATTTTCGTTGTACTCTTCTTCCTACTCATGACTTCCCACAAAAGAGATTCACTGTGGCTGTGTCAGCCTGGGACTGACATTCCTCACATCTGGAATGTGAAGTCTTTCCTACCTCAGCTCCCACAACAAGAGACTTCTTGATTCCATTCCACACCTGCCTTCACTCAAAGTCCTGCCTTTTCCAAGTCCTGGTCCTGGAAGGGGTGTTAGGGTCCTCTGTTCCTCCCTTCTCATGCTTCTCTTCAGTCCACAGTGATCTGCCTCTGTCCTGACCACTCTACGAAGTTTTTCTCAATATTAGCCAGTGACCATTTTTGCTCAGCTCAGAGGCCACTTCTTACTGACCACCTCATTGGCATTTGACCCTGCTGCTCTGTACCCTCTCAGGCAGACTGTTCACCTGGTCATCTTCAGTTCACCACATGGGTTTCTGTCAACTTCCAAGACAACTTTCTGGAAACCTCCAAATTTGGGCAAGTTGTCCCATAGCACCTGCATTCCTTGTGATTTAGGAACTCTGAGATGTCTGTTCATTTCTCTCTCCTGCTTCCTTTGTGCCCCTCATGCCTGCTACATGAATGGCCTATAACAGTTGCTTATTTTCTTTAACTTTCTTTTGATTTCTATCAGTGGATTTATTGTTAACTTAAGCAAATGGGATTTATTATTGTGGTTCAGAGTTAACATCTTGGGTTAAAAGATAGGATGTGGGCCTCCCTGGTGGCGCAGCGGGTTGAGCGCTGCTCTGTGAAGCATCTGCAGCACAGCAGCACGAGTTCGATCCTCGGCCAGGAAGGGGACCCACATGACGGGGCAGACCTCTCTCGCTGCTTCCCTCAGCCTGTTTTGCTCCCCACTCTTTCTCTGGTGACTCCTCTCATCCCTCACCCCTCTGGCCTGTACCCTAGCTCTTGTGTGCATAAATAAATAAATCTTTAAAAAAAAAATGACAGGATGTGCCACCAGGTCTTATGGGGCCTGAGACAAGGAAGAGGCAGCTATAGGATAATTTGTCTTGGGTGGACCCTGCCCTCTGGGCCAAGTAACTGCTAGCTTCTGCTTCTTTCTTTGTTTTGACTTCTACTTTTTTTCCTTCTTTTGATCAGCTTTCCCTGTTTATTAGAATCCCTTCTCCTCTGCTGGGTTTGCACAGTCAGCAGTTCTTACCTGTGTGCTAGGGGAACAGGGCACAAAAGAAGCAGGAGAGAGAAATGAATGGACATTTCAGAGTTTCTAAATCACAAGGAAATGCAGGTGCTACCGGAGAACTTTCCCAAATATGGAGGTTCTCAGAGAGTTGTCTTCGTAGATGATAAAAGCCCATGTGGTGAACGGAGATGACCAAGTGAAGAGGGGAGCAGGTAAAAACATGGCTTCTTGGGATGCACCTGCAGGTGCTCTGGGTATTCACAGACATGGGCAGGACCTGCTGTATGTCTGTGTACAGTGAATTCGAAAATCTCACTTGAAAATCTGGTGAATGGTTGCACATCTGTCCCAGTAGTCTCTCTTTTCTTTAAGCAATTTAAGCTCTCGGGGCTGTTAGATTTCTCACTTACAAGAAAGTGGTTTTATCTCGGATCATTTCAATATTCTTCTAACCTTCCCTTATTCCTACAATGGAATATATTGTCCTTAACAAAGGAGGTATTATTTTTTATTTATCTGAAATGAATTCCTTATGGAGTGTGAGTTGCCCATTACTTTGCTATTCTGTCTAAAAGAGCAGGAGAATGGATTCAGTATTTTTGTCAGTCACTGGCTATCACACAGTAGTGTCATAAACAGTGGCTCAAACCTCAGGACTTTTAATAATATACATTTATTTTTCTTGCTCCTGGTTCTAAAGGAGCTGAGGTTTGGCTGGTTCAGCTTGTGGCTGGTTGGGTGTGATAGAGCCAGATTTGGGTTTGCTCATTTCAGGACTTGGGCTGAAGGCACTGAGACTGCTTGGAACTTGGGTCCTCCAAGGCAAAATCCTGAATATAGGTATGGGCTGCACCTGGGCTCAGAGGCCCTATGTACCCACGTTCTGTTATTTAAGCCAGAGATGAGCCATCACCCTAAATTGCTTTAAAGATTCCAATGACTTTTTTTTTTAAAGATAAAGTTCAAAGTCCTCAGCTCATTTTGTTAGATTGCTAGATTCGTCACTGTCTGGGGCAAGGCTCTCCAGCCTAATTTCTCTTCCCGTTCATCCCCCTGTATCTAGAGTTTGGTCCAAGTTGAAGGGAATCACTGTTGGACATAGTATATTAGTCCCTACCTTCTTGCCTGCTGTGCTTTAGACTTGCTTCTTCTTTCTCTAGAAGAATTTAACCTTGAAAACTAAGGTCAAAAAAAGACTTCTTCCTAGAAGCCCTCCATGATTCCATCTTGTGTGGCATCTTGTGTTTTCCTCTATCACTGTGCTGATTTGTCCTTCTTCATTGTGTCTTTGCCTTAACTATCTGTTCCTCCACCTAGACTGGAAAGTTCCAGGTGCTGTGCTCATACCTTAGTCAACCTGTGTCCCCGGGAACTAGCACCCAAAACTTATAGGTGTTTAATCAGTGTTTGTGAAAGAAGAATGAAAAGGCCAAATGAAGGAAGACAGAGAGAGGGGGAAAAAAAGAAAGGACAGTGGTGATTTGCTTGTGGGACAGCTCATTCTTTGGGCTCATCCAGTAACTACAGGTTAGGAATAACTTATTTCTATCATAAAGAGACATAGGACGTGAATTCATGTGCCACGATTGACTCAGTTTTGTAGACATTTTTCTTTCATTGAGACCATGCAGATATTTAGTATGACAAACACAAGCTCAAATCATCAACCCGTCTCTAAAGCCAAGCCTGTGCTCTTCCTCACTTCCCTGTAAATATCTTGGCGATGATGTCTGCATGAACAAGGTGGCTTTAAAAACACTGAGCGCCCTGCCCTGTTACTGACTGACACAGAGTTATGTGCACGGCGTCAAGTAACCCTGGTAAGATGCTAATAATGAGTTGTTATGAAGTCATTCTCTTCCTGGAAAAACAAAGGACAGTGATTGTCACCAGGCCCAGGTTATTCCATATTCCAGGCAGGTATCCAAAGGAGTTTATCTTTATCTGAGCTCCTCTAGAATCTAAGTGACTGCCTGACACATCACAGTAAATACCTTCTTAAAAAAGTATATGCTGGCTTGTTTTAGAATGCATGTGCTGTTTAAAAATAGGTAGGCAATTTGACACACACCTGATTGTCTCAGAGATGGGATCCAAAGTGCTGGCATCCCAGCCTCTTCTGGGAAGGTTTCTCTTCACCTCACCTCTTGTCCCCAGCTGCTTGGGCGGCAGTGAGGTGGCAGAGGTGGCGTCCAATTACCCAGAATATCTGCCCCTGCTCTTGCCAGGGACTTCAACTTCCTGGCTTTTGCAGATGATGGATGGCACTTTTGCAAAATGTGATTTCTCTAGACAACTGGGAGGTTGAGTCCTGCAGAGGTTAGGTCTTCGTTCCTGCAGGACAGTGTAAATGAGGAGGTGGCCAGCCAAAGTCCAGAGGCCACTCAGCGAGGACACTGTGTGAGTCCGTCTGATGCCAGTGAAGACAGCATTGTTCAGGAACATGCTGGCTGTGTTTATTCTCGAGTGCGAAACAGGCATTGTTTCCTTGGTTAAATTTCCTTCTAGCATGTTGTTATAACTGGTAGATGGGCAGGGCCTGGCTAAGTGTTATTAGCATTTCTGTGCTTTGCATGGCCTCCCTGGGAACTACAAAAGGAGTGGAAAGGTGCAGAGATGGCTGTCAACATACAATGAGCGGTGAAAATCAATGAGAGGAAAATGGTCCATTTTTGCTTCATTGATTTTTGCTGGTCAATGAATCGTCTTCATTTTATGTACCCCCCTTCCATTTTTTTCCCCTGTTGGACACATCTTAATGTTACTGCTCTGCTTCAAGCATGGGACAGAGAGTGACAGCTCTTTTCATCAAAGGAGGTTGTTAGTGACGCCAACATGATAGGTTTGGAGAAGAGAACAGGGAGATGAAGCTGAAGCCTGGGAACTATTGCTCACTCCTGCTATTATAGAGAGATGCAAAGGATGAATTGAGTAGCTTTGCTTAGAGACTGGAGTGAATGTGTCCAAATGAATAGAATTTGTTTAAGAGAGACAATGGACTGGGGCAGGTCCCAGTGCTGAAGATCAAGGTTAGACTCTGGGAAGAGGAGGGCCAGATGTGTGTGGGCAAATTGTAGGGCTAAGGAGTACCTTTGACTTAATACCTGGTAACTATATCATTGTTTTTGTGGGAGTGGAGAGATAAAATAGCATTTAATTTATAGAATATGTGAATTTATTTATATTTATTATTTATATTGTATGTAATATCTATTTAATAGAAGCGAGTCATTGATGTGCTTTGCATGTATTCAATCACAAACACCAGTTAGAAGAGTAATCTGACTATATGAAGATAATTCAGAAACCAAGAAAACAGGATCTCTCTAGAATGTTGGCTCCAGGAAGACTTGTTCAACCTAAATCAAAAAGGATGCAAAGAAAACTTTAGTAGCCTACAAAAATAACTGTCTGGCTAGACCTTGTTTTAGTTATTTCTTTCTAATATTGATTGCATTTTTCTTCATATATTAGATTTTCAGATGAGAAACTACCACAAGATATTAAAAGAAAACTTGTATAAAATCAAATAGAAGCTAAACACAATGCGGGAATGAGATCTTAAAACCTGAGACTTATAGGGAAGCAGTTGGCACTTATAGAAACTTCCCCAAGTAGGAAAAGCAAGTTCAAGGCTAAAATGCAACGCCAGCTTCTCACCAGTGAGGCTATTGTTTTGTTCCTAAATAGACCTTTGAATGTATATTTTACATTTGGGACTTCCTGCTCTCATATCCAATATCAAAGTGTCCTGAATATTCTTGGGTTTAGAAAGTATTCAGTTCTCTAAGCTATCGTTACTCTTCAGTCTAGCACTATTTTGCTTTTGGAACAAGAAAGTGGATAATAAATTACAAGCCTGCTCTGTGGTCTAAGCCACACCTCTGAACAAGACTCTGTGTGCCTATGTAGCCCTAGGCATCCTGACCAGCCTGGCAGAAGGTTGATCTCAGCAGTTATTATTATAGTAGTTTCCATGCATGCATTTTCCTTAAGGCCCTGGGCACTAATATAAGCATTATAGTTTAGTTGATTCATAATAAATGTCATAGGGTCTTCCAGCCAGTTTTTGTAAGTTTTCTGAATTTCTTGAACCCCTCTGCCTACTGCTTGACTATCAGCAGTCTCTTAAGATACATGGCAGAAGAAACTATTTGCCCAGATATAACCCTGAGAAAATAACTGTGTGCCTATCAGCCAGCATAGTGAGGGGAAAAAAGAGAACGTTCCTGAATTGTTCTGAATTTGGTTCACTAATGACATGAACTAGTTAATTAGGGACTTTACTCATCCAACCATATGGTCACAGAATAAAAAAAAAAAAAAACAAAAACACACACAGATGAAATAATTGTAACTCTGTCTTTTGAGAATCCTGTTAATGCACAGAGACATTTGTGGCTACATTCCAAAATTAGGAATATAGAAGTTGGAATGTATTAGCTTAACCTCATCCAAAAGTCCTGGCTGAAAGGAAGAAAGGCAGGAAGAACTGTGAAATCAACCAAACAAACCAACACCAACCCACTCTCTTAGCCCTCGTGTTGAAACTGCTTCATAAGACTACAACCTCACCTGCTGAGATGCACAGTGACCTTGGCAGCTAGTCGATGTTTCTTTGAAGGAAACAACCACCATCTAAAAATAAGAAGCAACTACCTTTTGTTGAAAAGAATGAATGGTACCTCTTCATAGCATGGGAACTCTTAAAATTAAGTCTGACAAGGGTATGATAAGAAGAGTCTCTCTCATCTTTATTGGAGTACTGATACACCAGAAACACCGATCATCACGCTCATTTCCCTCCATAGCTACTCAGGATTCCCAGACAAAACCAATCAATGTGTTGCCCAAGGAGATATAGAAGTAAGACTGTAATCACCATGGACTAGTTTTTACTACCTGAGTTGATGTGAGATCTTGTAAACATTGCCAAGGGTGGTCGACTTAGTTGGCGTATACTTGTGATATAGAATCTTGAATCGTAGCCAGGGAAATGCATTCATGCTCTTACCGATGAGAAACCAGTCCATGAGGATAGTTCAGATCAGAGGATGGTGGAGTGGAGCATCTGTGTAAACCATCTTGAGTTCCTCTAAATAACTCAGAGCATTTCACAAATATGCTGGTGGAAGTAGGGAGGAACTTCCTGGAAGTCAGAAAATGACTTACTGAGAAATGTAGAAATGTTACTACTCAATAATATCCTGTTTGTGTAGTTTTCTAAAATCAACTTCTTTAAGTAAAACATTAGTCCCCTAGCATACCTTTTCCTCATGAGGACCCATAAAATAAGAGACAAAACTTCCCCTTGCATATCACACTCTAATGCTATTGGTAGGTTATAAGCCCTTAGAATTTCAGCTGGCACCTTCTCTCCAACCATATTGCCCCATTTGGTTTGAATAGAAGACAATGGCTAGGGATATTGGTAGTGGAAGTAGAGAGGGTATAAATTAATGTTTGAGATTGGATATGAGGCCTCTGAATAAATGACAACCTCAAATTATACCAGACAAAAAAATTAGAAAATCATCATGTCCTTTAATATGTAACATTGTACTTTATTTACATCTTGAGATATTTAGGTTAAAGAGAGAAATGCATTTCTATCTTGACAGGTTCAGGTTCTTGGAGTAGCAGAAATGACACCCATGCCCTGGTGCTTTTGGTTCAATGGAGTGATGAATTTTCATAACCAAAAAGCTAGTCTCATATATGCTGTAAGTGAATTTATATATTACCAATTTGATACATAATTAACAACAGTAAAGCAAAACAAAAAGGAAAAAAAAATCCCTCTAGCTGCTGTGTATTGAGAAGACCTCAGTAGGACAGGTGGACCAGATTTTCCTCCAGGAAATTTGGTTTGACCAGTAATTTTTAACTAATTAATATTTGCTTTGGGAAAAAAATAACCCCTAGCCAGTGCTCTGGGCCTGTATCGGTGGGTGACCAGTCAATGTGTATTGAATGAATGACTGATGTGGACATTTGAAGACCTGGAATGGAGTTTTATTTTAAGCAAGGTTAGATTGTTCATCCTTTGTTTATTACTGCCTTCTTCTTGCCCAGGGTTATAAAAAGGGAAAAGCACAGAGAGAAGTGTTAAGGATGATAAGTGAAAGAACATGGAGGATTCAGGGAGTAATGGTGAGAGTCTGAAGAAGCAATACAGGAAGGAATTTGGGGAGCAGCTTAAAATTTAATGCATTTAGAAAGACATAAAGGATGAGAAGGATGGAGAAGCTAGGAGGGGAGTTGAGAAGAAGTCCATTATTTCCTGTATAGTTCCCCAGGTTCACTTCCAGTCTTATTGTTTATTCTTTGTTCTTGCTAGAAATTAAAGTTGATCTCACTTCCAAGTTAAATGCATTTCCATTGCCACCATCAGACTAGTTCTTATGTGATCAATAATAAGAACAATGTTATCTTCTCATTTATATTTAGTGTTTGCTTTACTTCTCTCACTCTGTGACTGTTTGATATTCTCAATTCCAATTTTCACAATTCCAAAATGGAGATGTGATTATTCCTGCTTCACAAATGGAGATTTTGAGAGTAAGAAAAGGCTATAAAAGACTAGGTCATTTGCCTGGGGTCCGAGTGATACAGGGAGAACTTAAAGCCACATTGATCAGATTTTAAGATTTTCTGTGCCTTTTATTCATGTCTGAGTAGAGCCAAGATGGAACACTGGAAGAGGTGTCTTGGATTACAACACTCATTCATTCAGTTGACAGATTCTTATTAAAAATATAAGTATGGAAGATCCTGAGGATGGAGTGATGACTAACCAGGCCCCCTCTGCAGGGAGCTCTCCTTCTACCAGGGGAGTATCATGGGAAGAGGCAATTATAAGCCTGGAAGAAGACACCATAAACAGGAGTGAACAGAGCTTGACTCTGGAACGCTCAGCTCAGCTTCTAGACGTCAGGAAGGGAGGTGTTACCTGAACAGGTTTCTAAGGAGTTATCCAAGTGAAATCTAGGCAGTGTAGATGAAACAGTTCTAGGAAGAAGGATAATGAAGTACATGTATACCTTGGCAGTTCCAGAGACATCAGATATTTATAGACCAAAGCATAAAGAATGGGATGTCAAGAAATGGGAATGGAATTGTAAACACAGCTCTGACTACCAAGGGCTGGGAAGACCATGGGAAGGAGTTCACATTTTACCTTGAAGCAATGGAAAATCACTGGATGGTTTTAGATGAAAGAAAGAAAGTCTCTGGTTTGTGCTTTAGATAGACGCCTGACTGTATAGGAGAATGTATTAGAACAAATCAAGATGAGAATCAAGGAGATCTATTCTTCTAACACAAGTAGAGGGATGGGATCATGATGATGGTGAGAATTAGTGGATTTCAGAAATATCTATGAGTTGAAATTAAGATGACTAGAAATTAGACAAATGAACTAAATTAATCAGGTTAAAACTAAGTGAGATTGCTATCAAAGAGTCCACTGCAGATTCTAGGTAACACTCTTCCAGGCAACTGTCCTACATATTTAATTCATGTTCTACATACTTACATATTTAAAATGATCCAGTTGCTTCAACCTAGTGGTAGTTCCATCTTGGCAGGAAGCTGCTCAGTGAGCACCAGGACAGAGCAGAGAAAGACTGGGAGTGTGTGTGAGCTTCTCATTGTTTTAGCCCAGTTATTCTGCTTCCATCTCATGGCTAGAAAGAGCACCTATACAACTGCTAAGAAGGCCCTAGTTTCTACCACAAGAGCCAGCAAGTTCTGCACTTCACAATTAACTCTCTGTGTGTGTGCACAGGTGTGTGTGTGTGTAGAAAGGAGTAGAGTTTGTGTGGCAGCAGCAGATAAACTTTGAAAGTTTGGAGCTGATTCATGACATGGCAGAGGGCATGCAGGGCCTGGTGGTGTTCATGAGTTTGGCTTCTTTGTCCTGAAGGCAATGCCCTGTTTGTAGAATGTCTTTTTGCATATTGTGGGTTCCTTAGGTCCCTCTGTACCTCACTACTCCCTTTTCCCTCCTCCTCCCCTTCTGCCAGCCTGGTGTGAGTCCCCCTTTCAAGCTGGTTTCTGGGGAAGTTTATGCAACACCAGGAAGTGACTCACCAGCAATTCTGTCTCCATGGACTTGCCCAGATTGTGACTTCATCTGAGTGTGGCTCCAGTATACCCCAGGGCCTCGAGCATCCAGTGCTAATGACGTTTCCAGGCACTCAAAAGAGCAGTGTGCTAAGGAGAAACCAGGTGACTCAGAGACCTTTGGTTTAGATTCATTCCAAACTATAACACAGTTTTATTAAACCACACATATCTTCTCCATTAGGAAAACCCATACTTTCTATTTTGTAACATGGAATTTAGGGGTTGAATAAGAAAAAATAATTTCTTTGGTTCCTTTGCATAATGAAGTCCGTATCTGAATCACCTACCAACTCCACCAAGGATACCTCTGTCCTGTGCTTGAGATGCAATAGGTACCCGTGAAGTCAATGTCACATGAATTTTCTGAAGTCCAAGAGCACACGATTGGCAATTCTTGTCAAAGCTGTTGAGAAAAGCTTAACATTTAAAGTGTGAATTTAAATTTGTGTTTGCTGATCATAAAAGGCAATCATAACCAGTACTGTGCTCTTTGCTCTTCCTCCTGCCTAAGAGGAGAGGGAAGATTTAGAGTCCTTTCCTTTAGAGTAGGCCCATAGCAGACTGGCAGTAAATGTTTATGGGATAGCTTGAGAGGAGAACACGACTTGAAGGATTTCTCCTCGACTAGAGCAGCTCAGGTCAAGCTCCCCCCAGGCTGGTGGTGGTCCAGCAGTTACACAGACAGGTTACGTGACGGCAGAACATGACTTCTTCGGCATCCTTGTCAGATGCTCCTAGCTGTCTGAGGTCAGCCAAACCCAGTCTCCTCCTTGCACATCGGGCTGGGACTTGGAATAATTTGCCTCCTCTCTTGAGTACAAGAACCAGGGTGGTGACCCTTGCTCAGTCTGTCACATGGGCTTGACGTGTGGTAGGACCAAATTGCACCTGCGTAGTCAACTGAGCATCACAATGCTGCCATCTTGAAAGAGAAACTGTTTTTCAAAATTCTCTCTCTGACCATGCCCTCACTTCCACTTACCTTTGATTTTTCTCTCCTCCTCTGTTCTCTCTGTGTCCTCTTCACAACAAGCTCACATCCTGGCACCTAGACCTCCAACCTCTGTGCTCCATCAACCCCACAATGCAAGACCACAGTGGGGGAGAGTCCATGACTATGCCGGAAGATGCAGCAGAACGCTTTCTTTCTTTCTTCCTCTCTCTCTGCAGGTCTGTTCACAGTGCCTCTCAGACACTGTGGACACTTTATACATATTCCTATTAACAGTAACCCAGAGACTTGTCTATTTCTACACTGGCATGATATTTACTGGTTACCTGGAACACTGGTCTTCAGGGTCCTTCCTCCTGGGGCGGATGCAGGCTCATTATTTCAGTCTGTGAGTCCTCTAACCTTGCCATCTCTCCCTGTGGACGGTGATTGGGAGGCTGGTGATGATACTGAGATCATTAGCTTTCAAATCTAACTGCTTAAAGCCAAACAGAATGCATTTTGTGCTCATATGACAATATTTTTCAATATCTTTGGATTCACAGTCCTACTTTTTTATTTTCCATAAAGCTCAGCTTGGATATAGCATCGTCTATCCTTTGGGGACTAACTTTTTATTTGGTCTCCTCGGCAGTGCTGTTAGAAGCCCATAACAATCAAATGACTTGATTAAGGTCATTTCCTGGGCTGAGGCAGCTTAATCTATCTAGATCCTGACCAGCTTCCAAAATGACTCTCCGTCAGTTCCATATGGCAATTGTCTTTCCCACTTCAAGTTCAATCAAACATTTGACATAAGGAAGTAGGTAAAATACAAATGTATAGGAAAATATAAAATGAAACATAGAGACTTATCTCCATGGATATGTTCCTTTTTGGTTGTTAATGTTCTACAGACAAAGGGCACCCTAGAGAAAAAATTGTTAAATAGAAAAAATACAGTGATACCAATGCCTTAAATATTGTTATTTTTTTCTGGTTTCATTGTTGTTCCCCAATAAAGGTTCATTTCCTGCTAATATTTATTCAGCATGTCTTACAAATATCAATACATTTGATAATAAATGTTGTTTATTGAATACTTGCGATGTTCCAAATACTCAGCAGTGAAGATAACATTAATAAACATTTATTAAGTTCCAGATTATGGATTTTACAGTCTTAATGAAATTATCATGTTATTGAGAGTAGAAAGAAAACAGGTGTAATTTCTGAAGGAATGGTGGTTTTATTAATGCATTTAGCCACAGAAATGACGTGATACAGAGGGTATAGCTTTCAAGGCAGTGATCCTAGATTGAAAGGTGAATGGGAACTACCTAGGTCATTAGTAGAGCTTAGGAGGAGAGAATTCCATGAAGAGGGGACTAGTGGTGGAGGCAGTCTGGCACATTTGAGGAATGGAGAGGAGGAAGGTATGGTTGCAGTCCAGAGAACAAAAGGGCAATTGGTTGGCATGAAGTGGGAATGGTGGAGCAAGGCTGAATAGGCCTTCCTTACAAAGCAGTGTGTAATGACAAAAGCATTTTCATTAAGGGTTGTGATATAATTGTGCTTTTATTTTGTTTTTTTAAAGATTTATTTATTTATACATACAAGAGCTGGGATACAGGCTGAAGTCGCAGGAGGTAAGAGGTTTCACCAGACAGAGCGGGGAGCAGAACAGGCAGATCGACTGAAATACACTGCCGAGGGCAGCAGTGGGCAAGGCAGGAGAGGTCTGCTATGCCATGTGGGTCCCCTCCCTGGCTGGTGGCAAGGATTTGCTTCATAGTGCATTGCTTAACCCACAGCACCACCTGGGAGGCCCCTGTGCTTTTATTTTGAAAGAGACATCTAGCTTCGTAGTGAAGGAAGGATAAAGCATGCTCTCAGGATCATTAAATATATTCCCTTTGAGAAATTGGGCTCACTGTTTTGGCACTTTTCACTTTATATTACTATGTACCTTTGTGTTCTACTTGTCTTATTCAATAGATAAGCATCCTTGAGAGAAGGATTATTTTTGAAGTTTCATATATTGTAAATATTAGTCCCTAATACTGTGCCTGGAACTATTGCCATGTAAATGAATGAACTAAGGGAGAGATATGAGTGAGTGAGTGAGTGATGTTTAGTATAATGAACACATTTTTTGGAGTTGTTTCGACCTACCTCATATAGGCTGATACTTCACATTCCTTTCAGAAATGTATGCGCTTTCTGGTTAGCTTTTATACAGTAGGAATTCTTAAATCAATAAAGGTACAGTGACTAATATCACTAGCTGGGGAGGCTAAAATTAGAACAACCTTCACCTGATATATGGCATCCTTAACTATAAAGAGCATAAATGGGAGCACTGGTGTTTAGTAGCAAAAGTTGGGTCTGATTTAAACAATTCTGCAGAATTTCTAGTTTGGGGAATGCAAACTCTGGCAAAAGTTGGGTAAATGGGCAGGCTGAGTGGGAGCTTCAAGAAAGACATCCACTGGGGAGGAACCACAAGGCGGATCAGGTTGAGCCGGTTCAGTTCTGATCAATTCTGTGAAGTATCTCAAACCCCTTGGGGTTACATCTTGTTAATTCTTAAAGGAAGATCTGACTTATTGGGGTGGGTTTGCTCATTCCCACACTCTCCATTAAATAAAATGGCCAAGAAAAAGGGAAAAAATGAAAAAATAAAAACCTTAAATACAGTTATGTTACATGGAAAGGTAAATTTTCACAGGGATATGTGAGGTTTTCGGTGTGTCTGTTGGGTCGACAGCTTGGGGTTATGAGTGCTACCCTTTGCTTTGATAGGTGACTGCTTAGTGGTCTTAGAAACTACCTGTGTTTTTATTTCATTTCTAAATTCATAAATAAGATATTCCTGCAAAAAAAAGGAAAAAGAACTTTAACAGACTAATGCTTATTGAAGGAGATGATGTTAGGAGAGTGTTTGGTGATTTCAAGTTCAGAATTCATGGACGGTCTTCAGTTACACCCATTTATAGGATACGGATGTAGAATATTAGATGTGAAAGGGCAGGGGCATGCTTGGTGTCTGTCGTGCTTGATGGCTCTTACACTGGCTTCCTAGCGTATTTGGGAAGCATAATAAATACTTCAAAAAAATAAGCAAATAATTAGGTCTTGGGTCACATTCAGATGGTACGTTGGTTCATAGTAACTTTCAGCAAGGTACTGAACGGGATTGCAGAGTTAATGCTACTGAACATAGGCACTGATGTCACCAACCATGTTCAGAGTTTTCTGCTAGTGTTTTCCATTTTGTCAAATTATGTTTAAGATATGAAACTCGTTTTGTGTCTCGTTGTGAATAGAAACAGTTGTGTACCACCTGAGATCAACCGCATTATAAACAACTGAACTCAAGTTTACTTGGCAGAGAAAAATTTTATTTAAATGAACATATCCACACAATCAGATGCTTTCTGCAGTGGAGGGGAATGATTATTCTTGCAAATGTGTCATTTTTATTGTTACCCACATTTTAGCTTTATCTAAAATGATCTTTTGTGTTTTTTCCCTCCTTTTTGCTACTTCATTTTGGCTGTGGATGGACCCTGTAAACTTTGCATCTTTTCTCCCCTCACAGGTAAGAAAGGACAATTTTGTCCCTTATATTTCCTTTCTTTGCTTCAGTTATATTTACGAGAAACATTACTTATCTGTTCCATGGCTGAGCTTTAATATGCTAAGAATATATGCCTAAACTTGAAAACTCATATCTCTTAGGATGCTTCTAAGATAAAATCTTTAAATTATTGATGATATACACTATGCAGTGTTATTTAGATCATGTGTTGGTATTCAGACGTAAGGCTGCATTCTTGAAAACAAGGCTGTAAATTGATTTGTTGTTCCCTGTTGGCTTATGCCATAGATTCGGAGGGAATGTCCATTGGCAGTATTGCCTTGTTTTCAAAACCTGTCTTTCCTTTGTTGTCTGGTTTCATCTCCATTGAGTAGTTGGCTACTTAAAAAGATCAGAAAAATGCAGGCGGTGAAGGCGAATCTGATTGTGAGATCTTTGGATGATGAAACAATCTTTTATATTATGAATAATCACTCCCATCTGTGGGGTAGTTTGTCTTTGTAAAATGGAATACACAGGTAATTAAAGGAGTGTTCTTGGCCATGCTGAATGCCCAGCGCCATTTTTAGTCTTGGTATCGGTGAGTAGATCACTTTACATCACTTGTGATAAAATTTTGGAAACTTTAAAAAGCATTTCGTTTTTATTTTTACATATTGGAGAAAATAGATACAAAATTTTCAAGGAACAGTATGTGGTCATTGGCGTATGTATCTCTTTTTATTGAGGAGGCAGATTAACCATGTACATGATAGTCAGACATAACCCTGAGAAATTATAAATGAGAGCACAATAGGCATGTTAATGAAACCATTTCTCTGGATTCTCTAAGATGTATCTTTATATGAATGTAGCAAGAGGAAATAGCATTTCTAGCCTCTATTAGCTTTCGTCCCCAAAGAACTGCCTTTGAAGTTATGATTTAATGTTATATCTTCAGCTTTTATCCAAGCTTTTTATAGCAAAATGACTACTTACAGAACAAACTACAGTTAGTAAATTGCTCTTTATATTACTCAATGGCTCTTAATTCATCCAGATACACAATAAACTCATAAGACTTTTTCTCTGTATATATCAAATTTATTTTCCCTCAAATTAGTAAAACAAAAACAAAATAGTATGTCTCTATTTGAGGGCCCACTAAGAAACTTGGAATTTCATTTTGTTCTTATTTATACTACCTAGCTCATCTTAGTTTCTGGTGAAGTTCATTTTTCATCCAATATCCATGTTTCTAAAAAAAAACCTTTAATTTTAACAGCATTGTTTGTGTTTGCTGTAATATTGTGTATCTCTAGCTCTAGGTAGCATTTTAAATAGTAAATAATATTAAATAGTAATAGTAAATGTAAAAAGTAAATTTTATTAAAATCATAATAACAGATAATGTTCTTTGAGTGTTTCCCAAATACCAAGCATGGTGCTTAGTTGTTTAAAGCAAACATTATAATATAGAAACATATTCTTGTTGATGTTTTCCAGGAAAGAGTACCTTTAAGTCATAGAATACCAGATAATATTATTCTTAAATGTCCTTCTGCATGTATTGTAGTTTTTCTTTTTTCTCTCTTCTCAGTTCCACCATTTTTCTTATGTACAAAGAAAAATTTTACTCCATTTTCTTATGTTGAACAAATGAGGGTTGTTTCCACCCAACCCTTTCACTAATACTCAACTCTGAGCTTTCCTTCATATAGTAAAGAAACCCAGGGAGGCATAAACTAGCTTCATTTATGGACAGCTAGACTCCATCTCTGAAGATTAGGTCTTTAAGTTGTTTAGGCAATGGTTTACCATCAATGGTACCAGTTCATGGAGTTAGAACATATTTGGATTTAGCAGCAACTGTGTTTAATTCAGTAGGGAAATATTCATAATTATTTCAGACACAGAACCTTCATTCTAGAACTGCTGCTTTTATAGGGGGCACAGCAGAATAAGTCCATCTGACATTTGTTTTCATAATGGAATTCTTACCAAGAAAGTAGACCACATGCATGGTTAAATAAAAATGAAAGAATGAGCTAGAGTGTGGATTGTCACATTACTACAGTAATGTGGTCAGCCATCAACACACAGTTCAGTATATTTTTAAGGGTTATCAGTAAGAATAAAATGTGCAGGGCAGAATCTCGGGAATATTCAAATGATTAAAATGAAAACAAT
This sequence comes from Galemys pyrenaicus, assembly GCA_019455555.1. Classification (NCBI taxonomy): domain Eukaryota; kingdom Metazoa; phylum Chordata; class Mammalia; order Eulipotyphla; family Talpidae; genus Galemys; species Galemys pyrenaicus. The sequence continues at coordinate 1,746,329 of JAGFMF010011662.1, forward strand.
ATTAAAATTCTGAAAGATTTATAAGGAGCCAGTTTTGCATTGACCAGAGTAAGAAGGCATTTAAAATATTAATATATGTCTCATCAAGCTGAAACTGCTAAGATATTTAAATGACATCTTACAGACTCTGTCTTCCCAAGTACCCAACAATTGCATTGCATGATGGGTGATGTCACCTGAGAGACTCTTTTACTGACTTGCTTATATTATCTGTTCTATATATAGAACCCCCCAGAAATCTACAGGGTGGTAGTCCATTAAATATAGGTCTTTTCGCAACATTTGCAGGATAGTAGGCAAACTTGTTGATAACCCCACGCACTGTTTCTATTATGGTATTAACACAGTTAGACTATGGCACTTCAAATCTTGGAGCATATTGTGCTATTTTTGTGTGAGCAATCAATATTGAATTACATCATGACAGCCTGGGTGAGCCCCCTGAGGTGAACCCCGTTGCTTCAGTGTACACGGAACATGACTTGTGACTCCTATGTGTCATTCCCAATACCTACCACAAAAACTCTCTTGAAAATCAGGCTGAGGGGCCAGAGCATAAAAGTTAGTTCTTAACATCACTTACCTTCTTGGAGCCATTCTGAAGAAGAACAATGTTAATATGAATATTATACGTTAGCTAATTAAGTTCAAGGGAGATTTAATTTATTTGAGGGAATTATTCCATTATTTTTTGCTAACTAAATACATTTTGTGAGGCTGGGGAAAAAAAAATAAAACAAGGGAAAAAGAAATCCAAAGTGACCATGGTTGAAAGTTGTTCCCCAAACCATATGCATGCCATCTGGTAATTCTCCCCATGGTTATTGTTTCAGTATTCTGTGACAGCTCCAGAGATTAGGAACACATTTCATACTAGCTTTAATAAAAGAGTGGGAAACACAGAGAGAGTTATTTACAAGGGAGGGAAGGAATTGTCCTATTACAAAGTCATTAGTAACTGTGTAATTGCAGCATTAATATGCTTACAACACCCAGAACAGTACAGATTTTTGGTTATGAGGCTTTGAAAGAAGCTGGATGGAAGTGGGGGTTCCCAGTTGTCTCCCCCTCTATGTCACCTCTTTAGTGAATGGACTATACCATCACCCACGGAGATCCTAGCATGTATACACAGGCCTGTGTGCCCACTGGGCTAGTTCAGGTAATGTTTTACCTTGACTGTTAGCAACTTTTTCTACCAGCTGACCTATATACATGGCCTCCTCTGGATTCAGTCCTATGAGTGGCCCTCAGCAAGACTGTGGTCTTTTTTTTTTTAAGATTTATTTATTTTTCATAGAAAAGCTGGGGTACAGGTCAGAGTCATGGGAGGTGAGAGGACTTGCCAGAGACAGAGCAGGGAGCAGAACAGGCAGATGGACTGAGATACACTGCTGATGGGAGCAGCAGGCAAGGCAGGAGAGGTCTGCTGTGCCATGTGGGTCCCCTCCCTGGCCGGGGATCGAACTTGCACTGCTGTGCAGCAGATGCTTCACAGTGCGGTGCTCAACCCATGGTGCCACCAGGAAGGCCCCGAGACTGTGGTCTTGATGCCTATGCTCATGATACCCCCATTTCCATATCTCTCAGTTCTACTTGCAGATGAGGATACCTCAAGGATCTCCTGAACAACTTTGTTATCACTTGCTTATTGCCTCCCACCCAGAGAATGAAATCTTTGTACAATATAAATCATAACTAATGCTATGAATAAATCCTTTCAAGGTGATTTTCAACTATCCTCCTTACTCAGGTAATCAATATAAACAAACATATGCTACCTTTCTTAGAGTCTTGCTCCGTTTAGCTTCTGCTGGTAATTGGCTAAAACGTTCTCTATTCACCCAAGCTGTTGCAGACTGTGTTAGCTTCTCCCTGTCTGTGCCTCCTTTGGAAGTACTTGGGACATGGTGAGTTGTGGTCAACACATAAAAGTTAATTAAGCTCAATTGAATGGAAAATCTTTTCTGTATTTTCTTTCCTAGCATCCAAAGTCACACCTCTCTCTTGCAACTGGACACTTTTTATCAACCTTTTGTGTTTGCATTGTTAGCATGTAGTCCATGGGGGCTGGACAGCCCGTCCTTGGTGACAATGTCATATTTAGCAAACATTTATTTGTGTCAGCTTGGCGACCAAACACAATGAAGGTATGACTTTGGAAATGAAGGCCATTGTCTTGTTCGGTCATTCATGTTAATGTTCATTAGTAGCTTCATTCGTAGCTCAATAAGCATCACCATCACAAGTGTTTGATTTCTCCCAGGTATGATAGAGAAACTACGAAAGTCATATAACTTAGGTCTGTGTGGAACAGAAAAATTAAAGGGTGATATGAGAATTATAGCAGAAAAATAAAAGCTGACATAAGAGTTAGGGGGATAGATCTCACCTCAATCCAGATTTTGTTACTGAGGCTCTGACTTCCTGGTTCCTCTTGTGAGGAACTTGCCTCAGTGACTCTGGGAACCTCTACATTTATCCTTCTCAAGGGTGTGTTCATAGTTTAGGGGATAAAACCTCCTGATTTCTCATTCCCTCTCACACCTGTGGCAGTTGTAGGCAGGGCAGGCTGCTGCTGTCCCTGGCACTGCTTCCACATCTCAACTCCTGTTTCACAGACGTTACCATTTTGTTGATGTCTGCGTTCGCCAGGTTTTTGGTTCATTCTTTGCAGCTTTTTCTGGAAAATCAACAGATTCTCAGGCAATGACACCCTCCCTACAATAACTGGACAGAATCCTAATTCTTCCAACCGGTTTTAGAGAGGTTGGCATTCCATTTTACTTTTCTATTTAAGGAGCATATTCCAGTTGTCTAATGGCTGGGTTTAGGGCTACTGGATGATACTGCTCTCTGTCTTGTGTGTATCTTCCTCCCTAAGAAGTTTCAGTGTCAGGGTGCATATCCTTCAGTTTCCTCTTAGACAGATGAGAACGTCACCTTTCTGGAAAGTCTAGATTTTTCTAAAGAGTTTAGTCCTATTAGCCACTAATAGGTAATCAGTCCTAAAATACTTTCACCATTTCTAAAAGGGAATTTATTTTTTTTTTTCAAGTGACCTTTACTGAGCCCCTAATTCAATTACATGTTACCTACCAAAAGAGATATGTTCTGAGAAATGTATCGTTAGGAGATTTTGTCTTTGTGCAAGTGTCCTAGAGTGTTATTACACACAAGTGCAGAGTATCGCCTCCCACATACCTGGGTTGTATGTAGGGACCACCATTGTCTCTGTCAAGATCATTGTTGACCAAAACAGCATGTGACTGCACATATATGTGGGTGTAGAGCTGACTTTGAACTCCCCTGTGACTTCTAAACACAAATTAAAATTGATCTGAGTCTCCTTCCATGTTGACAGGAAGTAAAGTAGCTTCCATTTTGGAGATCCTCCCTCTTAAAGTTTCCATGAAACCTGAGGGCTTATCCAATCCAAATTGGAGGCCAAAAGGTCAGTTCAATTTCCATTATAAGAGAGGAGAGATTGAATCCTCTTCAGTTTGCTAATGCTGTTGCTGGCGGCTGCCAAGTTGGGTGGCTGTTGAGAAAATCATGCTCCCCGCTCTGACAGATGCTGCTAATTCACATTTCCACACTGGCCAGGGGCGCTCTGCCAGTGTTGACTTTCGAGCGAGGACAACTTTAATTTCTCAGAGACACGCTCAGAAAAAGTTGCCCTTCTGTCAGCCTCCCAAGGTCATTGCTCTTGATGTTTAATTCACTGAATTCCTTTTCATGCACTTGGTGAGGAAGGACCTGACCATGAGTGCTTTCTTGATAAAATAATCTTCTGTATTATGAATGATTATAAGAGCCAGTGAGTACCACGGTTCTCTTCCTGACCCCAGAGACCTGAATCTAGAGGGAGGGCTGCTTTCCTTTTCGTGTTCTTAAAACACAGAAGACTCATTTCCTTGACTGTTCACTGTGCTGAGGGGCGCTGCCACGATGCCTCTGGGTGCCTTTCTACTAACCTTTCTCAAGGTTTTTCTCAAGGATGTCAACATAATTCTCTGACATCCTCTCTCAATAGGAAAAGTTGAAAAATCACAATAGAGCACTATGCTATGTTATTCCTAATTGTGTTAATCATTGAGGCTTTAGCATGTTTTATAGGATTTAAAGTGAAAGCCTTTTGGGGGCCTCCCTGGTGGCCCAGGGTTTAAAGATACAGTGCTATCACGCTATCTGCAGCCACTGTGGCCTCAGTTCTATGCCTGGTCAGTGAGTTAACCCACATGGTGCAGCAGACCTCGCCTGTCTTGCCCGCTGCACCCCTCAGCAGAGTATTTCAGTCAGTCTGCCTGTTCTGCTCCCCACTCTGTCTCGGGTGAGTCTTCTCACCCACCCCTCCATACCTCTGGCCTTACATGCATAAAAAAATAAAATAAATCATAAGAAATATAAAGTGAAAGCCACTTTTCACAACTATTCTTAGCATCAGTATTGCCATGTTTCTTTGTGACAGTATGTAGTAGAGTGTGCAGTAACTTCTTCAGAGTAATACTGGTATTTCTTAGTTCAAATAAAATAATGTTGCCCTCTTGACCTTTATATCAGATGAGGAAGTTAATATCACAACATATGAACTGAATTTATGAAATGATCTAATCCCCAGCTTATCCCAAACATCAGAAGTAATGTTTCCTAAGTAGCAAAATAGTTAGTGTGTTATGGCTTTGCTTTGCCAAAAGCTCTGAAAAAAGGTAAATTTTCTTTCTTGTTTTTTATGATTATATCTTTTTAACTTCAAATGATGCGTTGCTGGAAATCAGAGTTATAGCACTATAAAAGGATAGAGGCAGGTATAGAAAACTATAAGAAATATGATGTCTTAAAGTATGAATAGCAATATGTTGCCTTTTAAAACAAATATAAGGGGTACGTATTCCTGTCATCTTTCAGAATGGCTAAGAGAGTCACTGAAGAACCATGTCATTGCTCAGATTTGAGTAGTTCAGAATCACGACTCACGTATAGTGTCCTTAATATCCATTCAAGTCTTTCCTCTGTGCCAGTGATTCTTAGTCTTTGTGATATATTAGAACAACCCCTGGAATTTATTACCATTAGAGATATATAAATACTGCTATGCATTTATGAAATCACAATCTTTGAAGTTAGGTAGAGTCCAGGAATTACTATTTTTATCAAGCTCAGTTGGAAATTTTGTAACATCAATTTCAGTAATCATCAACACACACACCAATATAGATACACACACACACACATGCAAATGGAGTAAGAAAAGATAAAGCTTACTTTTCTGCACGTCCCCCAGCACACATCCTAGAGAGACCCCATTAATACAGGGCATTAGCAAAGAGGTAGTAGGATAAAATTGACTACTGTACAGCTACTGGTCCCACTAATAACCTGAACATCAGCATAACCAGTGTTGTTCGGAGACTTTTCTACGAGACCTCTGGTATGAACTTAAGGACTAGAATAACATGAAGACGAATTCAGAAGATTTTTGCCCCAAGCACTAAGTGAGTTTGCACCCTGAAGCTTGTCCAGGACTCTTAAGTCTCCTTTCTCACGTCTTGGTCAATGCTTCTTGCCCTCCCCACCCCTCCCACCCCCCCCCCCCCGTCCTGCTGATTTTCCTCCCTTATTCAGTGATGACATCACTTTCACTTCTCCTCAGTGATATTACATCATGTCCTTTCCTACCATTACCCTGCGGGAGACTTTTCTGTTTTTCCCATTTTCCATTTATAACTCCCAGTTCTTATTAAATGGACTCGAGACTTTATTGTTGTCAAGTTTGTTAATACCCTCTCTTCCTGTACCAGCATAGAAGATACAGTGGCTGAAAGATCTTTGTTTCAAGGGCTCTGTCCATTTGTGAGATGTATCCCTCCACTTTGGTTTTTATTTTGATTTTTTAGCTGGTTAGTGGCTCCCTTGTTACCAGTGTTTTATAGTAGATCTAATTAAGAGAAAATGCCTCTACTTTACAATCGTCTCCTTAGAGCAGGGTCTTCGACGTGGGGAGCTTGTGGTTTTTAGACTTAGGTGAAAAGAGTCGATGAGGAAAATAGCCACAGAATAGGTAGAGAAATTGTTTCTGTTTTGTCGATGGCTTCCTATAGTGAACACTTCAGTCCTGTTCAAGCTAAGATTATTAAGAGCTTAATGAAAAGAGCACATTGACTCTTAAAGAGCTATTTAATGAAGATTCTAATATCATTCCAGCCTGGGGCAGGGAGTATAGAATTGATATGATTTCATAGGGCTACACATTGTTCGTTAGATAAATGTGTAGCCAAGACCTGAATCTTAGTATTTTTTAATATATCCTTTTGCATACCACTGGAATTGTAACAAATACACATAAAGAAAAAGTGCATGCTATTTAAAAAAAAAACTCATTGAGGCTTAGATTTATTCTCACATACCTGCTACCCTTGTGCATAGGCAGTGATTCCACTCACTGCTTCAGTGTGAGATATGGACACAGAAAGGTGTGAGAGTCCCACTTTGGGATGTCCTCAGCTGAGCCTTCTGGTCACCTGGGTCATCAAAGTGCATTGGGCAGAGACAGAAGAACTCGTAAGTTGAAGGTGGCCCCTGGCTTCCCTGCTATTATAACTACACTAGAGGAGAAGATTCAAGAAGAAAGGAAGCTAATTCCAGTAACCCTAATTCCATCTGACCCTAGTATAGAGAGCTCCAAGGACAAGGCTATGCCATAATTCATTCACCTAAAATTCCTTTTAATCCATTTTCAAGCCATACTTATCACTAATTTTTATGTTATTTTCTTTAGACAGATTTTATTCCTGGAAATGGAGTCAAGACTGTAGGGGGCAGAACATATGAAATTTCTGGAAGTTTCTTTTGTGCTCTGGGAGCATGTTTCACCGACTCTTTCCTCCTTGTGTGCTCATACTATTTTACCTGTTAAGAGGTTCCAGAAGATAGATTAGTGGATTGGGAAGCTGTGATGTACACACACACACACACACACACACTGGAATAGTACTAAGCTATAAAGAAGATTAACTCTTGCCATTTTCAACCATATGGATGGATCCGGAGGGGATGATGCCAAGTAAAATAAGTCAAGAGAAGGAAGACAACTATTGGATGGTTTCACTCAAACATGGAATATAGAGAAACAAAATAAAGGGGATAAAACCCAAACCAATAACAAATCCTAGAAGTCTGACTGTAGAATTGAGGCTGTAGAGGGAGAGGGTAGAGCGTAAAGGAGGGAGGGGGTACATAGTCTACTATAGTGGACTATGGTAGAGGACTAAGATCCTCTAGAGGGTATGATACTATACCTCTAAGCCATAAACAATGTTTAAACTGATAATATCTCAATAAAAATATTAATTAAGAAATGGAATCTATATTTCTTCTTCAATAAGCAGCAACAACATTCTGAATCTTTTCCCCTACTGAAGGCCAACTCCCTTGTAAGAGATCTGATTTTTTGAGACTATGGTGCCCAGTGAACCATACAGAGAAGGCATGCAGAAAGTGACATACCTGCCCCCACCCCTTCTCCAACCGTCCCAATGAGATGAAAGACCCATGAATAAAAAGTCATCTCAGACATTCTGACACCATCAGAAGACATGACATGAGCAGAAAATGCACACATGACCAGGAGAGCCCAGCCAAGACTGCAGAGTCATGAGAATATATTGTTTTCTAAGCCACCAAGTTTTCAGTAACTTATTATACAGCCACAGTTGTCTGTGGCTGTACCTCTGATCATTTGAGTATACTTTGTGAAGACATCAGAAGTACTCAACAGTGAAGATGGAGACCAGAAATAGCACCATCAAGATGAGCTGAAATTCAAGGTTACCCCAAGGAGAAGGCTGCTGCTTCACTGGTGGTATTTAAAATTTAAATATGGTTGACCAGATCATCAATAGAGTATCATGTTCATGACTTTTTCCTGCTAAATATTTGGATTTTATTCTTAAAATTATTTAACATTGGTTTATGACATATATAGTGTTTCAGGTATACAGCATTATGCTTGGACATCCATATGTGCTACATTATGAACACCACTTACAAATACCTAGTTTCCACCCTTAATTATACAATCGACTTCTTACTGGATTTACCCCTTCCAGTAACCACCAATTTGTTCTTAGAGTTTAAGAGTTTGTTTTGTCTTGTCTGCTCATTTGGTTTCTTTATCTTCCACACACGGTGAAGTCATACAGTGATTGTCTGTCTCCATCTGACTTATTTCACTCAGCATAATACTCTCAAGGTCCATCTATGTTGTCACAAATGACAGGATATTTTTTAACAGCCAAGTGGTAGTCCACTGTATAGGCCACATATTCTTTTGGACAGATGTCATTTTACCTTTTACATCTCAGTTTAAATGTCTACCCCTTCTTCCCTCATCTACGCAAGGTCACCACCTGGCCCCATTTCATCACCCGATTTCAATTCTCTTCCTGGCAGTTCTCAGTTTTTTAATTGAAGGTTTTATAGATGGTCTTATTCCCTGAAGATTCAGTCAGGTGAGTTTGCACAGCAACCTATACTTACCCTTTGTAACATCACCATATGTTTAACTCCTCATTCAATTTGTATCTTTTATAATAAAGTGTGAAATCCACGATCATGCTCCTTCTTGTTTAGTGAGTGTGCCCAGATTTTAGTTATTGGTCTGAACTAAATTAAATATCCTTTTTATGATATTGCTTCTGATTTGTGATTTGATTGACTGAATAGCATATGGAGAAGACTGGAAAATTCAGTTTTAATAGTATGTATGAAATAAGATTTCTTTTGGATTCTCATGATTTTTTTTTTATCACACAGATCAGTGTGGACCATTTGTAGTGGAGGGAATTAAATTGAAAAGACTGTTTATTAATTTTCTCAGGAAGTGTTTATTGAGCACATGTATATCTTGGGTACTGTTCTGGGAATGCAGATGTAAAAAGAAGAACCACAAGTCTCTACCATGAAGGAGCTTACATTCTAGTGGAAGAGACCAACAGTGAGCAGCCTAATGAAGTAAATTACTGCGTGGATTTAGAGATAATAAAGCAATGGAAGAAAATAAGGTAGAATTAGGAAGATGAAAGGGTAAAGAACAGTTTAAGTAAGGTACTTAGAGAGTGACATCTGAGCAAATACTTGAGGAAGGTGAGAGAAATGGCATATGGAGGGTGGGGCATCAGTAGCTCAGGTTAGCTGAGTCCTAAGGCCTGAATGTGCCTGACTTGTTCAAGGCAAGCAAAGAGCCAGTGTGGCTGGAGGTGAGTCATTATAGGGGAGACAGGTGGAGATGGTGCAGGACCTTGAAGGTCAGTCAACGACATTGACTTTTATGCTGAATGGTCTCTGTATGTGGTCATTGGATTGTTTTAACAGAAAAGGAGAATGAGCTGATTTCTGTTATTTTTTAATTACAGTTTATTGTGATATAATTCACGTATCATAAAACTCACACTTTTAAAATTAAAAAAATCAGTGTTTTTTAAAGTATGGCCACAGAGATGTACAATATCACCATTATCTAGTGTGCGACCATTTTATCTCCCTGAAATGAAATCCTGAACCACTTAGCAGTCAGTCCCTCCTTCCCATCTCCCTGCTTCTGGCAACTACTAATCTACTTTCTATCTCAATAGATTGGCCTATTCTGGACATTCAACATACATGTAAAATATGTGGTCTTTTGCGACTTGCTTCTTTCACTTAACATCCATATTATAGAATTTTAACTTCCATCTGTGCTATAGCTTGTCTCAATACTTCATTCCTTTTCATTTCTTAATAGTATTCCATATTTTGGTATGCCACAGTTAGTCTAACCGTTCATCAGTCAATGGGCATTTAGGTTGTTTCTACTTTTTGACTATTACATATAATGCTGCTAAGAACATTCACGTGTAAATTTTTGCATGGATGTAAATTTTCAGTTTTCTTGAATATATGCCTCTGACCCTAATGACGCCTATTTCAACCTGTCTGTTGATAATAGACTGAAGGGACTCAAAGTTGGAGTCTACTATAGTAAACCTCTTGAAAAATGATGTTGACCTCAGGATAAAATGCTTTGGACTCACCATAACCTTAGGACCTGACAGAATCATGAGTCCCTACAGACTGCCCTTCACAGGATGATCCAATCACATGTCAACTCAGCCTGCCATTCTGAAAATGGAGTGAAAACCCTCATGTTTAATGGCTTAGCACTCTGTGGCATATGTTTTCTAGAGAAGAGTTTCTATTCATAGACTTAATGATATTGTGCCAGATCAACATGAAATCTATTAAAATACAACTGCCCAGTAATAGAACCACAAGACATAACTGCAGTTGGTTTACAAAGAAGAAAGTTGTGGCCATATTATTTAAATGCTTTGACCAGATGCAGGCTTCCTTAACTGTGAAGTGCATGCCATCCTATGCCATTCTTGACAATGTTCAGATTTCTTTGGTAGAGTGAAGTTTGGGTGGAAGGAGCTGTGGGAGGAGATGAATAGAGATAGAAAAAAGACCTTTGGACAATAATATATCTTCCTAGGGGGTAGGAGGTGAAAGGATGAGAGAGTGAAGGAGGGAAGGTGAGAGGAATGGAGAGAGAGAGAGAGAGAGAGAGAGAGAGAGAGAGAGAGAGAGAGAGAGAGAGAGAGAACACAAGCCACATCTGTTGGGTCTTCATACCGTGGCTGAGATTGTCAGTATAGTGAGCCTGTGCTGCTGTTTAGGACCTAATGGTCTGTTTGCTTAAAAGAAGGGTGTTTATTCTTTGAACACGTATAGCACATAAAACTGTCTTCTAAATAATGGAACATGTAGTAAAGTGAAGGGAATGCGTAGCACTGTATATATGTAGAGTTGCTCACATAAACCTTCACGACATCCTCTCTGCAGATGCAGTGGGTGGTGAGCGGGGATTCTGCAACCAGACTCCCTGGATTCCACGCTAGCTCCTGCCACCGATGTGGTGTAGTCCTCGGACACATTAGGTAACTGGGTGTGCTATGCTCTTTCTTATCAATGGGGTGATCGTTGAGAGGATTAATATAATCAAAGTCATTAGAGCAGAGTTTGGTCCACAGTGAATGCTCCATGAACCACAGATTTGCTCAGTCCTGCCAGGTCCTCGGTGCTTTTCACCCACCCTGCAGGGGGCCTCTTTCCAGTGTAAGAATAACATAGTCCCTGTGATTTATTGCTTTGCTAATTTATTAAACTTCTGATAGGCCATGAAATCCTGATGAATGTCAGTCCCTAGTTCCTATAAAGCATCAGAGGAGCCCAATAAATCCATTGATTGATTGGGACTTGAACCAATTGTTGACCTTTGACACCACCTACCACCAAACTTTTGCCAACTTACACTACTTGGCTATGTTTAAATTTTGTTCGGTACAGTGAAATTTGCTTGGAAGGAGTTGGAGTAGGAGATGAATAGAGATAGAATGAAGCAAAATTTCAAGGAACACAAGGATTAATTCATGTTGCTCTTTATATGGCCAAATATGTTCTACTTTTTTCTTCTTTCCTTAGACCTCTAACCAAATATATGGACCATAAATCATGACTGTTTGTTAAGGTCCCATGTGACAGATAACTAACTTTTCCTCCTGGAAAAGCTGGAATAATAAATAACAATGTTCTTGCAACCCCCAGATACCCTCACCTCACTGTGTTGACAGCAGTTTTCAGTTAGTTTCCTGTTCCTGGCCAGAGTAGAGATTTATCTCAGAGATATGTGAAATGCCCATTTCTGATATCATCTGGGTTTTCAGTTCTGGGCACCTAGCCGACACTCAGTATTGGTTACAATGGATTTCCACAGCTTCTTGTTAGTAAAGCACCAGTTTATCCCGCCTTGTCTGTGTGTGCGCAGATTTATATCATACTATTTTCCTTCATTTGGCAACTTTAGACACTAACTAGGAAGAGATCAGAAGTTTCAGTGTGGATAGGAGGTGGTTCTGTACTGCTTCTCACCTGACATTTTCTCACAAATGAACATTTTTTCTATTATTTAAAAGTCATTTATTAGCAGGCAAGGACAAAGCAGGCAGTCTGCTCTGTGTGCTTGATGAAGTATCAGCTTTCTAGTTTTTTTGAAGATTTATTTTACTTATGTTACAAGAGCTGGGGTACAGGCCAGAGGTGTGGCGGGGGTTGGGGAGCAGGGTGAGAGGGTTCACCAGAAACAGAGTGGGGAGCAGAACAGGTGGATGTACTGAAATACACTGCCGAGGGGAGACTGGACAAGACAGAGGAGGTCTGTTGCATGTGGATCAGCTCCCTGTCCGGGGATCGAACTCGTGCTGCGGTGGCTTCCAATAACTTCATAGTGCTGAGCCTTAACCGCTTGTGCCACCAGGGAGGCCCTCAGCTTTCTATTCTTCTAGGAGTTACAACCATGACCTTGCCAGAGTGACTGAGATCAGCCAGACAACATACCTAGTAAGGATTCCATAGACGTTTCGGCAGGGGGCTTGATGCAACAGGAGACCCTCTAATGCCACGTCTGGAAATAGGGGTGTAGTGGCAGGAAAGTGAGTGGCACTGGAGCAGGGTTTCGGGATGGTTCTGTGCAGACAGGTCAAGGAAGGAGAGTCTTGGAGCCCTCGGTGGCTTTTCATGCTTTATTTAGTGGAGGTGGCCAGGTACATGGCAGGTATGGATGCCGGGGGGCCGGGAGGCTGGCAGGCCTCCCAGCCCCCGGCGCATCTCACCCTCTCGGCTGCTTCTTCTCTCTCTGCTGCTGCTGCTGTTCCTTCGTCGGTCAGTCCTGTCTGTTGGTCCTCACAGTTCTCACAGTTCTGTCTGTTAGTGCTCGCAGTTCTCACAGTTCTGGCGTCCTCATGACGCCGCCCATTTATGCCCGTGTCCAACACAGGTGCACCCACTTGCACATGCCCACCCTGGAATGCTCGCAGCACCTCAGGTGTCCATCATCAGTGGTGGGAGGGTGGAAAGACCTGATCAACCTTTACCCTACAAAGGGCAATGCAGTTATGGGCTGCCGCACTTCCTCTACCTGTTCACTGAAGGGTAGGGCTGTTTCCAAAATTAGCTGAACTACTTTTCCTCAATACCAAATGGGAAGAAAATTCTAACATCCTTCTTCTGGGTGAGCCAACCATGAATTTCACCAATGAAACCCTTTCCTGACACTCATTGGACTAACTAGCAAAACCTCTAGGGCTGGTTGAGATGAAGGTAACAGGACTGACTCTTCCATGGGCTTTGGGGCTCCTGTGAGCCCCGTGGGGATGTAGTTTCTGAGCGGAGTCAGTGGAATAGGACTCCATGTATAGCTCGACTAAGCCACACACATCCTGTCTGCTGTCTCTGCTGGTCACACAAAGCTTTTTATCTCAGAAGTTTGGGCTTTCTTATGTCCTGGGCTTCATTTTGTGTGTTGTTTAGGATTCCTCCTGCGTGCGGAGCACATTTCCTAAATGCTAAGATTGAAAGAAAGGAAAAGGCAGAAAAAATTTGGACTTCTTCCTTTCTTTGCTTATTGAGCGCCCAGCAGATAGAGCCCCTGAGGTCATTCAGAGGGGAGTGCACCTGCACCTGTGTGTGAAACTAGCCTGAGTCAGCACCTGCCCTTGACACCCTGGTCAGAGTGCTGTGGGGTCTGGCTGTGAGGATAGATACATTGACACGTGGAAAGCAATTAGAGCACCCCAACTTAGAGTAGTTAATCAACAATCAGAGGACATGAGTGTGTCTGTGATGGTGAAAAAGATCCCCATGACCTGATCCCATCTAGAAGCAGCTTGGGCAGAGCTGGGCAAGTCAGCAAGGATAGGATTTCTACATGGAGGAATGTGGGGTGAGGGACATCCTTGGGGGTAGGGATTGGGAATGGCTGTTGTTCTAGAACGACAAAGAAATTAGCCTTGGTGTGATAGTAGGGTACAGGGGCAGGGGCTAATAATCATCTCTACAACTGTTGATCACTTCTTATATGACATGTCTGGTACCAAAATCTTTCTGAATACATTTAGTGACCCTGGACATCTTCCAAAGATGTTGCTCTCATTGTTCCCACTTTAGAAGAAGCTAGACAAGGGCATGACACAGTATTGTCCCAGGGCTTGATACGGACGGGGGTGGGGAGTTGAATCCAGGCAGTCCTAACACTGCAAGACCCCACTGCTCTGCCCCTCTGGTGGCTGGTGACTGTGGTGGCAGGTGAGTTGTAGGAGTCTGGGAGACTGCAGACATTTGACGCCAATTCTGAACAGGTGTTAGCAATTGCTGCGCCGTGGCATTCAGCCAGGCTGAGGATGTAGACAGGAAAACGAGACATCGAATGACAGGGAGACAGCCAGAAATAGGGAGGCACAAAAAGGAAGTAAGTTGAAAGGGCTTCAGAGAGGGGGCCAAGTGGCTAATCTATAGAGTGATGGATGGATACACCTTCACCTTGTGATAGTCAGTGGCTGCTTTGCTCTCTGTTGCTTTGACCGCGACCCAAAGTAAATGATATAATTAAATACAACCTTTCCTTAGAAAATGAGGATTTTTTTTTTGTTTTCACTTTTTTCCTTATGAGCAGGTTATAATGTCAGATCAAAACTTCAAAGAAGCTCCATAATGATGGAATAACTTACAAAAATGTATGAAATGTGTAACATTCTGTTGTATATCTTATGCAACGGTAATTAATGCTAGAGTTTCAAGGTGAAACTGTTAAATGTACAAATAAAATTCCAAATAACACATAACCAGAAGTCCAGCTTCTCTGCCCAATGCAGAGAAGAAATTTGGGAAATATGATCCCAAATGAGACAACTCAGACCCAAAGTACTAGATTATAAAGCCAAGTATTAAACCGTGGTGACATCCCCTGGTGAGGGTGTAAATAATGCTTATCCAACATGATGGAAACATTTCCAAAATTTTCTAGATGATCTCCCAAAGCAGCTGAAAATATCTTTAATGTGGAACAAATTTATTCCTTTGTAATTGCTACTTTACATTCCGTGTAATCACATGGGAGAATTCCCAAAAGCTTGGCAGGCTGTAGTTTGAATCCATCAAAAACATCTGAGAAAATAGGAACAGGCAGGCTTCTATAAAATGAAAGGGCACTAATAAGGACAGCATGAGGGTCACAAAAGTGAGCCTTTGTGGGAGTGCTCTTTCCCCACTCCTTCCATGAACCAGTAGGTTTTTGAATTGGGAAAACAGATCTACGATTCTCAAAGTGTAGCTCAGGTTGTACATTGGAATGTTCTAGGGGATAATTTACTTTGTGCCATGTGCCTGTCCAGCTTCAACAGGCCTGTTGGCCAGACACCTCCCTACAGCCCTCTTGGTCAACCAGAGAAAACCAGAGCCCTCTGAAACCCTTGGATTTAAATAAATTGAAGGAAATACATTTAAATGTAGTGGGATAATTACCTGACTTTACCTATCCTAAATACATATTGTACATCAAGATATCCCGTAGTCATTAGACTACTAGTTATTTTATAAAGGAGTTGGAGGAATGCTTGTAAACATCCCTCCCTAAGCACATAGAGAAAATATGTACTTGGAAGCAGATCTCCCTTGTTTACTGTCCACAAAAGAATCAAGTCACATCAAGAAATATAAGTAAGGGAATGGCAGGAAAATGGTTTATGCAAACGCTTTCTGCAAAGGGCTTCACTAAGATTTTTGCTGGACTAGTGCTTTTAATTGGATTTTTTTTTTTTAAATTTGAAAGCTGCTGGTTCAGGCTCTTTCTGATATTAATGGTTCTGAGTTTCACTTTGCCACTGCCTGTGGGATCCTGCACGCTGAATCGATATTTCTGTTTCTTTACCTGCATTGCCATTGTGTGACCTTGGAGAAGTTTCTTATTCTTTTTAGGTCTCAGTTTATCTACCTCTAAGAAGGAGCTAAATAATGCAGGATTTTTTTTATAAATATATAAGATTTGAATAATAGATGCCTGAAAAAGCTTTTAGATTTAGGATTCGAAACCACTGTATCACTGGCAGTGATAATAATTGTAATCGGTTGGATTAACAGAGAACTTTTCATCCAAAAGCTCTAATCACTTTTATATTACTCTTCCATTTGTCCTCAAAATACCCTTAAGAGGTAAGTACGAGAAAGTATCAATTTCCTCATTTTGCAGATGAAAGAATGAAGAGGATTTTCATTACAGAGATGTTAGAATGAACAGTAATTTTCAAAAACAGTATTTCTGACTTAAAAATGGCAGCTGCCTTTCTACCACATGATTTATAAACAAGGCAAGACTCTTCCCATGAAATCTGCGTCACCAAGTTGTGTTTCTGCCATTGGCTCATCTCTTAAATAGGATAAGAAACTTTTCTTTGCAGTTATCACTTATTTTCCTATTGAAGGTTGCCTTCCATTTCACGACTGGTCATTGTTTCAGTGCTCAGTGCCATCCATGAATAGTGAGAGATCCCTGTTAATTCTGCCCCCTGTGTGACTGATTACATTGCTGGCGTCCTGGATAAACATTTGTAAGATAGGCACAAAGCGTAATTATGCTACAGGACATGTTGTCCATATGCGGCCATTATGGTTTTCAGACGACTTACACCTGTAGCAGCATGGTGCTGAAAACCAAACGCTCCTCTCCTGAGAACACTGCAATTTCTGCAGCTGAAATGGAAATTGACAGGAGGAGTTAGATACAGCTGTACCTGATCGTCCAGGGATAAATTATTTTGTGTAATTGTTAGAGCTCGCTAAGACCTAATGGAATGAACATGTTGTTTTCCACACCCATGGGTATGGCTAGTCCTAGCAAATATTGTGTGCTTGGATTTAAAGGTGTGGGAGACTGTCAGCTTGTTGACAATGAGAAAAAATTAATTTGAACTGCTGATGAGGAAGAAAAACATACACAATGAATTAAATTTAATAGACTGAAATAATGTTTCCCCTTACTATTTCCATGTGGGAATGTGTCAGACTTCATTGAACTCAATAACTACGGATATCAAGGCCTGCTACACTGAAGCCTCTGATGGAGAAGTCTCTATGGCAATCTCGTGCATCAGTCATGGCCACTGTTTTGGTTCACCTGACCTCTTCTTGTGGAATGAAATGATGTGTGTCAGGAGAGAAAGAGTGTTTGTGGGTTGATGACTTGGTGTCATTTCTGTTCACTCACTCTTGTGATTGTGTCTTCCAGTCATGGAGAGTGGAGGAGGGTGGACTTGCCTTTCTGAAGTCCTAAGAAGGTAGATTTGCCCTTTGGAAGGAGAGGTCTGACACTAGGATCCCTCTCAAAAAACATGTCCCCTTCAATTATTTTGCAATTAATATATTAACATAAAATCCTCATGTGTAGAATTTGACTCTCTTTCCCTGCACCTTTGCTTATTTTTATAACCTAACAACTAATAAAAAATCACCTTTTCATTCTTTCCTTCTTCTCATTTTATTAGTTATGACTTTATTGATCTTGTAAGAATGTTGCAAGCATCTTCAAAATTTAACAAAAGACAAGTGATTGTAAACATTCAGATACAGTCATTAATAGTATTTGGTGAGCATCATTGCAGATAACCTTTAAGCAGTGATGGACAAAAATAAATCTCCATAGGAATATATCCATCCACATGTTCCTGATTGAGTGTGTTTCTTCATAATGTTTTCAAGAATCTCTGCGATCCTACATCTTCACCCCCTTGCCCACCTCCCTTTGTGTCCTGGACGTCCAGAGGCATCAGCACCTGGGATTGTGTGATCTAGATCTGCATGGAAGGGTCAGGACAAAAAAATAATTTCTAGTGCTATTTTGGCACCGACAGCATGATCTCTAGCAGGAAGGATGAGCAGTCTGTTTCAACCCAGGAGATTTCCAAGGAGACACAGAGCCAAGGTAGTCTACTGGAGAAAGAGAAAACAGACTAGTTACGTTTGATGAAGGGCTTGAAAGTTGAATTCAGCCCAGTAAATGTGCAAACAACCAAGCCAGAAAAGCACTTGACAGTTTGGAAGTTCCAACTGGCAGGCATCAGAAGATGCCCCAAAGAAGCATGAGTCCCTGGGTCTGGAGCGGGTGCTTGCTGCCTGTGCTGTTGTGGGGTCTCTCCCTTTTGACAAGGGAGTTGGTGACCAAGTTGGAGTTGCCCAGGCAGCAAGAGGCAAGTTCAAGGGAAAGGAGGGATGGAAAAGAGCTAAAATTATTTTCAGTAACTTAATATCAAATGTTTCCAGGTTGTGCCACAGCTGGAATTAGTGCAAGATCGATGCATCCGATTCAGTTTAGTGAGGGATCTGAACATGGTTATCTTGGCCAAGAGAA
Organism: Galemys pyrenaicus; assembly: GCA_019455555.1. Classification (NCBI taxonomy): domain Eukaryota; kingdom Metazoa; phylum Chordata; class Mammalia; order Eulipotyphla; family Talpidae; genus Galemys; species Galemys pyrenaicus. The sequence goes on from JAGFMF010011662.1 coordinate 1,764,600, forward strand.
GACCACTGATCTTAGAAAAAGTTTTGGAGAAATATATTCAAGGGGATGAGACTTAGAATTTTTGAAATTAAGGTAGATACTGGAGTGGCACTTGAAACAGAGACAGCCCCTTCATTTTGGGATGTGGAATTTGCTAAGCTGTTAACCATAGTAAATGAACAGCCCTATAGAGTGATTTTGAAGACATGATCTAATGAACCAAAGAGGGGGAACAATGGCAGTTCCCAATATGTAATGAACACGTTTTCATTGTAATGGTTTAGAATTTCAGGAATATATTTTTCTAAGTAAGTACCTGGAGGATTTTCCAAAACAAGTACCAGTTGGCCACTTCAAGAAGCTTGTGACCTGTGGCCTACCTAAAAATGCACATCTGAGTGTTAACCAGAACATAGAACAACATAGAATGTTTTAGAAATTATTTTAATGAAAAAGGGATATTCTAAAAAAAGTGAGGGTTTAATTAAAGGCCATGTAAATTTTCATTTCTACTGTTAGAGATGGGTTTTATAAGGAAATTTACTAGGAAAAATGTATTTTTCCATATGTACTATTTTCATATAACCGTTCATTTAAGTTTTATGTAAAGTTAACAAAAGAAGCTGATTGAACAGAAAGGAATTGAGATTCAGATAAGAGCTTCACAAGGAATATTGGAACCTGGAAAAAAATCAGAGTTAGGAAATAAGAGTGAGTTAAGAACTTTCAAAGTTGAAATTGCAATATTTATTATGCCTCTGTATTTGATATTCAGACTTTATTTGTTGACTCCCTGTTATGAGAAAATTAGAATATTTTTTACCATTTCATACTCCAGCAACCTCTATTTTTTATTAGTTACATTATTAGGTTTTATATTGTCAAGGTTTATATCATTTACCTTTGGCTGGGTAGTGTTAATCTACCGTGGTTTCATAATTGTAAGGGAATATTTAAATTAGTAGAATGTTCAGATAAAACCTTTGTACTACTGGTTTCTCATTTTTAGTTTTTGACTTTGATTCATTCTGTAATTGCTGGGCTCTGCTAACTAATAGTCATTCCCTTCCCTTCACCCATTTTCTCTCAGTTGTAGAAGCTGGCTTAATTCTGTTCCTCAGTTCATGTGACAAAATCCCACTTTAAAAAGATTATCAGAATTATTTTATTATTGTTGTCATTATTTTTTCTTTTTTAAAAAAGATTTATTTATCCACACGAGAGCTGTGGTACAGGCCAGAGTCACGGGAGGTAAGAGGATTCACCAGAGACAGAGTTGGGAGCACAACAGGCAGATGGACTAAAATACACTGCTGAGGGGAGCAGCAGGTGAGGCAGGAGAGGTCTGCTGCTCCCTGTGGGTCCCCTCCCTAGCTGGGGATCAAACTTCTGCTCCAGTGACTATGAATGGCTTCATATGCTGTGCCTTAAACCCTTGTGGCACCAGGGAGGCCTATTATTCATTTTCTCTTATTCTCCAATTTCAGTCTCCTTACCTGACTCCACACATAGCCGTTCTAATGTGTTGATGCACATGTGTCTGTTTTGTTTTACATAAGTGGCACTGTGTGAAGGGCCTTGCTGAAATCTTTGCCTCTCAACTATGGTCTTGTTAAGAGTTTTCCATGTTTCTGTGTATACCCTCTAGTATGTAGCTTTTATGTCTTCACATTATGTGTAATTGTTGTCCAAACTGTACAGTTTGGGGCTAAAAGAATCCTATTAATAATTACATGGGGATAATAGACACATTGGAACTGGCCAGCTGCTGCCATGCAGAGCCACCTTCTTCTTCGTGTGTTTCTCCACAATGCAGATTTCCAGGGTCAGAGGCATGGAAACTGAGGCTGTGTGCAATTTTCAGCCACCACTACCCATGCTGTGATGGGTATGCCTTTATGTGTTTCTAATGCCACTGCATGAGAATTTCTAGGCACCTAAGGGTTGTGGTGTGTACTTATGATCGACTTTTCCAACTGGCCATGTGACCCTGCACATTGGCTACAGCTGTGCAATCTTCATCAGTGGTGCATTGCCTCAGATATCTATACCCCTCCAGCAGCCAACATCAGGCAGCTCTCCATTATTTTTTAATTCGATGGGTTTAAAGTAATGACTCAATGTTATTTGAATTTGCATTGCCCTAAATACTCCTGGGTTCACATTTGCTTTTGTTTGAGTTCTCTCTCCATCAATTTCCCCCCTGTGTATGGTAAGTCTGGTTTTTGGTTGGGTTTCTTGCTTTTGCTTTTGATTCACACACACTCTAGGTATATGATTCTCTGGTTGATGTTACATGGCAGACACCTTCCTGTCTGTCATTTTGTCATCGTTGATGTGAACTTTGCTCATGGTGTCCTAAGTTGAACAGAAATTCTTTAAGTTAATGAAATCCATCAATGTTGCTTTATGACAGGGCTTGGAGGTTTCTTACATTTAAGAAGTTCTTTTGCATTTCTTGGTTATAACAATCCTTTGTTACTATTAGTTTTACTGTTTTCAATGCCACACTTTGCTTTGAAACTCACTTTTGTATACACTATTAGATAGGAATACAGTTTTATTTTGCTCCATGCAATGAGTCAGTTCCCCAACATTACTTTCTATGGACATGAATGTTCAATTGATATAAGGTGCCAACTTTATCAAATCAGTATTGTATTTATTACTATGACTTTGGCATATTTTAAAGATATCTCTTAGGGCATATCTTTATCTTTCTCTTGCAATGTTGAACCAGCTATACTTGGAACTTTTATGAAGATTTTAGAATGTTTTGGACTGAGGTTATCAAAATCCTCCGAAATTTCAACTGGCATTTTAATTTTGGTTGCATTGACTTTAAGATTGACTTGTGAAGGATTGACTTCTTAAGTGTTCCTACACGAAAGAATAAATTGTCCATCTCTTATGTTTTCTGTAAATCCTTGAATGGGTTCAAAATCTTCAATACAAGAGACTCATTACTAGATACTTCATTTGTTCATTGTTAATGTGAACAAGACCTTATTACTAAGTCATATTTCCTAATAGTTCATTGGTATGGGAGAATGCCGCTGTCCTTATGAGCTGATATCGTATATGTCAACTTCACACACCCCTTTGATTAATTCTAGAGTTTTCAATTGGTTTTCTGTGTGACCAATTACATCACCCGTATGTAATAAAGGTCCATTTTTCCTTTCTCTCTTTTCTGATCTTTAATCTCATGTTTCTTTTTCTTTCTTTCTTTTGTTTTTCATGATAGGGACAGACCTTCCACTACAGAAGCAGTGACAGTGCTGTTCTAGGGTTTTGAAGACAGCTTTGTGGAAGTTGCCTTCCCTTTGTTCTTATAAACTGGAGAATATCTTTCTGTTACTCCAATTGGATGGTTGCACAGTTAATATAGAACCTTTTCTTTTCCTTCAAGTTCTTTAGGCTGCTATCCTATTTCATATCAGTGTGTGTTGCTTTGGATAAATCTAAGATCAAACTGTACTTTTCCCTTTTAAAGTCTTCACTCACTTTCCCCCACCCTTATTGGATATCTACATAATATCTTTCCTTATCCTTGAAGTTCAATGACTTTTTCACAATACATTTTGGCCTTGATCTTTTTGTGCAATTTTTTTTTTTTTGGCACAAGATCTAAAGATTCAAGTCTTTATTTTTGGAAAGCTTTTTCTGTTATAGCATTGAACACTTTTTAAAATCCCTCCCTCCCATTCCACTATCTTCTTACAGAATACCAATAACAGTTATTTGGATTTTTTTCGATGCTCATTGTCATAATCATTTAAATATCTTTGCAAATTTCCATTTCATTTTGTATGGTTTTCATCAAGGTCCTGACTTTTTATGTGGATTAATTCTTTTTTTATGTGTCTTTCCCTCCCACTTCTTATTTGGATCTGCTGGCTTACTTTTTATTTCCTTACATTGTCTTAATATCCATTTTCAAGCTCTTTTCTTTAGAGCCATCAGGCTGTTGATAATTTCTTGAGGCAACAAAGAACTCTGCAAATTTGACTCCCTTTCCTTGGATGGCACCTCTCGTAATGTGTGTTCCCCAGGAACTGATCAAATCCCTACTCCTTTCGTCTCCCAGATTTTATGCAAAATGGAGCTCCCTGGTTCTGTTAGATTACTCATGTCATAATGGGGGCCCTTATTTACTGAAGGAAAACACGTGTGGTTGCTAAAAACCAGAAGTCCCATGGAGCCAAAACATTCTGAAGCCTCTTCTCACTCAGTCTCGCTAGGGAGACTTCTCAGATTTGGTTGTTCAAGAGGTTTTTGTGGCTCAGAGCGAAACCGTCTAGGTCATGACATCTTACTACTTTCATGCAGTTCTTGCATGTCTGTCTTCTTTGTTCCCTTCGCATGATAGAGGCCTGGAAGTTTCCCTGAAGAGAAGATTGATGGTAAATAATAGAAATAGATTTGGGGCATGGTTTCTTCTCCAGCTATCTTGCCCTGAATTTCCACAGTGGCTCCCTTTTCATGACTCTGGACCTCATTACTCCTATCCAAGGTCCCTGATATGCCTCTCAAGATTTTATAGCTAAATTGAAGAACACCTTCATCCTGCTTAGGGTCCAAGGAGATAAAATCCCGCTCTCAAGTGGCCCCCTGTCTTGGTCTGGCCCTCACATTATGTAGCAGATGTGTTCCTATACTGTGTGCTTTACACAGAACACTTGTGTAAGTAAGAACGTGTTTATGTGCAACAATAAGGATTGTTCTCTGTCATTTTTTATGAGAATTTCTTCATGGCAGATTAGCACGGTGGTCCTGAAAGATTTTACCTGGGTTCACCTGTTCAGGTCCTGCTTTCCAGTGGAAAAATGACTTGACAATACAATACAGTAATAACGTATGAGCAAATTTTGAATGTTAGAAAATTATACATAAAAATGATGTTGATGTAATATTTATTACTACATAAGACTCTCTAAGAGACCCTAAAAACTTAAATCCACTCATTTATTCAATAATATTACTTACATAGGTAATATGGTCTAGGTAGTAGTCTAGGCAGAGAGAATATAATAGAAAGGAGAAGGAATGAGAGGAGAAGAAAAAGAGGTGGAAGAAGAGATGAAGGTGGAGAAGAAGGTGGAGGTAGGAAAGGAGAAAGTGGAGAGGGAGAGGGAGTAGCTGATGGAGTGGCGAGGAAGATGAGCAGGAAGTTCTTATGCAGTAGTTAGAAACTCCTAGAGGGGTAAGAGGCACTAGAACTAGCACATTAGCATTCTGCCCCCACTCCTTTGGTCAAAGTAAATCTTTCAGCCAATGCAATAACAGTGGAACAGAGAAGTATTTGTCTCCTGTGGAGGTCATTAAGCTTCTATAATCAAATCTGTCACACAGGATTTTTACATTTTTCTTGATCATAGAAGCTTAATTAATCACAGCACCTTTATTAAAGTCTCTCCTTTTTCTCTTATCATTTTGGGTTTCTGGAAAATGCTTACTTTCCCATGTAGGAGACACCATCTCCTAAGCGGATTCTTAATTGAAATGAAACAGATTTTTATTAAAAGAAATGAGACCTAGCACATTATGAATTTCTTTCTGATTAAGATCATTCAAATATTAAACATGTGTTACCTCTGGTAGTGGGGATGAGTGCAAACTAATTCTTATTCCATTTTTTATTTTAGTGGAAAATATAAGTTAGCTTTTTATTTAGAAGATGATTCTCAGAAAAGCACTACTATTTATTTAATCTATGGGCTGTGTTAGGTAGTTAGGTAGTGTAGCGGTCAGGAAGGGGGTGGCACTGGAGGAAGGTTCGGGATGGTTCTGGGCAGACGGGTCAAAGAAGGAGAGTCTTGGAGCCCTCGGTGGCTTTTCATGCTTTATTCAGTAGAGGTGGCCAGATACATGGCAGGCAGGGGTTCCGGGGGGCCGGGAGGCTGGCAGGCCTCCCAGCCCCCGGTGCATCTCACCCTCACGGCTGCTTCTTTCTCTGCTGCTGCTGCTACTGCTGCTACTGCTGCTTGTCAGTACTGTCAGTCCTGTTGCTTCTGTCCGTCGGTCCTCGCAGTTCTGGCGTCCTCATGACGCCGCCCATTTATGCCCGTGTCCAACACAGGTGCACCCACTTGCGCATGCCCACCCTGGAATGCGCGCAGCACCGCAGGTGTCCATCATCAGTGGTGGGAGGGTGGAAAGACCTCATCAATCTTTACCCTACAGGTAGCAATTTTGAAACTTTATAAAATATAACACAAAGGAATATTATCCTGGGTATTTCACTATTACCACCTGGCCTCCCTCCTTCCCCAGGTGGTAATAATAAATTCTGCAAGTGTTCTTTTTTTCATTGCTTGCTAGGTATAAATAACTATAGTAACCATTAATATATTTGAATTGTAGAAATTAGAAGGTCTGGCTTAAGGGAGCAACAATTTAATTATTCACCTATGTTGTGTTCCTATTAAAAGCAACTGTCACGTGAAAAGGACATGGTTGATGGCATTTTTATACTTGTTATTTCATGGGCTACATTTTGTAATGTCTATCCTCTACTCAAAGTCATCTTATAGTTGTTTTATGAAGCAGTTTTCAAGCTAAAATCATTTCACTTTTTTCTAAAAAGGACAGGTTTCTGTTCTGGAACATTATCCTTATCCTTTCTATGTACAAGCCTTTAGAAAACATTTATTTTCACATTTTGGTTGAAAATGACTTTAGAATAGAGAGAAAGTTTATGATCCAAATGTGTGCATTCTGTTTTATTTTATTCTTTATTGGTAAGTTGTCCAAATGATAAAACACTTGTTTAAAAGCTATTTATTTAGCACAAGGTAATGGAGTTCATTCTCCCTGGCTTCTAGAAGATGTGGTCTTTGTGGGCAAGGCAGAGAAATGCCTGGAGAATCTTCTGTGCCCGGTTAACGTTGTGCTGGATCATTTTGCTAGTGACCCATGGTCTCAGTCTCATTGGCTCCCATGAGTTAGTGGACCTGGCTGCTAGCTCTGTGCTGGATAGTCTGTTCGCTAGATTGGAACTAGACTTTTGGCAGTGACCTACACACTCCCCCTAAATTTTAGAGCAGAGATTGTCATTGTGTTTTGACGGACGCTCCAAACTGAACTATTAGAGTGCTGACCTACCACAGAAGGACAGATCAGTGGAGTCAATGAATCAATATTTCTGGCAGGGTCTGCCCTTTGGATATTAATTGTTTCTGCCGATGTGATTGGTAGCGAATTGCCCACCAAAGACTATGGGAAGATAACAAATAGCTCTGCTTTGGAAAGTTTCGGCTGCTTGGGGAAACAATGTTTATTTGTCCATTTATTGTTTAGGAAGAGGGTATGGTGTTGATAAGCCCACGCATTGGTGTCAGTGAAATGAGTCGGTATCCTGCCTCCTTATGTGAGTTTTTAACTGTGAAGCTTCTAGCAGATCACTAAACCTTGCTGAGCCTCAATTTCTCATCTGTAGAGTTGGTGAATAATAGCTCTGACCTGATAAAGCTGAAAATGAAATTCCTGGTTCTTCTGATATTGCCTCCATAATGCTAACCTGTAAATATATACCCTTAGAATTTGAGAAATATATTTTATAAATTGATTTTATTTTTAAATATTAATTGTTTTTATTGAAGTATCATTGTTTTACATCCTTGCTCATGTTTTCACATAATAGGATTCCCCCTCAGGTGTAGTCACCATGTCTCTCCCAACCGCCAAGCACCCGGTTATCTTTTGACTCCTTGGTGTGAAAATGGACTATGGGTTTTCACTCAGCCTTCCTTCCCTCTTCTTCTCTACACTGATGGCGGTTTTCCTATCATATTTAGTAACTCTGCAGGTTACTTCTAATCACCTATTTGAACCTCTGTTTCTTGTTCTGTCAACTTAGGGCAAGATGTCGGGATTGTTCACCACAGAAACTGAGGGAAATATTAATAAGATCTTTAGACTTTTCTACACTTTTCCTTTAATGCTCAAATTCCCTTAGCTTTACAATGAGCTTCATATCACCAAGGTTTATAAAATTTGCCCCTCCTTCTGAAACCAGAATTTAAATATTTTGTTTTATCTACAAATTAATTCTAAAAATGGTAACAGCATCTATATTAATATGCAAATGTGGTCACTGATAAATCAAATAGTGATTGATTCTATGGAAACATGGAAGCTGATAGCTCTAATCTTACACCACCTAGGGAAGAACATTTCAGATCTTTAGATCAAATGCATTCTTATTTTAAAGATGTCATTAATTTTTATTTTATTAGGGAAACTAGTTTTATTGCATTTCTTATGCATTTATTGGCTGACTTTATTTTTTTTTTTGTTTTTAGGGTATATCTAATTATATACACTTGATCATATTACTAAGGTTAAGAATGATAGTATCATAGTAGTCTATCTATCTGCCTGTCAATCAATCATCTGTCCTTCTAGCTACACATCTTCCTGAATCTACAATATCTCTGTAAGCCTGTCCACTGTGGACGGGGTTCTTTCCAAGTCTCGAGCTCGATATCACAGGGTCATGTAGAGAGCAACTTTCATTGATTTCCTGGGACATTGCATCTTTTCCAGGAAAGTCTGTTTTTTATTTCTCTTTACATTTCTTTGTTTTGCTTTGTTCTTATATTTATCCAACAATATTTTTTTTTATTATTACCTACTGTGTGTCAGGCACTGTTCCAGGTACTTTGATATACTTGGACATATAGTAGACAAGATCTCCTTCTTGTGGGATTTCATTGAAATAAACAATAAAAAATAGATGAATTACAGAGACATGCCAGAAGGTGTTAAGTGTTATAGGAAAAAAATAGACAAAATACAGATCAAGTTAAAGTTGATCAGCAGATTTGGGGAGGGGGGGTCAGGGTTGCAATTAATTTTTTAATCAATACATTTTAGAGTTTCAATTAATAACTTTTAAGTTTTAGGTTTAGAGACAATCTGAGCAGGAAAGTACTGAGAATGCCTCTGTACCACCTCCTCTCCACAGTTTCTGTAATTATCACTCACTCGCATGAGTGTGGTACATTTATTATAATTGATTAATTGAATACCTGTACATTATTATTGACTAAAATCCATAATCTACAGGAGGGATCAACATTCTGTGAATTTTGACAAGTGTATGTCCTGTGTCCATCATTACAGCTTCAGGCAGGATTCCCCAGGCTTCTGTTGTTTACCATGTTTATTACCTCCCCTTCTTGTCACCTGGTGACCAGCCATCTTTGAACTGTCTTTACAGTTTTACCTTATCCAAATGTCATCTAGTTGGAGTCATGTTGTAGGTAGCCTTTTTAGAGTCGCTTCTTGCCATTAGAAGTAGGCATTTAAGGTTCCTCCATGTCTTCCATTCACAGCTGGAGAGCTGGTTTCTTTGTGTTGAGGATTGCAAGTTTTAGTAAGGTGAGCAATGCAGGGCGCTGTGTTGGAGCACATATTCTATATCTTATTACAAACAGGTGCCTGGGAAGTCTCCCTGAGCCCTTGAAAGCCTGAGCATGTTGGTGCTTTAGCCTCACACTTAACCCACAGCTTGGGTTGGCATAGCATTCTTAGATGACATCATACCCACTCGGATGGATCTTTCCATTGCCTTTTAGCATCTACTCTTTGCATTGAGCCTGACACTCAACTTTATGGATAATCATCCCATTGTATTCCCCTCTGTGTCTTAGGATACTTTACTAATCTTAAGTGTTTGAAGTTTCACAAGGATGGACCAAGGTAAGGAATCTTTCTATTTTCCTTCCAGTCTTATGGTGCCGGCAAGGGGCATGGAGCAAGTTCTCAATGATTCCGAGCAGACATGTCAAGGATGAGTCTTGGAGCCCTTGGTGGTTTTTTAGGCTTTGATTATATCATTATATCTGAGGTGACCAGGTACACGGCAGTCAGGGGTGCCGATGGGGGGAGGGGGGCAGAAGGCTGGCGGACCTCCTAGCCCCCTGCGCATCTTCACTCTCTGGGATCTCTAGCCTCTCGTGTCCCTGTCACTACTGCTGTTGCTTCTCTTCTGCTTTCTCCCTTCTCTGCCTCTTCTCTTCTGTCTCCTGGTGTCCTCATGATGCTGCCTTATATGCCCGTGTCTAAGCCCACTTGTACATGCCCACTTAGACATGCATGCAGGACAGAAGTTGTCTATCATCATGGCAATGGAGGGAGGGCGGGAAAGCCTGACAACTTTTCCATTTACCCTACAAATCTTAACATTTTTCTTCTGCTTGAGTTGAACATATCCTCCATCTCTTTTGGGGGCTCCTATTGCTTCCATAGTGCCTTTCTTAGATCGATTCATTTCCTCTCTTAAATTTTATCTCATTTTCCCGCTCCTTTGCTATTGATTCCTTTCAGGAAGTTTCCTAAAAGTAATTTCTAACTTTCTTTGAGTTTTGACTTTGATAACTGAGTGCTTGTAGTGATGAAAAGTAATTATATTAGTATTGTTTACATATAAGTCTCATTACATCCTATTTTTACTTCATGGTAGCAATATCTTCTTAAATATCTGCAAGGATAATCTATTTTTTTGAAAGTTGTCTTTTGTTGCTTGAATTATGTTTCTTCCAGCATCATTTAAATTTAGAGTATTTAGGTGTGAAATATGCTGGCAAATTGACCCTCAATCTCTCTCTACCCACACTAGTTTTTCCACAGGCAAATTATTTAACTTCTGTAAAAAAAGAGGTCTTTAGTTTGTTTTGCCTTGAGGTGAATTCTCAGCTACTCACTGTTAACACCTGCTACGATGGAGATGGGTGTATAAGGGCTGGTGTCTTTCTTTCATTACCCACCCCATTTTTCATTTTACTTTCCACCTGTCCTAATTACAAGTGGTTCCTGAATTTTGTGGCTGCTCTGAAGCTTCACCAGGAAGACTGGCTTTTTCCTCCATAGCAAACAGGGTACACCAGCATGGAAATATATTGATGCAAAAGCCTTGAACACTTTCCTAATGTTTCAATACTAAACACATACACATGCAGTCAGATTTTTGTCTTCATTGATTTGTTCTGATGTTTTTAAGTCACTGCAGGTGTAATCTGTGCCCTTGAAAGAAACTCAGTAGAACTTATTCTACCTACTTTGAACACTATCATTCTTGGGTGTAGTGTACTTATAAGTACAATAAGGACCTTAGTCTAAACTTAGTTTACTTGTTCTGCCACTAACTACTGTCCAGCCCATGATCCAGGCACTGTGTTAGTCTTCAAGAACAAGCCATGAAGAACATTGTGCCAGATGTCAAGGATTTTGTAGTTTAGTCATTGTGATGTACAAATAGAGCCACAATTACAGGGCTGTTTAGGCACTAACCGAACAGAGCACCCCATCATTAGGTAAACTGGTGGGGGACAAAGGTTTTCTCTAAGTTGCTAAGTTGAATATGGGGGATTTTGGAGTCAGCCTATAACAGGCTATAGAAGTGATAATAGTAGACAGACAGACAGAAAGACAGACAGCTAGATAGAGAAAGAATATTTTCTGGGCAAAGGAGTGGTACACTGACAAGAACAGACATCCCCAGTTTAGGGACCAGCGACTTGTTTGATGTGGTGCAAGTGTGTGATGCTGCTGGGTGATGAAGATGAGGGTCAAAGGGCGAGGAGGAGGGAGGACATAGGAGCTCAACCACAGTGAGTCTGTGTGACGTGATTATGAGCTGGGAATGTCTCGGGAGGAGGTGCACAAGTGATGGATTTAAAACAGGTGTGTGTCACTATCAGAACTGCATCTGAGCAAGGTCACTCTGGGTGCTGTGTGGAGACTTAGAATTATTCCCTTGAATTGGTGTGATGCTGAGGAGGATTTATTTTATTTCTGCTGAGATCCAGTGGTGATAGTTAAGGGTCAGGCTGCCTGCTCACCTCTTCCTTCTAATCCTCTTCAAATTAGTAGGTGCTGGTGGAAATTCTCGGCAGTTTGGCAACTCTCTTTCTCCAGTGCCATTTCAAGGGGTTGAGCTGGGACAGGTAGCAATGTGGAGTGATGAGAAAATTATCTGCCATATTTTGGCTACCATTTTTGAAAATTTGTGATATTGAGTTGAACTTTTCCTTTTTCTGAAAGATGCCCATAGTTAGTAATTTTTGTCGCTATTTAGAATTATTTTCTTCATTCCATTAGGTGTGAGAGAAGGCAAATATTTTATCTACTTTCTCCCATCTTCTCGTGTGCTCTCCCACAGAGTAGCTGCTGAGCACTTGAAACATGACTGATCTGTCAAAAATGTTCTGCAAATGTAAATACACACCCAATTCCAAGGATTTAGTAAAAGATACAAGAAAATATATTAACATTTTTGTTGATGACATGTTGCAATCATAATATTTGTATATATTGGGTTAAGTAAAATATTGTTTTCATCCATTTGACCATTTTTAATATGACTACTAGACAATTTTAAATTATAACTGTGGATCACATTATTTTTATTGGAAAACACTGTACAGAAACTCACCTATACTCTTTATTTTTTATTTACATATATTTGACATCAATTGTAATCCTCATGTATTCCCCATCACCATATCACCAGTGCATCATCACCTCAGTCCCCCGTGCTCCCGTCTGCCCTCAACCCTTCCTCTCCCCCCAACCCACCAAGTGTCCCCAATTTGTCCTTGTCTTTTCATTTTTGGTTTTTGTGTCTTTATTGTTATTATTAGTATTGTTGTTCTTATTCCTTTCCTTGATCCTTATTTGGTTCCCTTATATTCCTCGTAGGGGAGGAACCATCTGGTATTTTTCTTTTGCCTTCTGACTTACTTTGCTGAGCATAATCCCTTCCAGTTCTATCCATGTTCCTATACTCTTTAAATCATAATAGCATATCAGCATTTTTTAAAAAAGTGAACTAATACATTGATAGAGCAAGGATTTATTGAGAACAAAATGTCAAACTTCTTCTAGGCATTGAAGTTGTAGTGGTGAATTAAACAACATCTTTGAACTCATGGAGATTATGTATTTTAGCAGGAATGGTAATCAAAATGTAAGCAAATCAGTACATCATGGAACTCTAGTTAGTGATGAGTTACATCCAGAATTGGAGGAGGGTAATGGGGTAGAGAAACTGCTGGGGAAGATGGAGCTCATGTGGGTAAGGATCAGGAAAAGCATCTTGGAGGAGACAGCAGTTACACGAGAGCTGCAAGTGACTTAGAGGAGCCAGATGGGTGAGCATCACAGGTGGGAGCACCCCAAGCAGAGGAAACTGCAGATTTGATTCCCTGAGTCAGTGTAGGGTCAGAGAAAAGTTATCAGGCTTTTCCGCGCTCCCACCATTGGTACAATGATGGACACCTGCGGTGCTGCACACATGCCTAAGTGGGCTTGCACAAGTGTGCGCACCCGGGCTTAGACACAGGCATATAAGGGCAGCGTCACGAGGACGTCAGCAGAACAAGAACATAGAGCAGCAGAGCAGAAGACAAGCAGCAGAAGAGAAGAACAAGAGCAGCAGCAGTGGCAGAGATGAGAGGCTAGAGTCCAGGGAGTGAAGATGCGCTGGGGGCTAGGAGACCGGTGTAGGGTCAGAGAAATCAGGTTTATTCACCCTCCCACCACTGGTATAATGATGGACACCTGCAGTGCTGCGCGTATGCTTAGGTGGGCATGCGCAAGTTGGTGCAGCCGAGTTTGGACACAAGCTTATATGGGTGGCGTCATGAGGACGCCAGTACCCAACAAGCAGCAGCAGCAAGACCGAAAGAGAGCAGCAGCAGCAGTGGGAGGAACAGGACGCCAGCAGCAGAAGCAGAGGAAAGAAGCAGCGAAGCAGTCGAGAGGGTGAGATGTGCCGGGGGCTGAGAGGCTGGCACCCATGCCTGCCATGTACCTGATGCCACCTCTAATAAAAGCATAAAAGCCACCGAGGGCTCCAAGACTCCTTCCTTTACCCGCATCTGCTCAAACCATCCCGAACTTGCCCTGTGCAGCCTTCCTGCCACTACAGCCTGCCAGCCTCCTGGCCCCCCGTTCCACTGCCTGCCATGCACCTGGTCGCCTCTGATATAATAAAAGCATAAAAAGCCACCAAGGGCTCCAGGACTCCTTTCTTGACCCATCTGCCAGAATCATTGAAAACTGCTCTGTACCCCTTGCTGGCACCACAGTCAGGGACAGAGTGTGTTCAGGACATGGCAAGAAAACCAGGTGATAGCTGAGTGAGGTGGGAGTCGAAGCTTAGAGAAAGTCGGTAGATATGACCTCAAAGATCCCAAGACCTTGCAGGATCCATCTGCAAGGTCAAAGCTATTTTACTGTAATATTTGCACTGCTGATGGAAAGAGAATGGTGGAACCCTAACATCTAGCAAGATAGGGCACCCAACAATATAGTCCCTGTATTCTTTATTGCCATTCAGCACACAAGTTCACTTAAGAATGACTTTGCAAAGCAGTGCAATTATTAATTGCATCAAATCTTAAACAGTGAGTACATTTCTTTATAATGAAACAAGAAGTATATCTCAGGCAATTCTGCTGCAAACCAAAACATCATAGCTGTCCCAAGGAAAAATATTGGTGCAACTGATTATGAGCCAACCTGGGAGGTTTTTGTGGTACGTCATTTTTATTTGAAATGATAGCTTACAAAATATGGTTATTTAGACTTAGGTTATTTAGACTTATCAGTCATTTTCTCAAAAATGAACCTGTCACTTTGGAGGTAAATCTTACTCATTTCAGGAGAAACGCATATTATTATTTCCTAATGATAAAATCTGAACTCTCAAGAGAAAATCAGAATTTTTGAAAAACTCATCAGCCTTCATGACAAGAGTCTTAATGGCTTTTCTAATGAAGTTGGTGGTAATATTAACACGTGATTTTTAAAAATATTATATGATGAAATATGCAACATTTTGAGGTTCTGCATCACTGAAAGGACCGATTATTTTCCAGTGGCCAAGGTAATAATGTAAAAAACCATGACTGAGTGGAAGATTCATTCAAAGTACAAGACAGATTGATGGGTTTTACTGTAACTTTATGAAACATTCATTGATAAAACTTCTAGTCATATTGCAACTAACCATGAAGACACCACCATTGATCACATTTGGAGACGATACCGAAAAATAATACTGAAAAATGTCCACAGTTATCTGAATGTGACATTAAAATATTCCTCCCTTTCCAACTATATATTTGTGGAAGGTCAGATTTTCTCATATCCTTTAACCAAAATAACACATCAAAACAGATCAAATGCAAAAGCAGATATGACAATCTAGCTGTCTTCTTTTAAGACATCAGAGAGATTTGCAAAATGTAAAACTGCCACTCCTACTGATTTTGGAGGGGAGATTTAAATATAGTTTTTTTCATAAAAATGTGTTATTTATCTTAACATGCAATGGTTTTATTATTGCTATTATTAGCAATTATAGTAATTAGTGTAAGTGATTATAACAATTATATGCAAATTTTAAAATATTTTAATATATCTATTTTAATTTAAAATACAGTAGATATCACTGGACATATTCCCATGTTAAACTAAAGCTGTTTGGTGCCCTCAATAATTATAAGGAGTTTATTTATTGCTAATATGAAATGTGAGTTCCGGGGGTCATTTGGATTAAACACCAAGTACAATGTGAAGTGGTGGGCAGAATTTAGGAGTAGGATATGACAAAATCTAGTTATATACAGATTATTACTGGAGCTCCTGGAGAAGAAGGTAGATTATAAGAAAGGGTGTGTGGAGGCCAGTTGGGATGCTCAGAGTAAATGCATCTTGGCTTGAACCGGGATAACTATGAAAGGTATGTTAAGAATGCATTGCACTCAGAATATGTTTTTACAGAAGAAAGTATGCCATTTTCTGATGTGTAGACATCTATAATATTCTATAGCATTCTTATTTATCTATATGGCTTTCTATCTTGTAATCATATGCAGGCATGAATTTGTATAATTGCAACCATCATGATTACACATGTTTTACACATGTTTTATTTGTCATTGTATTGTGACTTAATTATAAACTTTTCTTCTTTCCAGTGGGAGGGCTGATTTTCATAATCATCACTCCTAAGTCTATATTTTGCTCTGTAAAACAAATTAGGTTTTAGTGTAAAAAAGTAATGGCATTCGTGATTTTTGCTCATAAGACATTTAGGTGATTTTAATTTTTTAAATATTAGAGTGAAGTTAGTTTGAATATATTTACATTTAAAACAACCTTCTATTGAATTATTTCCTGAGTCTAATTCAGATAGGATCACCCTTACCTTTGAATTATCCAAGATAAAATTGCTCATGTAAGCTTATCACTCACTTCTCCCTTCCATTATGCTGAAGGTTGCTGATAATAAGGTCAGTGTGTCCAAGTTTTATCTGTCTCAATACCTCAAGGAACCAACACTGAAAATGCCTTGAGGGTATAAGTATTTTGGCCACAAATCACTTTTGAGGAAAGAAAGTAGCACAGTGACCTGAGGTCATGAAAGTTGAGAAGAATCCAAGATTCCAAGAATGCAAAGGTAACAGGTCAGACATTAGTGTTGGCATTCACCCTCTAATTATATGGCTCAAAGATTTATAAGATAATTAAGAAAAATATGATGGATTTTCTATTTTGTTTGTCTCACAAATGAAGTTGGGGAGTATGGACTAGGAACACTTTACCTGGCCCATGATGATTCCTGAGGCATCACTACAGAACTCCAAGCATTCATGGAATATGACTTGTAATCCTGTGACCAAACAGTGCAGCAGTCATTCAACTCACCTGAGATACTGCCTTCTCTGTAGCAGTTATGAATGATGGTGAACAAGCCCTTATGTGATAGATGACCCAAGATGAAAGCCTTGAATCTTCATCTTAATTCTTCCTTCACATAGATGTGGTTTATCAGCTCAACCTCTTCTGTTTCTGATGTCTTTCAAATATACTTCCTCCATTCTTTTCCCAAAAACACCTTGGTCTTTATCTTCATTAACCTATACTATTTCAATGGAAATCCAACTGGCTCTCCTAGCTGGGCCTTTCCTTATTGATACTTTATATTGTCATTGGTCATACCATCCACTCTGCTTAAAGTAGACCTAATAACTGCAGTTCCCTGTGTTTAAAGCCATAACAAATGAATGTTTCTCATACTTTAATGTGTACTAGAATCACCTGGGTTTTTATTTACACAAAGACTCTGAATTCACTAATATGATGGCTCTGCATTTCTAACAACTTCCACATAAATCCCATGCTGATGGTTCATGGACCACACTGGGTAATAGGGGTGTAGGAGACTCCTAGTGGCTTATCAGTTCCTCCTCTTCAGAGCAGTAATCAATGTTGATCAGAAGCTCTCTCCAATTTATACGTTTAGCCTTATTTCTTTCACTCACCCTCCTTTCTGCCCTCATCATTATTCTAGTCATTCTCTTAATGAAAAATGGATTTATCTGCAATAAAATAAAAGACTGTTGTTGTTTTTTTCCTACTTTGTCTCCGTCATCCCAGTGAGATTCAAATTCTCCTGGCTTGGTGACAAATGAACTGTTGGAAAAATGAGATTTTCCTGGATTAAACCATGTTTTACAAGTTAGCCATTCATTGTCTTTCAGATATAGTGTAGAAGATTAGATTCTTTTCATGTAGTCACTGTAAATTCTTTACAAGTCCAAACTTCAGAAGGGGAGTGTTCTTGGAACATCTCAGTGTTGACTGGTTTTAATTAACATACATTTCAATTCATCATAATTACATTAAGCCTTGAACTGTTTCTTATATTTCTCTCCCAGTGCAGGTCATCAGGGCAGAGGGTGGACTGTGATTCATTAGTGCCAATGCAGTTCCTGACACTGGTAGGGTCATCGGATAATTCATGACCATCTTTAAGTGAGCATTATGGAAATGCCAGCTGCCTTGATGGTGCAGGTGTTTTGGCAACAAAACACTTTTGAGTGAGAAACGTTGCATGGCTGTCTGAAATCACAGAAGCTCAAAGAAGGTTATACTGAGAAATCCAAAGGACTTTCAGGAACCAGGAGGCTGCTACAGAGACCTTTCCCACTACCATCCCTAACACACATAAATAAGACTATAGTGGGTAGGTGTGAAAAATGCACATGCATAGAATCTTCTAAGCCTGGTTCTTATTCTGGGTCTTGCTATTTTTTTGAACTTGAGCAAACTAAATGTCTACAAAACACACTTTCTTCATGTGTGAAACAGATTTTATTTGCATCTACCTACTTACCTGGGATGTCGTGAAGGCTAAATGAGACAAATATCATCACCTCTGCTCATTCTCTCACAGAATTACTTATTGTTAAAGCCATGGCAAAGTAACTTCCATGTGCCAGTCAGCATTGTTGGGGCAACGTGCAGAAGTAGTAATTCATGCTGCCTCTCTTCTGAGTCCTTTTCTCTTGGAAAAATGAGCACAAGTGTTGGCTATCAATTTCATTACAAGTAAGTCTAGCTAGAAGGACGCCACTTGTACTGGAGGCCAATGTATGATCCCTTCTTTCCTGAATAAAGTGTGCCTACTTCCCAAAGTCCATGGGCCAGATAGGTAACTGGGAGTTATTATAGACACCCCAGCTGCACAGTGTCTCCAGCAGGTATAGAATCTCCCTCAGCTGGATCTCAAGGCAGTCACCCTATGGAAATATTCCAGAAGAACCCCAGGGAAAACACAGTGACCTGAGTTTCAGTCCTTACTCTCACACTTAAGAATTTGAGACAAAACCCAAAAGCACACATGCAGAGAGAAATAAAGGAAGAAAAAAAAGTTTATTTTACAAAGAAAGCTGGTGGGGTTTGGGGGTAGAGAGAAGGATAAAGGAGAGGGAAAGAGTATTTGGCCAACAGGTGGCCAAATACTATCTGTCCTACTAACAAGCAGTACTAGTACCAGTGTGCTAGTTAGGCTGCAGAAGCAAGAAAAAAACTTGAGCCCACATATGTTCAGTTCCATACCAGGCATGGCTGCTTAATTCTGCCCTTAGCATTATCTCCCTGGCTCAGGATGTTCGGTGTATGGCACACTGGTACATGTAGTTCAATGTGGTTACAGGTGAGTGGGTGGAAAAAAAATGGCACCTTCCCTTCATGGAGGGGAGATGTGTCTGTAAGAGAATAACTCTGAAAGAAAGAGAGCTAGCTGGTTTCTCAGTCCTTCTGAAAGAGGGGGATTCCTCTTTGATGGCTCAGAAAGAGTAATTAGTAAGGGAAAATATGGTTTCTTCTCCATGTACAATATTCTATGTAATTCTTGCAGTTGTCTTTCACATACATGTCATTTTTTCAATGGGAAAAATCATGCTGAAAGAGCTTAAGAAATCTACTCCAGGTCTGTCTGCTAGTGTAGATATAGAAGTGGGCTGAGTGCTTCCAGCTTCTTAGGACAGGTGAGGTATGAGGTCTTCAGGTTCCATAAGCAAAAATATTTAAGGACTGTGGGGTGGGTCCAATAGAAGCAACAACAAAGGACAGTGTTGATAGAGCCCCAGACATCCAAGAAGGACTCAAAGGATGAGAAAATGCTAGGCCTAGACTCCAGGCAGTAAAAAAAGTATTGCAAGTGTGCAGGTTCCAGTTTGAGAACTGGGTTGTATGGAGAAGGGCTGTGAACTTGATAATATTAGGAAAAGAGCACCTTTCCCAATAGTCCAAGGAACCCAGATGTATAATTACACCACTGATTGGACAAAAGAACAAACATTAGCAATCATGCTCTCTGCCACTTGGGCTGGCCTGATGAGACAGCTCTCTCCAGTGCTTCCCCTAAAGTGGAAGCCTTTTCCAGAAGGTGGTCTGCACACAGCATTTCTAGGCAGGAGGTTAAAAGCTCTAACATAAGATGCATACTTAATGTGATTTTCTGCTTCATTCTCCTTTAAAGATAAACTGGGGAGCTAAAGTGTCAATGTTTGTAGCTTCATTCTCTGTTGTAATTGGATGATGTTGTTTGCATTTGAAATGGGAGCCAAGTGAAGTGAAACTAAAAACTTCTTAAATGATGCTTTGATTCTTCAGGGGAGTGGGGACAGGGAGACTGATGAGTTATTTGGACCTTCCTAGGAAGATGCCTGGACGTTGTCAAGCCCTCCACGTTTATTTACTTAAAAACAAACTTCCCCTTCCTTGGAGTTTCAAAAATGATGCTGCATGTTATTGACAAATAATAATTTAATGGACAGCCTGATTAGATGGGTACAATGAATTAGCAATCGGCCTGACAGCCATGTAAGCATTATGGGCTGTATCTGTTTACTCAGCACTAGGTGAAATGCAGAAGTCTATTGAAAATCAGATTTCCATGCTGCTTTGTCAAAGCAAATTTAATCACAGCCAGAACATGTGGCATCCATCATTTCCACTTCAGAAGGCATCATCGGGGACAGACAGCAACAAGGAGCTCGGCTGCCATGGCTCTCCTCCACTCACAGGAAAATTAAATTTAACTATAGATCCTTGATAAATGAGGCCACCGAAGCCATCAAACATGATGACTAAGTGTTCGGTATTAAAGTAATCCTCACAGGGCCCCAAGCTGGAAAGAAGCGGTCTCATTTGGGCTGGCCTTGAGGTCTTTGATAACACTCACACTTCGGCTCTGGACAGATACAGGCAGGCTGTAGCGCACTGTCCCAGCGGCCTGGCAATGATATTTCTAGAAATTTGAACGTGGCCTTTGCCTTTCTAGAAGTTTCTGTTAGTGTTGTCCCAGCTACTTATCCAATCTGTCTTTTCTTTACAACTCTTTTCTCATCATTCTTTACCCTGTCAGGTGTTGATTTTCCAGCTTCTAAAATGACCGTCAGGTATTGAAATTTAATTAAAAAAATTTTTTATGTGATGGAAGGTCCAGGCTGAGAATATATCAGCTTCCCTTTCCATTATTTATCTGTGTATTTATTTTAAATGAAGAACATGACTGCAGTGAAGTATTCATACTTTTTCAGATACTGTGTGGTACTGATACTAAACTAATACCCTTGAGGTTCTCCATCTAATAAAATTTGAATGTACACAAATGATAGTTTGTTAGTGAGGTTAAAAGTTTTTAAAATGAGACATGTCTTTATAATTTCATGGGGGAGAAGAGACTAAATCTACCCAAATATGGTAACCTATGTCATTATTTTCTTGGTTCTGTCTGTCTGTCTCTCTGTCTGTCTGTCTATCTTGCTCCAACACCACTAAGTCTTGATTGCTTCAAAAGTCCTCTTTCTCTAGCCTCTCATACTATTTTCCCTAGGCTTCCGCTTACGGATGTAATTTTGTAGAAAGCCAAGACTGTAAGCTGTTTGAGGGCAGAGATCCTAGCTTATTGATTTTTTTTTTGCATTCTCAGAATTTAGAAATTAGCTTATGGTGGGGCCATTCATACACAGTGAGTGACTGAGTGATTAAATGAATGCTCATGAAATTCAGTTGAAATCTCTCATTGTAGGCTTAAGAGCCATATATTCCTGAATATGTTGGCACTGGCTGTATTAGTAAATATCTCACGGTGGTGATGCATCTCTGCCTCTTTGAAATTTGGTTCTGATTTACAGACTAACCAAACTGACCTCCATGTGCCTTCATTCTTGTCATGTTTTAGGTGGTGCACTCTCTCCCAGTGGTTGTTATAACAGTGGTTAGCACAGACCTGCCATGTGTTAGTTAGTAATCAACATCACTATCGTGGTGATGACCATGACTTACATGCTCTTAGCACCACTTTTGACATTGTAGAAAAGTCAA
This sequence comes from Galemys pyrenaicus, assembly GCA_019455555.1. NCBI lineage: Eukaryota > Metazoa > Chordata > Mammalia > Eulipotyphla > Talpidae > Galemys > Galemys pyrenaicus. The sequence goes on from JAGFMF010011662.1 coordinate 1,786,275, forward strand.
GAGACATTTAAAATTTGCTTTTCGTCCTAGAAGGAGTTTTTAATTGCCTGGGAAGACAAGACAAACTGATATACCTACAGGAACAATATGCCAGGGAAGTGCAGACAAGATCATAAATGTGTAGAATTTCAAAGTATTGTGAGTGGAGAAATCTGACTTGGTGGGAAAGGTGCTAGGTTTCAAAGAGCCAGTCCCTGTAGGCCAGGAGTCCTTAGTGATGGGGGAATGGAGTTTACCTGAGGGTGCACCTCAGGAATATTAATGAGACTAACATAAGCTGGATAGAAGAAGGTGTGGTTGGTGTCAGTAGAATATTTAATTAAATAGGTTGTGCACGGTGTTGAATTTTGTAGAATCTTGAAAGCTAAGTAGAGCTTAAACATGTGGCTTGATACGTATACGTGGAGATCCACCTGAGGTTCTGTACCAGGAAATCAGAATAAAAATGAGGATATTGAAAGAGTCATTGATGGGTTGGAGTTTGAGAGGCAAGGTGTGAGAAATGAAGGAGCAGGGTTTACAGCAATCAGGTGTGAGATTGTAAGGTAAGTAAAGGACAAACCAGCATCTCTCTGTATAGCTTTGAGGAAGAGTCCATGGGTTTGATGGAGTCTTCAGTTTCCATTGCTGGGCAGTCAGAAGCTGGATGGTAGGCATTGCTGGCAGGGCGCTAATGTCCTTTCATAGTGCCAGTGAGAGAGAAGGGCAGGAGGAGTTCACCTTGCTCCAAATTGATTGACTTACTGAAATAATTTTAAGTGTTAGTAATTGAGAATAACTCCACAGCCTAAGAGCACTTTGCACATGGAGATATATTTATAACTCTTCTTAATCTCATCAAATGCCAATTTGAAAACTTATAGTCAATAATCAAGCACATTTTAACTCCCCTGAAAAAATTACGATGCACACCTAAACATATCCTCAGCTTAAATTTTAACATGAATCATCCATAAAGACTTTGAACTAAGTAATGTGCTTTCTATCTTCTTAGCAGATTTACACAGAAATTTTTTGAAGTTGTTAGGAAATTGTTAAAGCATTTTCCTCTATCCTCTTGGAAACACTTAGAAGCTTTGGCAGAAATCGTTGTCTTTGGTCTAATCACATATTTCCAAAGGCAGTTTACAAACGTGTTATTTTGCTATTTACTAATTATATTTATTTGATACACCAATCACTTAATAGCCTCTGGCTGCATTTACAAATAGTATTGAAAAAGCTCCTGCTGTTACACTTATAATTTATTATAGACAACATAAAAACAAGATGCTCTCTCTCCACATGCATAACATGCAGGACGCTGAGAGGGAAGACTGTACAGATCCTGAATGATCAAATATTCAGGGCATTCTTAGCTGGGGGCGTTAGTTTCTTCCTAGACAGCTGGAGATTGTGGCTCTTCTCCATCTGTGCTTGGGCAGGGAGAGGCAAAGTGCTATCTGGAATCCTGACTTGGGTTGACCAAGCCAGGTGGAAAGCCATGGTCTCCAAAGGACAAGGTGGTGCTTTCACCCTGTAGCTCAGGAACAACCAAATAGAACGGAGTCCTGGGGCCTGCTGAGTACTATGCTCTCCATAGATGACAATGGAAAATTAAAGAAAGAGAGAGACAGAATGTCTCTAAGGTTTGTGGTTTCAGAAGGATGCTAATGGGCTATACTTTCTGGAAGAGAATCTCCTTCTTACCTTTGTCTGGTTATCCTTCCTTTGAGCATTTTTCACTTATAAACATTCTGTCAACTCTTAGCATGCCTGTGAAGGTCATGAGAAGTCATTGAGAAGCTCCTACTCTGGTTATTAGCCCAAGTCGCCTCTCTTGCCTCATCTTGTTTTGATGCTAACATGCTTAGTAGACTACAGTACAGTGTAAACACATCTATGCGGTGAGAAAAATTTCACACGACTTACTTTATTGGGCTGTTCTCTTTCCTGGGGTGTCTGAACCTAGACCCACCCTATTGCTGTGTTAGTTCTGTTTGCACAGGATTTGTTCTGAGTTTTCTGCCTCATGGCTACGGTTCTCTTGCTCCAGTGACTCGGTGGGTTATGATATCACCTCAGGTTGAACATGACTTACTCACTCCTCCAGCATTCTCAGGAGGAGGTTACTCAACAGAGGATGATGCCAGCCGTCTAGAATAAAGGCGAGGAAGACTTGCCAGCATGGGCTGTGGTTTGCAGGAAGTCCCTGTTCCTGCTTGCATTTACTTCTACATTCATCCCATACCAGACCTATTTTTTTTTTTTTGTGCCATTCTCCCATTCAGTCCATTCATTCTATCACTTACATGCATTTATCTTTCCCTCTAGATCATAAGATCCTGATCTTCTCTTAGGGCAAGGAACATGTCCATATACAACCTTGTATCAGTGATTTACCTAGTGACTAGTAAGGTGCTATTCACTCTAGTAGTTAAATGTTCATTATAATATAATAGAAGAAAGCAGTCTTTGCCTGGATCAGTTATTTTCATTAATGCATCTCAAAAAGCAAGGACATTAATAAATAAACCAATGCTAAAACTGATGAATTTTTGATGCGAGGTTGGATGTCAGAAATCTGTTTTATAAATGAGAGTGGGAAGGAGTCTGATTCTGTGACAGAGGGCTATAGTATAAGGTAAAGGTTGGCATGGTGGAGGACTCGGTGGTATTACTTTCAAAAGGGAGAGAAGGGTGCCAGAAAAGGTGGAGGGGGTGAGATCAGGAAACTTCCTTCCAGTCTCAGACTTCTGCCAAAGGTCTGGCATATGACAGAGGCCCACGAAGCAGATTCTTATGTCAGTGAGATGATTATGCCGGTTACTTCCAAATAGGATGAACCAAATCCTAATCATAGCTTGCGGTGCCTTGTTTTATGTGTTATCAAAACAACATTTTAGAGGAACTTTACTACACACTCCAAATAAGTAATGTGATTTATGCAGAGAAGATGCTGTTTTATTATTCTAACAGAACATGTGAATAATTTATGAAGTCATTCTAATCACACTTGGAAGAAAAAAAAGACACTAGCCATGCCCCTCTTTTCCCTTATATATTAATTATAAACATCTTTTGCATTATAAATGTACTAACAAATTGAGAGGAAAATAATTTTGTTTTAAAATATGATGTTGTATCCTAGTGAAATAGTTGGGCATGTGGGAATTGATTTTAGGAGTATTTAGATCACATAGAAAGTTCCAGAGTTGAACAAGAAAAAAAAAAACATAATTTCTACATTTTTACCAGTTCTTCTTTTACTCAATGGATTTTTAAAAATACCACTTGCAGTGTTCCAGAGAAGAGATCCTGCCTCTCCATCTGCTCTCTGAGCACACCTTCTTTTATTGTGCCTCTCTTCATCCTGTTTTACAGGCACTGCATTTTCCCAAGACCCTCCACCAGCCGTCAGATAAGATAGGAGTCAATGAAGGCTCAGATGCTGGTTAGCACTTTTTATCATAAAGTACTTTTAATTAGGCATGTACATTGTTTTGATGCTAACATGCTTAGTAGACTACGGTACAGTGTAAACACGTCAATGCAGTGAGAAAAAAAAATTCACACGGCTTGCTTTATTGGGCTGTTCTCTTTACTCTGGTGTCTGAACCTAGACTCACCTTATCGCTGTGTTAGTTCTGTTTGCACAGGATTTGTTCTGAGTTTTCTGCCTCATGGCTACGGTTCTCTTGCTCCAGTGACTCGGTGGGTTGTGAGATCACCTCAGGTTGAACGTGACTCACTCCTCCAGCATTCTCAGGAGGAGGTTACTCAACAGAGGATGATGCCAGCCCTCTAGACTAAAGAGTAGCTGCACAAAAGAGATGTTTTCCACATTGGATAAGCTGGTGTGGAAACAGGAAAATTATAAATTGGAAAAAAGTTCCTATCTGTTTATGCCCTGTCCTAACACTCATCATTTTTCTGTTTTCTCTATGAACTTTTGTCTGTGCTCACACTGGCCTCTATCAGACGACCTCGGTGGTTGCAGCAGAAGATAGGGCTTACCCCAGTCTTTAGCCCTGCTCAATTTCAGTGCTCATTTTAGAGTTTGTTTACCACTCAAGTGTGTATCGTTGTCCTTCCATTTTTAGGTATTGCTGGAATTGAAAGGGAGGGCCCCTAATGGATAATTGGCTAATTAATAACAGGTGCTGTGTTCCCTGATGGCCCCACCCCTGGTTTCAGAAAGTCGGAGCGGCTAACTTTGTATTGTGATGCATCCATTTGTCCCACTGGCTTCTGGTATGTGTGTGTGTGTGTGTGTGTGCGTGTATTTAATACATATACTATATAGTAATATATATTTTTAAAATATGTATTTAAAAATAATATTATATATAGAAATATTACTGAGCTCACAATGGTTCAGTGCACTGCACGTGAGACACAGGTCTAGGATCACACGTCCTCAGAGATCGGCCGCCATGTCACACCCACCACCAAGGCTCTCACACTCCTCCCTCCATGCCCATCGGGCCCCTCCCTGGCCCCTCTGGTAACCTCGATTCTACAGACTGATTTCTAGGGTTTGATACTGGTTTGGTTTGACTCTCTGTTTGTTTTGTTTCTCTATATTCCACTTTTAAGTGAAACTATATGACATTTGTCTTCTTCCTTCTGACTTATTTTGCTTAACATTATCATCTCCAATTCTGTCCATGTTGTTGCAAATGGCAAGAGTTCATTTAAATATGTATTTTATACATAGATATATGTCTGAGTAGTAGTGTTATGTCCATAATACTATGTATACACACACACACATCTTCTTGATACACTTATCTGAGACACTTGGTTTGCTTCCACAGTTTGGCTATTATAAATAGTACTACAATAGACATAGGAATGCATATGTCCATTTTATTTAGACATTTTGTTTTCTTTGGGTAGATACATAGAAGTGGAATTGCTGGAACACATGGTAGATGATCCATATTTAATATTTAAAAAAACTTGACACTATTTTGATGATGGTAGGGCTGACTCTCTTAACCACTCTTCTGGCTTTGCATGGCCCAGTTCCTTTCCCCCCAGCCCTCTCCCTTGTGGGCTTCACCATAAATGTGCTTGCTATTTTCCTGGTGCCCGTGGACTTTCTCCACATGAGAAACCAGTTTATTCCTTCCCTCTCAGAGCCTTTTTGTTGGATAACAATGGTGAGAGTCTGTGTACAGCTGTTGACAAGCTGGCGAAGGGGCAGTGGCTGCCGGTACAAGCCAGTCACTGCACAGAATTCCTTTAATATGACGTGACATTGAAAACTAACTGCGGAATGGCCAGGCAGCATTCTGGAGTTTTCTATCAGGTTGGGCCTTGCTCTGTGAAGAACACTGCTCTGGGCCTTAATTCATAATTGTCTCTTTGAAGTTCAACCTGATTGTATCTTTCCCACATTCTTCCCAATAGATGTTTTCTTTTCCTTTCTTCTTTCTGGTGTTTTCCGAAACAAGCTCCCCCTCTTCCTAAATGCCCATTCTGAGGTCTTCATAGCCCTTGACTATAAAGTTGATTTAAGATCTTTCATTAATCATGAGCCATCAGCTCACACATATTTTTCTTTTGGTTTAACTTGTCCCTTCACTTAAAAATCGGATTCATTTTATCTGCTAAATGACAAGCAGGTGAGGAACCAGAAACAGGAACATTTTCTGACCCCCTCTATCTAACCAAGTATCCCCAATCCGTCCTCAGCCCAAGGGACCTTGTCAGCATTGTGAAATTTGGTAAGTGGATTCCTCACTGAGCATAATCTCTTAAATTGACATTTTAAGTTCTGCCATTAATTACTAACTAACATGCTCTTGTAACGTAATGCCATTTCTGCATTTCCCTCTGCAAGCCATTTTTATTTTGAAATAAATCTCATGAAGGAATTGCTTCTCCTTGCTTAGTATGAGACATCTAAATTAGCCTGGGGCATCCCTATTTATTTCTGGTTCTGAGGACCTCATGGAATTAGATTTGACATGGAGTTCTCCACAGGGATCTGTCAGCTGGTGAGTACCGGGATGGATGATACACTCAGGGAGTGTGGAGTAAGAGTGACCTCGGGAACAGATTAATCCATATCTATGCGCAGATGAATGTCAGACACATCCTTCCTGTGAGCTCTGCTATACAAAACCAGAAAGTCTTAACAGTGAAGCCAGGGTTTAGAGGCCATTTAGTTCAATCCTGATGTTTTATCCATGAGAAGACTGAAGTCTAGAAGGAAGTGACTCCCCTAGTCACTGAGCCCCTAACTAGGGGAAAAACTGGTATTGAACCCAAGTCTTATAGGCTGGTTTCAGTATTAAGAGACTCAGTTCTTTCTCCTGATTTTAGGACTGAACACATAAGGAGAACTGAGAGTTAAATGGCAGAATTGAAATGACTGTAATAAATTAACAAAGGATAGTGCCTGGGAGCTATGATTACATATACTGTAAAAATGCAAAATGTAATCAGAATGATAACTTTACTAAAGAAGTTTCTGAAAATGAGACAATGTAGTGTCTGCCCAGGCCAAATGAGAAATGCCTCCTCAAATCAACAGTGCGAGTCCTGTCATCCATAGGAATAAGCCTGTTAGGCCACACCATGCAAGGGTGAGGTCCCAAATAGTCACACAAAGTATTTCACCAGTGCTGAATTACCCATGAAATGATCATTGAGGTAGATACCACTCTCTGGATGGTGTGATTTAGAGGCACTTCCACAGTCCGCCAATTGCTCCTTAGATTAGCTGAAAATAAAGTTTGGGAGTAAAGTTGGACAAAGTGTACATTTCCTGAGAGTTTTTGTTTAATTTTTTTCTAAGTATTCTTAGATCTCTCTCTCTCTCTATATATATATATCTTACACACACACACATACACACACACACACACACCTCCCATGGATTAGTTTTGTATATCTATAGATCTGAAACCTTTTGATGACCCCCAGGGGCAGAAAACCTGGGAACTATATACAAATGCTGTTTGACAATTACAGAAGAAAAAGATGGTTCCTGTCTCAGTAAGAACAAGACATGATAAGGTTACTTCCTCACTTGTGGCAGGATTACTGGACTAGTGGGTAAGGGGGAAATTCATCAACTATAGACCCAACATATCTTTATTTCATGAAAATACTCTGCAGCTTTTCTACTGATGTAGATATGTTGGTAGGAGAAGTCTGTACACTGCTTGGCATGATGATAAATGTCAGATGGATTCTTTTGATTGATCACCTCTATAGAAAGGGTTAAATGCATGTCACCCAGGTAAACTCTGCTCTCATTTGGTGTTTATATTCATGATTAGGCAAATGCATAATTAAATGAAGCAATAGCTCCTCTTTTAAGAGACAACCTCTCTTCAGGCATATTGAAAAGAGGAAGGTGGGTCTCATATTTCTAATGCAATCAGGCACAGTCACTTTTTCCTGGTCTCTTTTTGACACCATCCACTATTTTTGCTGTATCTTCCTGCCCATGAACTTTAGCAGGGTGATGAAGCCACTGTACCCCCTCTCCCATTTTACCCATTTACTGCTCCCATGGCCACTACTAAAGTGCACCCCATTCAGGTGTGAACTAAAGGGAAAGGACTAATAACATTCAGTCATTAGCAGGGAGTTTCTCTGAGCAACACAATCTAAGCCTCTGTTCCTCTGTTAGTTTTCAAGTCCCTCCTTATCTTAGTCTGCTTTTCACCATGTTATTCTAGCCACATGGAGTAACGAGATGCTGTCTGTGCATTGTTTTACATGCTAGGACACAAGAGAGAAAAATAAGATGGTGGTTCTCAATGGGGATTTACAGTCTTATGGTAGAAAAGAGGCAATTTTAAAAAGGCAAATGCAAAAGGTGCTTTCAGATAGCAACTAACGCTAAGCAAAGACACTATTCTTTTTAATTCATCACATATTTGTATCTTTTCATGTTCAAGATCTGGCTCCCTTTGGGGATGTCATACTCAGAGATAGGATTCTATCTCTGTCCCTGTCTCACCTCCAGACAATCTGCAATACAGCCTTTCCCAGCAGTGTATTTTTAATACCTAATTTATTCAATACAGAATAATCCAGGCCTCACACGCAGTGGATTGTGTTGTAGTTCCATGTATTTTGGAAGTCACCCACTGTGTGACCTCTCTATCCAGTGGGACACTCAACCCCAAGAACAACTCTCAGGGGTAGGATGGCCAAACACACATCGAGCAGGAGAAGCATCATGTCCTTGACCCAGACACCCTCCTGTCATCTTTGTAAGAAGGAATCTGTCTTGGGATGTATTCTTCTGTCCACGTAACATCTCTGGAAAGTGTGGGTGCATTGTGCTTCTGTTACACAGTGAAAACATACTTGTTAGCTTGTCTAAGACTATGAAGGATGGCAAATAAATTTTAAAACATGTCTTCATACAAGTTACTTTTAAAAATGTTGAACAGGGCAAGGTCAAAAATAAATGACAGAATCAAACATTTTTCTTAATGGGACAGAATGATGTATTTCAAACACTGATATGAAGACAGGAATAAGTATAAGCACAGAATTCTAAACCTCACTGCATAGTTGAGGCTTGGAAATACCAAGAGATTCAGCTACAGGTGATAGGACAAAAGAGCATCAGGGTGGCAGGAGACCATGAACTCACCTTGTGTCCACAGCATGGCAGAGCCACAAAAGACAAGTGCCAGAACAGGGCTGGTACATTCCACGGATATATTAGGAAATATTTTAGGCCGTACCTCAAATTATCCTCAAACCCACAGACATCTACTGCCCACACACTAGTAAACTAAAATTTGGAATATTTTATCTAATTTGGGGACTAACTCTCTGATAGGGAGAATTACAAATGAGAGAGCATTCTAAGTAGGCAAAATCCTATGGAAGGACATCTTAAAACTATAATAGAATGACTGTACTAAAATGTAATGAAAAATTCAAAGAGGGGTTTGAATAGATCTGTAAAATGTAAATTGTCCTTATCCTTTATTTATTTTATTTACTATTATGATCTTCAACTCTTTATCAGTCTTCCTTCTTGCCCCATAATATGGAAAAATCCACAATATGAGTATTTTCCTGCTTTGAGTCCCTCATCCTTTTGTCCTTATATAATGTTTGGATCAGCTTCCAAAGTGAAGTCCTTGCTGGTGGAGAGTAACCGTTCCTACTAGAAGGTTCAACTATCTACCTAGAGTGACTTGGGCACTGGAGGTGATTTGACTCATTGGCTCAACTGAGGCTATTTAAAAATAAACCTACTTAGAAACTCACAAATGTATTGCTTTGACATGGAGCTCGTCTTAGAAGAAGAAATGTTTGGAAATTCTGACAATAAAGAAACTTCTTTCAAAATTGGTATTCTAGAGAGAATCAAATGGATCTTTGTTAATTAAAAAGATGGAAAATGTACTCCTTGCCGGGTGAATAAATAATAGAAATGTTTGAGCACAGCTCTGTATCCCACTATCTAAGCCTGCTAGCATTATTTATGTAGCCTGCGTCAGCCATGAGGGAATTGGGGTAGGCTCTCTGAAGGATGGGAATTTGTTTTCCTTTTGAATCAATTCTTGCTCAAATTTCTGCTACTTATTTGGATTATGCATTTGATAACTTGGTTCATTGTGTTCATGTTCTCTCATGTAAGAATGGAACAATTATTTCAATTTACTTCAGCAGACCATTGTGAGTAGATTTCCTAGCTGAACATAGTCAACAGAAATTAAATGACATCTTGCAAATGATAGCGATGTATTTACTACGCTGCACTCCTTTGATAGCCAAACTCTCTCTTGAGAAGCTTAGGAAATATTTTCGAATTTATCTCAAATGATGCTCAAATCCACATCAAAAATATTGGGAAGAAGAGTGATATAACTCAAAGCTCTACTGATAGAGATCAGGCTTATCAGCCTTACTCTTTTCCATGGGGTCAGTAAGAATTTGTGCTGAACCTTTATTTCTCTTATAAACTTCAAAACCGTAGGGCAAATCTTCATCAGGAGATAATGTCTCCTATTCATTTTTCAGGTAATACTCTGAAATGTTAATGAGTTTCAAAACCAGTTTACTACCTGTGTTCCTACTGCTCTTATAAGTACAAGTACTTATAAGGATACATGCATTCACTGCTTCTTACCTGCATTTGCAAGACGTTTTAAAACAGACCTTCTGAGGAGAAAAATTCAATACCTACTTCAAGAACCAGCTAATACAGTCAGTGTAGATCAAGAACTGAAAGAACGTTAGTTGGAATACAGAAAGAAGAAAAGGCTCCCCTCAAATATCTGCTGAACTATACTCAGTGAACACAGTAGATCTCTCATTCTTGTATCCGCAGGGCCGACCACAGTGCTGGCACATGGTAGGTGCTCAGGAAATATTTATTGCCTTCTCTATCAATTGTAAATTGCAGGGACAATTGGAAATGCTATAAGCTCTGGCCTCTGAGATAATTCTCCACATCATTTGTTACTGTTGTGATTTATATTCCGTGTGTACATCTGCCTGAGCATCCTAAGACAGTTTCAGTGTAGTGGACATCAATCTGGACACTACATTAGCCCCACCTGGGGCCTTTGGACATCTTGACGTCCCGGGCTGCCCCAAAACCAGTGTGAACCAGCCTTCTGGTGGTGGAACCCAGGTTTCAGTCACTGAGGGTTCTCCAGGAAATTCTACTGTGCAGTCAGGTTGGAAAACCATTAGAGGTGTGAGGCACCTGTGTGTGTGTGTGTGTGTGCATTTCTCTGTGTGTTAGAAAAATTGAGATTCGCCTAGCACCACTTGTTATTCTGTGGCAAGGGCAGGAACTAGAGGTTCTAGGGGTCTAGTGGGGAAGAATTTGCACCAGACAACAGGAAATACATAAATATGTATGGAGGAGTTGGTGTTATAAATCACCTCACTATTAATTATGCCATGGCCTGTTTTTATGTTCACTCTTCTTTATAAATGAGATGAAATAGCTTTACAATGTGCCTAACATCGTTTTAAAATGCCACATAAATTCACTCCTGTTTTTATGGGGTTGAAAAATTTTAACACAAAAATAATTTGCCTAGCTTGAAGAATTTGCATAAAACCATCGTAGGGGTGTGTTAAAAATTACTCTTCTTCCCTTTAATGTAAGGGTGCAAGACAGGATGGAGGATAGATTTTGTTCTTATGGTGCCCCAGGTGAATCTCACATTTGCATATTAAAGATTCAATTTAAAATAAACTCCCAAGTCACAATGGGCATTTACCCTGGAAGACATATTTCAGCCTTGGCCTGGGACCCTATAAGGAAATTCCTGGAGGCCCAGCCATGCCCACAGCTGTTCTGGCTTCACATGCCTTTACAAGTGCAGAGGAGAGGGGAGCTGGGTGGTGGGCTTATGCCAGCGAGAAAACTGTAAATAACACAAGGGAAGATCTAGCTAAAGTGTGAGTTTTACCTGAAGTTTCCTGGGTTCATGGCTCTGGCAGCACGTGGCTATTTTATGGGAGTCAGGTGAAGGCCTGCTCTTACCACAAGTACTGTGGGAGGGAGACGATGCCAGAGAGAGCACCTCTGAGTCAGAAACAATACGTAGTCCTAGAAATTAACCTTGGAGAGAACAGCAGGGTGATGTAGCTGGGTGAAGGTTAAAGTAAGCTCAGGTGTGGCTCCACAGGTATTACTATCAGGACACAGACTTAGTATCAAAATCAACTCGCAGAAAATCCACCCGTGATTATAACTTCACTGCTCCCTTTTGCATTTGCCCGCTCCGTCATCTGGCAATTCTTTATTTCTAAAAACCACTGGAACAGTATCTTGCAGTAGAGTTGAAATTAGAGGTGCTATATTCATGTGGTATTTATTACTTTCTTAATACTGCTTTTGAAATTTAAATGTGGTAGAAGAGTTTTCCCTAAGATTTAAGTTAGAGCTTCCCTTGTTAAAAAGTGGAGGTGGGAGAGAGACTTACGCATTTTAATTAATGTTGCCCTTTTCACAGTCTCACTGCTTTATCTGCTGCCTTGACTGTTTCTGCTTCATCTTCACTGGCATCTAGGTTGCGTGGGCTTTGGCCAGTGTATGTGAGCAGCGCGTTTACCTACTGCGAGGGAAGGTTCCAATTTTAGATCTTAGTGTTGCTTGGTCTGTAGTTTGCACTTGGCTTAAAAGACTTACAGTACCACAGGGTGTTTTAAGGCCTGAGAATCCTTTTTTTATCCTAGAGATTTGCTTGAAAGATGAAGCTGTCACAGAGGCATCCAAGGAAGTCATGACAATTTCTTTCGTTGTGCAGCTTTATTTAGGAGAAATGCAGAAAAGTGCAAAAATGGCAAAACTGCAGTGGTTAGAGAAGGACAATGCCAGCCTTTTTACCTTTTGTTCAATGATTTTGTCTTACTTGACATGTGGCTCCCCTTCCACTTCCTGGTCAACCTAATTTTTTTACTCAAAATATTATCAAAAATCCCTCATCCCAAATCCAGTTTGTATAGAGGAGCTCACTCTTCCTCAGCGTGTGGCTGGATCCAGGGCCCCCAGGAGGTTATAGGTGTTTCCTGTTTCCTTGCTAATCACCCTTCATCATTATACATGGTATTAACTAAGGTTTTCAGAGAAACAGGAGCAATAGAAAATACTTTCTGCCTGGCTGTGTTTCCATCTGCATCTACCTGTCTATCTGTAACTATCACTATCAGTCTATCATTCTGTCTATCAACTATCTATCAAAGAGATTTTTTTATAAGGAATTGTTTCACATGAGTATGTGGCTCAGCAGTGCAAAATCTTCCTTACAAATCTCCCAGTGCAAATCCCAAGGTTGAAAATTGCTATAGAAACCAGACAGAGCGGATGTTCAGACTCAAGGCCTTCAAGATGGAGAATTCTCTCTAACTTGTGGGACAGTTGGCCTTTTGTTCTAGTTTGCCCTTCAACTGATTAGATAAGACCCACCACCACTAGGGAGAACAATCTGCTTTCCTTTATCTATGTATAAAATATTAATCTTATCCAAAATCACACCTGCAGAAACTTGCAGAATAATACTTGACCAGATAGTTAAGTACCTTATAAGCTAGCCATCACACTTTCCTGAAAGATAACTGAAGACAATTATCATCATCTCCCTTGATACATAGTTCTTCCATCAAAGCACCCCCAAACCTTTATGTTCATTCCACACACAACCTGAACATGACAGTGTCCAGGTTGCCCTCCTAGGAATCACAGCTTCCTGGTGCCCACCATCCTTGGTCGCATAGCCGTGTCTCAAAGGAAGAGGGCGCCTTTCCCCTCCATTTTTCCCTGGTGGCTGGACCTCCTTTATTTTTCAGTTTTGTTCTCCAGAGTCACTCAGTAGAAATTATTCCTGGGTGTGCACACAAAATAAAGCACCTTTATAGCCTCCAAAGGCCTCCATTTATTGTTGGTCAGATGTATGGATTAATTTGTTGGTGTTTTCCAGTACACAGGTGAGATATTTTATCAGATGCTGGAAAATGGTGATCTATGGTTTGGAGGTTTTTGATACTGGTTCTTTCAGAGTATGGAGAGATTAGAATCTTAAATGCCCATTCTGTCTGCGAACAGCTGTGGCTCTGACTTGATTCCAGGCTTATATAGAAATTCTTAAACTTATTCTGGGAATAATCAAAAATCCTAATATTTGAAAACTCTTCATTAAACTTTGTAAAGTACAGAGCAAAAGGTCCTTAATCTTTGGATTATATAACTATAAAATCAACTTTAGTCCAATAATAATTTTTTGCTTAGATTATTTGAAGAGTATTATTTTTGCCTAGGTAACAGCTCATGAAAAAAATCCCAATGATGTCCACAGCTCTCTTCATCTTCCTAGCCAGGGGTCCAAAATGTTTGTGGCTTTAACATACTGGCCATGTTCCTCCATGCTTCCATGCCTTTTGTTTTCCCTCCCTGGCATGGTAAGTTTTGATCCCAAGAGTGTCTGCTCTGGGTGGTCTCCTCTGAGACTTCAGCACCTAGGAGAGATTCACACATTTGTACATACCTATTATTGCTCCCAGCATTAGAGATTCAGGGGTAAGTGGCATGGACCAGCTTCTGGCCTCAGGGAGCTGGAACCTAATGTGAAACCAGCTCATGTCATCTTACTAACTCAGCCACACTTACTAACTCAGCCAACACAAGCCACGCCCCTACTAAGCTCCTCAGCCTCCCACTAAGTCACAGGGTTTGTTGTTTCCCTTGCCTCCCTAGAACTTAGCATAGTAAACAACACCCACCAGACACTCAATAATTATGTGTTGAACACATGAAGGGATGATTAATTTAAGTAATTTTATTGTTGACTTTCAATTTCATTTGAGCAAGTAACTTTTCAGAAAAACCTTGTTTAAAGGTTTATGTTAATTTCTTTTCATAAATGCTGTTTTGAAGCTGATAATTTTAGGGGTAATGAAAATTCAGAAGTCAGGTCATCTCCCAGGAGAATGAGTAGGCAACATGACACTTTTTACTAGCACAAGATATGTAGACAATTCTAATCATAGCTTCAGTAATTATAAAATTATTAATATCAACTGTCATTTATATTTAGACTTCCAAGGTAGAATTTAACCTTTAACTCTGTCCAAATCTGTCATGTAAACAAGCTAAATTAACTATCCTTTGAGATCAAAAGCTAATATCTTACAAGGATATACTCAGAGTGTGCTAATTCTTTGAAGCTTCCTAGAAACCAAATTCAAATTCCAGACAATTAAATGTTAATAAATTTCTAATGATCAGAGAGGTGAATACGAGGAGCTGTTATTCTTTCTCCTGCTTTAGGGATGAGTTCTCCAAGTGATGAAATAAAAAGTTTCCTTTGAAAGTGAACATCTTACCCTACAGTGCTTGGATGTCCTGACATATTAGCAAAAACTTTTTTTTTTTTTTTGAGCATTGAGCAGGTGCTAAGGTTAGTGAGCTCCCTGGGGGACATCAGTGCAGGAATAAAAGTGTAGTCATTCATTCAACCGATTTTTATTAAAAAGCGGCCATGCTTCATCCATGGTTCTCAACAGTGGGACAAAAAAAGTCCATCAAGAAGGAAAGCAAATGGCCACCCCAGTGGCGTTTCCTGCTGGTGGGTAATGCAGGAAATGCAGCTGCATACAAAAATTAACAGCAAGTAATGATGACATAAAGACATCATAACTGGAAAATAATCCAGATAGCATTACATTTCACCATTTGTATATTTTTAAAGATTTATTTATTTATGCATACAAGAGCTGGGTGAGAGGATTCACCAGAGACAGAGTGGGAAGCAGACTGACTGAAATGCACTGCTGAGGCAGCAGCGGGCGAAGCAGGAGAGGTCTGCTGTGCCATGTGGGTCCCCTCCCTGACTGGGGATTGAACTTGTGCTGCTGTGCCGTGGATGCTTCAGTTTGGCACTCAACCCGCTGCACCACCAGGGAGGCCCTCACCGATCATATTTTGACATCTCTTTAGGAAGGGATTTAGCTGGAGCCTCGTGTTGAGAATTTACCTGTAAATGTTGATGACAGCAGTTTTCCTGAGTGTAGGAACCACCACCCCTCACTTACTTGTAGCTCACTCACTCTCCACCCCTAGCTCAACCTTCTCACTTTAGGAGATGAAGCTAATGTAGGAAATAGCTAACTTCAGCTCCCTGCCAACTCTGTATTGACCTTGTATGTTCAGCTCTGTAATTTTAAGACTTCATAAATATAAAAAATACTTACTTTTTATCTTCAGTTTGGCTTTAATTTCTCTTCTCTGTGAAAATTGTAAACCTGCCAACTTGAAAGTTAGTTGATCTATTTATTCTAAGGTATAGGAATACAGAACAAGTCAGCTCTTATTTTTTTTTAAAGTTGGAGCAACCTTAACTGATATTCTAAGGAAAGAAGTTTATTGCAAGTGCTAAAAAGGAAATTTGGTTTATTTCAATGGTTTTAGAGCAATCCAAAGTGCATGTATTTATTGCTCAGATGTATGCCATGCGCCTATTACAGAAACGCACAAATTATGAGGACGCTTTCAGTGTCTTTCCTCTGAAAAGTGCTTCACTTTCCTGTGTGTTCACTTGTAATTTTCTGCTCGCAGCCTTACCAGGGCCCCTGAGAGCAGAGGTGGCGGCTGGTCCCTGCAGCTCTGAAGGTGGCTTGTCCTCTGGGTTTCTGGATGCTCTTTAGCTGGCCTCCTACCACGCATCAGATGCATGGACAGATTGGCTGCCTAGAGCAGGAAGGGTCAGAGGTCAGGGGTCCAGGGCCCAAACCCAGATCTTCCCACCGGGGTGCTCTGAGCACAGCCCATGTGCAGGAGCTACCTGCTGTGGAGCAAACCGAGGGGGGTGGCCACAGGAGAGCTCCAGGCCAGCAGGAGCCAGCCTGAGGGAGGCCTCACAGCGAGGGCCTGAACCTGGCAATGGTTTTGTAGGAGGTGGATACTTGGTGCCAGCAGGGCACGGAGCAAGTTCTCGATGATTCTGAGCAGACGGGTAAAGGAGGAGTCCTGGAGCCCTTGGTGGCTTTTTCAGCCTTTTACTGTTCTTTATGTATTAGTGACCAGGTCACGGCAGGCAGGGGGGCGGCCTCCTGGCCCCCAGCGAATCTCACGCTCTCTCTGGGCTGTCTCTCTCTGTTCTCTTTCTTCCCTTTCCTTCTCTGCTTGCTCTCCTTCTCTCTTTGTGCTGCCATCCTCGTGATGCCGCCCTTATACAGTGTGTCTCAGTCCAGGTGCGCCCACTTGCACTTGCCCACACACACCCTACTTGAGGTGCCTGCCATCAGGCCTGCGTGCAGGACTTCAGGTGTCCATCATCGCACCAATGGCGGGACGGTGGAAAAACCTGACAAGTTTCTCTGACCCTATAGACACTCAGTGCCAAGGGTTACTTCAGCACATAGTGGCACCCAGCTGAGGTTCAAGTGTAGGCGTCCATGCTACAAGAATGAGGCCCCTACTGAGAAACACAAACCAAAACCAGAACTCTGGGTTTGGGGTGGAAAACTCAGGGGAGATGCAGCAGCGCCATCACACGGAGCTTATTTCAGAAGCGGAGGCTTAGATGCAAGAAGAGGTAAGCCCAGTTCTCAGGGCTGATATTACGACTGGGAGCAGAACTGGAAGCGCAGTGCGCTGGCCTCCAGCAGGTGGTGAGTGGTTCAGTGCAGCTCGGGAGGGGTGGGGAAGTTGGCGGTCCCTGAAGATGCTGGGCTTCATGAAACATGTGACTTTGCAGGGGTCCCGTGATTCCCACGTGCACAGTTTATTTTCTTTGTGCGCCGCCAGTTCTCACATTCATTGGTCTGTACACCTCCCCTCTTCCTGGGAACTCGTGCCCATCACAGAAAACTCAGTGGGGGTCTACAGAGGAGCACCTACTGTGTGCAAGGTCACGTGCTGGGCACTCTGAGGGCCACCCGGGTGAGTGAGGCAGCCTCCTGTCTCAGATGCTGGTGCTGTGGTGTGCCGTCATACTAGGGCCACAGATGAACTCACACCGTGAGGCTGTGCCTGCTGCGGCTTGAATGCTCTGCATCTCCACCACCATGTAGGGGCAAAAAAAGAACTTCCCAGATACACAGAAGGCTTCTCAGAGGAAATCTTGTTTGGGCTGAGCCTTGGAGGAGGGTAAAATTTCAGCAGGTGTGGCTGAAGGCGTTAGACTGAAGGAAGACAGACGCACAGCTGGGAAAGCATTCCATGGGCTTGGTGCTATTTAGAACAAGGAGACAGGAGGTTAGAATGGACAGGTGACCTTGCACAGACTTGCAGCTCACATAGAGTCTTATGTGTCAGATTAATTCCTCTAAGTCACATTGGGAGCTTCATGTGGGAGTTCTAGCGCTTTACTGAATATTTTATACATACGATCAAAGAGGTGCTTAGTTTAATCCAAAGTGAATTAAATGGAGACTCAAAACAAAAGCCCATGTCAAACGTGCAACTGAGACACCTTCATGGCATGCCCGTGATGGCAACAATTTGGTGAAGGAGCAGAAAGAATCTAACATGGCTGAGGTCTGCGTCTGAGGGGCTGCGAGAACGCTGGCGTCATGAATGGCATTAGGGAGCTAAGAAGCTGGAGTGGGTCCTGCCTGTGTGTACGTGCATGCACACACATGTGTGTGTACCTGACTAGGCTACGCAATGAATGCTGGAGTCTGAAATACAAATAGAAGTTTCATTAGACAACTTCTGGAAATGGCTGGTCAGGAAATCACAGTGTAGCATAACCGCTCAAGAGACTTGTTAACGACTGAGACTGAACGGAGGTCAGAACCTAGGGCTGCATGGTCATTTAAGGGACAGAAGGGAAGCAAGGAACAAGAGACAGAAACAGAAAGAATCATCCAGAATGGATGGGAATGAGGAAAGTGTAAATGTTACCAAGCCAAGGGATGACAGTTTCGTGGGGAAAGTACCAATCTTTATTTTTTTTTTAAAGATTTACGTATGCAAGAACTGGGGTACACGCCAGAGGTGTGGGGTTGGTGAGAGGATTCACCAGAGACAGAGTGGAGAACAGAACAGGCAGATCGACTGAAACACCCTGCTGAGGGGAGCAGCAGGCAAGACAGGAGAGGTCTGCTGCGCCATGTGGGTCACCTCCCAGGCTGGAGGCAGGAATTGAACTTGTGCTACAGTGGTTGCTTCATAGTGCATTGCTTAACCCATTGCGCCATCAGGGAGGCCCTAAGATCTTTAATAGAAAGTCTATATGTATACACAAATATATATGTGTGTGTATGTATGTATACAAGTGTATATATGTACATACACAAATGTGTGTACGTGTGTATGTAGCAATCATGCTGGGTAAATAAATTAAAATGGGGTATAGATGAAACAGTAAAGTCAACAATTATGATAAATAAAAATACAAGAGCCAAATAGGTGCATACAACCATTAATATCCATTTTCACCTATAAAATAGGTGAAAAATATAGTTCACCAAAAACCCTTATCTCTGCTGTAACAAAAGTGATGTTTATGACACAAATAACTTTTTATTTGGAGTCTTTGGTGAAGATTCTGGACACATTGTCATTGTATGTGGATGTTAGATCAAGAGAGGACTCCAGTAAGATGGCAACAAGATTCATAGTTCATTATTAGCATGTAAGCCCAGAAGTACCTCCTCCTTTTTTTTTTTTGAGTTCTTTTGTTTTGTTGTTGTTTTTTAAAGATTTTATTTATTTATGCATACAAGAGATGGGGTGCATGCCAGAGGTGCGGAGGGTGAGAGACAGGGTGGGGAACAGAACAGGCAGATCAACTGAGTACACTGCTGAGGGGAGCAGTAGGCAAAGCAGGAGAGGTCTGCTGTGCCATGTGGGTCCCCTCCCTGGTCAAGGATTGAACTGGCACTGCAGTGACCCAGAAGGCCCACAGTGCAGTGCTCAACCCCTTGGGCCAACAGGGAAGCCCAACACCTTCTCTTTTATCAGCCATTAACCTCCTCCCAGCACACAGCTCAGCATACTAGTCCCAACCTCCCTTAGATACTCCCCATCATGAGCTAGTCCCAACCTCCCTTAGATACTCCCCATCATGAGCTAGTCCCAACCTCCCTTAGGTACCCCATCATGAGCTAGGAAGAGAGGGTGAGGTTCAATGGAGCGTGGTGGTTGAAAATTTTTACAATCTGAGTAAATTGAGGTGCTTGGTGGTCATCTATAAAAAAACATTTTTAGACCTAATTCTTTCTTCTCTTTTGAACATCAGCGGAAATGGGGCCGGGGGAAAATGCGCCATGGTAAGGGAATGAAGGGCTTAATGTAAATTTTCCAGAAAACAACATGCCTTCAACGTCAAGTCCAACATGGCATTTTAAAGGACACAATGAGATAAGATACAGATGTGTGGTTGTAAAACTGCAGCCTTATTAGACTGAGCTGAGCTCACCGGACCTAACAGAAATGCTACAGCTGGGCTGTATGGGCTAGGAGAGCTCTCCCGTGGTGCTCCTGGTGTTAGCCACACGGCTTCTGTTCTGCATGAATTACTTGGGTGCATATGTAAATACCACTTCTGTATTTAGACTCTTCAGTTTTGCCTAGAGCTCTATGAACAATTCGTTATTAGAAAATTTATGATCTGTAATTTGTAGACTTGTCAAAAAATACACCAAAAGGAATTAATAAAGTCATTTTAAACAGATGGTTCTTCAAAAAAAAAAAAAAAAGTCCCGAATAGAATACAGTGCACTGAACTGGAGCAGGATTCTGAAGACAATACATTCTCGTCTGGAAATCTTCACAGATGTCAATGACAATAAATGCCAGACAGAGACGATAAATTCTAGATTTTCTAGTGAGAAAATTGCTGCAAACAGTTTATTCCCCAGAATCTCCAGCACCTTAAGTTACCACATAGATCATTATATCCTCATCTTCTTGTACATGTGAATTAAAGACGGGAAAGTTTCAGGAAGAGTCTGAAGGTTGAGTTGGCTCTATCTGTTAACCCTTACATCTGGACCATTCTTACTGTAATAGAAATGAAGTTTTCGATCAACCCACAGCTGACCACGATGGGTTTAGTACAATGTGCTCTTCCAATTTGAAGAGGGATCTGGTGGGGCTTTCCTTGGTCTTGGCTTTGGAGGCTGACTGTTCATCAATTAATGGTCCCCCTGTGTTTACATGCACCTCTGTTTAGAATGCTCTAAAGCAAACACTGCACTTGGAGAAAAGATATGTCAGTTTTAATGTTCATTTTTGTACCAACTACTTATGTAACTAGGTCTTTTTTGTTTGGCTCCCTGTCCCTTAGCTTTAGAATAAAGTTCTTTTCCAGTATAAATAATATTTTATTTTTGTGTCATTCCCACTCTGAGTCCTTCCTAGAAATCATTACCTAAATGAGCATCTTCAAATTCCCATCATCACCGTCATGTTTGTTCAGAACTCATTAACCCTAAATGTGTCCATTGGAATTACCCCTCGATTATTAACAACAACAACAAAATTCCTGCTTGGGTGTACTTTTGGGCCAATTGAGAAATGATTTGTTTGGAAAATATGGGTGTATTTGATTCCTGGATGATGAGGCTTGATTGGGCTAATGCAGGTGAGGCCGTTTTCATCCAGACTGAGATATCAACCCTTTGGTGTTCCAACCATCCACTTCTATGAGAGCAGAGAACAATAGTCGCTGTGTCTCAGGGAAGGGTGAGTCATTACTCATAAAAATGACAGAAGAGCAGTTTTCCAATGTTAAAAGTGACATTAATGATATATAATCATGGCTCAGGATACTTCGGCTGCTCTCATTTTTGTCAGCAGCAGCAGCACCAGTAAAGTACTATTGTTGCCTATGCTGAAAAGAGATGCCTGCATCTGATGTCACATCCAATTTTTTAAACTGCTTAATCCAGGTGATTTATAGGTCATCTTTAAAGCTGAGATGGACTCACCAACCGTGAGGATCTCGAAACAGCCTATCCACTGATCGGAAGTAATATTTGCTACCGATGTCCAGATGCAACAGACATTCATAGAACACAGATGATTTCCACAGGCATAATCTCATGGGCCTTTATACCTGCCTTGGGTGGGGGGTAGATCCTGTTATATCAATTTCTGTAGATGGGGATGTACTCAAGGAGGTTGAAGATCGCACCCCCTAGTAATAGTACAATCCAGGCTAACTTGGTTCCATATGCAGAGCCAACAGTGGGCTTGCCTGGTGGGGTCCATGCAGTTGACAGGAGGTAAGGTGGCCAAGCAGCTGTGCTGGTGGGCTGGGCAGCCAGCTGATGGATGGGCTGAGGGGCCTGCAATTATGAGTGAAAGGCAAAGATGAGCCTCAGAAAATTCCTGACTGATGCTGCAAAGAGGAGCGAGTTTGGGAAACTGCCATCCTCTCTCCCAGCCCTTCCTGAGTTTCCATCAAAGTACAGTCCTCACATGCCCGAGGTTTAGACTGGACGCTGGGAAAGTCAGGAGTTTCTCAGCCACAACTGCCCAGCCTAAGTGATCCCTCAAAAACTTGACAAGTGAACAAAGAGGAACCATGTCTGTGTGTTCTCATTGTCCCTGATTTGTTATGACCTGGTGCCCGGACCAATACCTCTGGAGCACACTCAGATGGTTTTGTCACTGCCTGGGGACCAGAAGTTCCTCAATCACACCCTATTTGTCCTCGCTCTGCCCTGTTTATCTTATTCAGCAGACAAGCCCAGAAATCCAGACCAGGTTGGCTGGAAACAAGATGGAGGTAGACGATGAGGGTTAAGTCGGAGCCTCAGGGCCAGAGTAAAACCACGCCCACCAGCACCTTGCCAGATCAAGCTAAGACCCAACTGGGAAGAAAAAGAGGCACGAATGCAGTTCCTGGAGGACCCCTGCTGGTTTCTCTGAGATCCTTCTGATGCAGACTCTAGCCTTTCTCCCTACTTGGTACTCCCCCAAAAGTCCCTGCTTTCCCCTTCTTCCCCCGGTTCAGGAAGATGGGCATTGCGTCAGTAGTCTACTGTGTCCTTGGGTTTCTAGCTGCTGTGTATGCCTGATTTCCTCCCACCAACCCCTGTCTCTCCAGTTTTGGCTAATGAGTGGTGAGCAGCTGGATCTCAAACTCCAGTACCAATTTTGCCTTCAAGACAGACATCACCTAGTTCAGTAATTGAGTATTTTCAGTGCTCACTGAACTACTGTGCTGCCTTTGACTCCCAGCTAACATCAGGAACAGATTAGCACAGACCCTAGAATTAGACAGCCAGGGTTTTTGTTTTTGTTTTTTAAGATTTATGTATTTATGCATATAAGAGCTGGGGGTACAGGCCAGAGTCACAGGAGGTGAGAGGATTCACCAGAGACAGAGTGGGGAGCAGAACAGGCAGATGGACTGAAACATTCATGTGGGTCCCCTCCCTGGCCAGGATCGAACCCGCGCTGCTGTGCAGCGGATGCTTCACAGTGCGGTGTTCAGCCCGCTGCGCCATCAGGGAGGCCCTAGACAGCCAGGGTTTGAATCTCAGCTGTTTCCTACTGGCTGTGTGACTGGCTAAGATACTTAACGTCTCTGTCCCATGATTTTCTTTTCTGTAAAATGTTAACCGTGACAGCGATGACCGAGTCGGAGTTATTGGGAGGATGTAATAAGAATGTAAATGTCCTGTCCGTGCCTGCAGTCATCATCCAGAGGTGGACACATGCATTTGTATATCATGACTTTTCTTTAAATTCCTCATTTTTGACTTCCCTCAGCCTTTACATTTTTTGCTCTTTTCCTGTCTCTGTCTCTTCCCAATGTTCATTTCCAGTTTTATAAATGAGCGTGCCATCAAATCAACTCTGCACTTATTTTGCCTCCAACAACCCATCTTTGAAAAGAAGAAGCTACATCCAGAGCATTAATTATCATGTAAGTTCTGATAATGCTCAAACTGACACGCATATTAAATAGGTCGTTTTTGAGAACTCACCACGTGTCAAATTCCGTGACACAACTCCCTGACATGCCATTTCACTGATTTTTCTCAAAAGCAAGTATGTTATTATTTTTGTATTAAGAAGAGAAAGTTAAGTTTCAGAGAGATTTACTAACTTGCCTTAAGTCTCACAGCAGGCAGATAACAGTTATCACTGCCTGCTCCCTGCTGAGAGTAAGAGGTTCATTTTTCACAAACCATTTACAGATTCATTTACAAAGCATGTAATAAAGTTCTGGAGGATTTGGGCTCTATGGCAAGTGCCAGGTAAGAGAATATTTTCACTTCAAAAAGATGGCGAGGCATGAAGAGCCCAGGGCCAGTCTCAGGTGCTGGCTTACGACCCCCTTTCCGCCATCAGTCTCCGTGTCTTCTCTGCTAAATCACGTCATCTCATTGGGAAAATGGGAATCATTACTGATATCAAACTTAAAATGGAAACTGACATAAAATAGTTGTTGGTACCTTTTGTGCCACATTAGAAACGTAAGCTTTATTAATCTCCTTATGCATTTCTCAGGCCAGAAGAATGTCAACGGTAATGTTACTTGCAGACTGGGGAATATTAATTATCAGGCAAGATTCATTCTGAATACCTGGCACAGTTTTGCCAAGATGAAGAATGGTGTGTGTGTATGCTTTCTTAAAATCATGTTCTGACTGTAGATGGCAGTTCTATTAGCCTCAAACTGAAAGTGGGGGTCATTTTAACCAATTTATAAGTAAGAATATATATAGTCAATTAAATTTTATTGGTCAATAAAGCTATGTGCCATTCCTCTCTTCTATTTCCCAACCTACTTTATTGCACTGATATCTAACTGGTTTTTGAAGATTTCCATCCTAATGAAACTAGACTACAGTAAGAGATGTGTAGATTATATCTTTGGTTCATTTAATGGGCCAGGAAAAGGGGTGTAGCTGTCTCTTTAATCAGCAGACCTCAGGCTGTTTCAATGAGAATAACCCAGGTGCCGATCACCTTAATGACAACACTATTTTAAAAAGCATTTTAAACACATTATACTGTAGATTATTCTATTTTTTTTTCTAATGGAGCTGTCCTTGAAGGACCATTATGCCATTCCTTTCAGATGTTTAATAAAGCACGAGATTATAATGATCATGCTTGAGAATAGGTTTTGTGCAGCTGGGAATTGCAATATAGCAATCTTCCATTAAATCATCAAGATGCTAAAATGTATCTTTAGTGAAGTGGTGATGGGGGTTTTATTAAATTGGTCTAATCAGTATTCCCTATGATCGTCCATACAATTTTATTTTAATTATTATCATCCTAATCAAAAAGCATGCATTCACAATTCCTTTGTGCATATTCCTGAGTGGAGACCTATGAGAGTTTCAGCCCAGGCCCTCTATGGGCTGGTAGTTAGAAATAGCCCAGAAGCTTGTCTAACCTGTTACATGAAAGACGGACACAGTTTTCATTGCAGAAGTTGTTGGTATGGGGGGTGAGCTCTTCGGAGTTTTTTGGGGATCAAAATATGCACTCCACTTAGTAGTAGCCACACATTGGGCCTGTTCCTTAATCACCTATGAGAATAATGGTACCTTGTGAGAATGAATGAGATGTTTTGTACTAACTACACCATTAGCATCTAATAAAAGCAATAAATGGTAGCTCTAAAAATAAGAGGTGGAGCATCAGAAACAATATTTAACAAAGAAATTCAGACTTATTTCCCATATAATTCTTAAGCAATCACATTGATTTTTTTTTTTAGTTGAAGTAACATTGTATTATACTATCATATAAGTTGTAGGTGTGCATCAAGACATGATGTGTGTATATGCTGCATTAAGGTCACCTCTAAAAGTCCAAGTCAGTCTTTTGTTTATGTGAGACTTACCTACCCTTCTTCCTCTTTCCCTTCTGGCAATCTAATTGGTCTTCGAGTCCAAAAGCTTATTATTATTAGTTTTTTATTTAGCTCCTCTGTTTTCTCTATATACCACATATGAGTGAAATCATACAGTGATCATCTTTCTCTGGTTTATTTCACTAAGAATAATAAAACCCATCTGTGTTTTATTGCTATCTGCAAATGGCAGGGCAGAACCTTCTTTATCGCTGAATAGTATTCCACAGTGCACATTTACCCATCATCTTTATCCACTTGTCAAGTGATGGACACTTAAGTTGTTTCCAGTCCTTGACTATTATAAACAATGCTGAATAATGCATATACCTTTTTAAATTAATGTTTTAGTATTTTTCAGATAAATACCAAAAAGTGGGATGAATGGATTGTATGACATTTCTATTTTTTTAATTTTTGAGGGGTCTCCACACTGTTTTCTATAATGGCTACACCGGTTTACATTCCTACCAACAGAATCACATTGTTATTGAGGATTCAGATGTTTAAAACATTAAATTGAATATCTCATCTAGCAAGTTGAATTTCTTTTAGGTTCATAATAGCAAAAAACACCTTTCCTAGTAACAGAATTTCAGTGAAATATCACCTGTGTTTCATTGGATGAATGGATCAGGCGGTGGGGGGAGAGGCGGTGTGCCACCTTCCACCCAGAAGTAAGGAACTGAGACCATCACCCCTCCCCTTGCCCCTTACAGCAGGCAGTGATGGAGCTGAAGACTCCAGGATCTTGGGGTTCTGCAGATTGCAAGAGGTGCCTTGTTTGTGGTTCACAAAGATCAAAGGAGTAGAGAAAAAACAGCATAGGCTGACATGAGGCATACAGAAGGAACTCATGTTACTGAGACCTGAGTAGGAGGTGAAAAGTAGGGGCTGCATCCTCTGGCCCAGAAGTAGAGCTGGACTGAGCAATAGGGCTAGCCGGCAGAAACAGAAAAGAGCCTCAGGATAGGAAGTTATGGGCATTTCAACCATAAAATATTTTCTTTTGACTTTGATGTAACTTTTCCAATAAATCAGACTTCCAATCACCTTAAAGATTTTAGTAAAAAAGATACCATCCCAACCTAGGTCTGGTGGTGGCGTAAGCAAGCTGAGTTTCTATTACATAGACTCCGACCCCTCCCTGATTAAACAGTGCACCTATTCCTCTTATGTCTGTTAAATAGGAGCGGAAAAAACTCTTTAAAAAGAAATCAGACCTTCTATGTCTTAGATAGAGATAGCCTGACGGCATTTATTTTACTTTGAACAGTATCATCATCATTATTTGCTCCCCTCTATTTATTTTTCTGTTTTTTTTTTTTTTAATTGAAGAAACATCACATCGTAACTAAGTTTCAGGTGCCATTCTTGAGAATCAACATGTGTATTTACTACATTAACTTTTCTGCTAAAGTTCAAATCCATTCTGCTCCCTTAAATGAACACCCACTGATTTTTATTTTTTTTTTTTTCGTGCAGGAAGGATGAGCAGGTTTTTTTTTTTAATATAAATTTTTAAATTTACATATATTTGACATCAATTGTAATCCCCAGGTATTCCCCATCTGATCTTTAAAAACGATGGTATTTTTGAGACAGCAGTCCATCTTATGATATTTATTTATATTCTTGTACAAGTCTTAGTTTAGTGGGAAAAAAGAAACATGTCCAGTTCCATTTGTGAGGAAGAATCTCATGGATACAAGAAAAGGAAGGAACAGAAAGGAAGGACTGGTGATCACAGCAGAGTTCCATGGCAAGAGCTTTAGAGGATGTACAGGCACAGGAAGTCCATGGCAGACTTACAGAATCATGTCAGCAGCTACTTTGAGGTTTCAAACCAGCTCTGTAATGGAACATCCCAGCATCGTAACTGCCACCCAGTTTAACCATTTGTATCCATGGTGTAGCATGGAAGGAGGATTTAAAAGAATTTACCCAGACCTTTTTTTTTTTCTTTTTTTAAACAACACATTTTATTTTATTTTTTTAAAGATTTATTTATTTATGCATACAAGAGCTGGGGTACAGCCAGAGTTGCGGGAGGTGAGAGGAGTTACCAGAGAGAGTGGAGAGTAGAACAGGCAGATCAACTGAAACACACTGCCGAGGGGAGCAGCAGGGGGGGCAGGAGAGGTCTGCTGCGCCATGTGGGTCCCCTCTGGCCGTGGATCGAATTTGCGCTCCTGTGCTGTGGATGCTTCGCAGTATGGTGCTCAACCCACTGCACCATCAGGGAGGCCCTTTCTAGACCTTTGTAAATGCAACACAGCATGTTGTCTCTTGGTCTTCCTGGGGTCCTTGTGAGGTGTATATTATCAGGTCCTTTTCTCTTGTAAGATTAAGTGACTAGCTAATGGCAAGTTTTGATGCCCAGATTCATCACCTTCCTTTATGATACCTCTTCCTGCTGGGTTGATGGGCTTTGGGAAGAAAACTGAGCTCAACCAGCCTCTCATGCATACCTACCCACTCTCTCCCCTCCCACTGATCTGGTTCCAAGTCTGAGATCTTTGCCATATCGATATGGTCAGCTGGGTACAAATACCATCTTGACTTTGCTCCTGCCTCTTTCTTGCCCTGAAGATAACACAGAAAATAATATAATTGGCTGTAGCCTCTTCAGATATAAATGATAATGATACACATCTACTGTATGACCTAACTCATTTGTCACTGCCCCCAAATAGGAAACAAAACCACATTGTTGTTCCTTGCAATTGAAAATGAACTAACAAGTTCAGCAAGTGGTGTGAACTGCATTTTGAAAGTTTCTATAAAGCATGAGTAATTGGGCAATTTAGCACAGTACTTCTGGCTCAGGCATTTTGTAGAACTTTTACCTATTCAGGAACTCTTTGGGAAAAACTCAGACTGCGTGCAGTTTATGTGTTTTTAAGGGAAGATAGTACATACTTGCTATTCTTTTGTCTTATAAAATTACTTGAGCCTATTTTTTCCCTTTGTGATGGACTGCTCTAATCTCTTTCGGAAAGTACTTGGAAAATACCAAAGACAAAGCTCTATTTCCTTCATCGATCATTGGGTGCTTTGCCTTAGCGTCTTGCATAATGAATGTTTCATTGGCATACTGCATAAGCATCATTTAGTTCCCAAACCAGAAGACATTCCCTAGGAGCGGTTCTTTAAACCCAAAGAAATATACACATGAGAATGAAGGAATAAGAAAAAGCAGGTCATTAATATGAGATGTTACTCTCGTCATGCATTGATATGGGTAAATCTAAAACAAAGAGTTTGCGCTTAAATTTGCAGAAATGAGACTATTTCATTACACTGACTCTCCTCAACACCGTCACTAGGTTTAAAACAAGCAAGTTATTCCTCATCACCTTAAATAAATACTCAGTTGACCTCTGGAACAGTGCTCAAACACAACCAGAATAAAGCAAACAAAAACCAAATTATTTATTTTTTAATCTTTGTAACTAAACTTCTTACTAAATCCATAGGAAAATATCCATTTTCCATGTGTATTTGCAGAAGAAGAGCATGTTCTCTGCCTGATGACAAGAGAAGAAATTAGAAATGTTACGGTGGGAATGTTAGAGGGACAAGGTCAGAGGTCATGGTCACATTCCAGTTGCAGTTACTGTACATAAAGCAATATATGTGATAAAGGTCTTAAATTTAGAGAGCTCAGGACTTCCTTCTGGCTGACAGAGTGGATTATTTACATGCATTTATCTCCTTTCTCCTTCCCAAACCCTCATAAAATAAGAATAAAGGAAATAAGGAAGTGTGAAATCTCCAGCTTTGTTCTTCTTTCTCAAGATTGCTTTGATTCCTTGGGGTCTTTTGGGACTCTGTTTGAATTTTAAGATTATTTTCTCTATTTCTGTGAAAAATGCCATTAAAATTTTGATTGCAATTGCATTGGATCTGCAGATTGCTTTGGGTAATGTGGACATTTTAACAATATTAATTCTTCCATTTATGAGCATGAACTATCTTTCCTTTTGTTTGTATCTTCCTCAGTTTCTTTCATCAATGTCTTATCGTTTTCATCAAGTAATTCTTTCACTTTCTTGGTTTAATTTAACCCTAAGTATGTTATTCTTTTTGACATTATATAGAGGGAGTTGTTTTCTTAATTTCTTTCTCAGATAATTAGTTGTTAGTGTATAGAAACTTAACTGGTTTTGTATATTGAATTTGTATTCTGCAACTTTATTGATTTCGTTTATTGTAACAATTGAGTCTTTCTATAAGATTGATCATATCAATTAACTTCTTCCTTCCCTATCTGGATGCAATTTATTTCTCTATTACAAAACAATAGTAATCAAAACAGTACAGGATTGGACAGAGACATAGACAGATGTAACAGAATAGAGGTCTCCAAAATATACTCACATGGTATAAGGTCAACTAATTTTTGTCAGTGGTACCAAGAATACACATTGGGGAAAGAATTGTCTCTTTAATAAATGGCTCTGGGGACACTGGGTACCACATTCAGAATAATGATATTGGACCCGTGCTAACACCTACACAAAAATTAAGTGAATCAAAGATTTTAATTTAAGACCTGAAACCATAAAACACCTAGAAGCAGATATAGGGGAAAGCACAGTGATGTTAGTAATGTTTTCTTTGGCTATGACAATAAAAGCAAACACAAAGATAATTTGTGACTACATCAAAATAAAAACCTTCTGCAGAACGAAGGAAATAACTGATAGAACAAAAAGGGCGCCCACAGAATGGGAGAAAATATCTACAAGTCATGTGTCTCATAAAGGGCTAATATCCAGAACCACAAAGGAACTCCTAAGAATCGACAGACAGACTACAAAATGGGCAAAGAACCCGAAACGCATTTTGTAAAGAGGACATAAATATGGTATATAGGTATATGAGACGGTGCTTCATATCACAACTAACCAGTGAAACGAACATGAGAACTGCAGTGAAATATCAGCTCCCTCTTGCTAGGATGACTATTATCGAAAGACAAGTGATACATGGTAGGGTGTGGAGGGACGAGGACCTTTGTACACTGCTGGGGAGTGGAAATCAGTGTACATTTGTGGAAACAGTATGGGAGTTCCTAAAAAATTAAACATAGGTCTAATATATGACCCAGTAATTCCATTTCTGGATATCTGTCCAAAGGCATGGAGATCAGTATCTCCAAGACATATCTTACTCATAGGTGAGGTGATAATAGATGTGAGAATTAACTAGAGGGTGGGAATCATTTCACTATATATGTGTTAAACCATCACATTGTGCCCCTTTAAGACAATGTTGTACAATGTAAATGTAGACACAATTTTTATTTGTTAATAAAATTACAAGAACTAAAATGAGAGCAAAGAACTAAAATTAGAGCAAAGGGATGAACTCTAAATAATCTAAAAGAAAGAAGATGATGGTTTGCTGACCTGTTGCCTGCTAGCTTAGAGGAGATGAAGACATCCTCCCAGGGGGTTTGTCCTTGAGTTTGGCCTTCATGTTCTCCATTGGGCCAAGGGCACTGTCTTACAGCCAGTCTGAAGAGGAGAGTGATCCAGGAAGGCAGAGCAGAAAGATGGCATGAACCTGGATTCTTGATGTTCACCCAGTCCTGACCCCTCCCCCCTACTCTGGATAGACTATAATATTGCTAGGAGGTGATCCTTTTCCACAAGGGAAGATTTTCTGTGACTTGAGGCTTGAACTATTCACAATGGATAACAATTATAAGCTAGAAATGATTGATTTTCAAATGGAAAGGAAATTAGAATCAACTATTTTTATTGTTTTGTTAAAGTCAGGGATTTTGTGTCCAGAGAAATGCAAGTGATGGCCAGAGTCACTCGTCAACTGTAGGCAGTTTAAAAGTCTGAGGACTGGATCAGCCACTACTGACTCTATGTGGTGTTAGTGGCAAAAAAAAAAAAAAAAGGAGGAGTCAATGAGAAGATCAGGGTGTCCACATATTAGATGCCTTACCTGGTGGCCGTCAGTACTTGCCCACCTGAACAGCGTCTTTCTTCAACTGTATCAATCACTTGAAGGGGTGGAGGCATTATTATCCTATGTTTCATTTTATGTCATCAACTCCTGTTTTACTTATAAATAATTAATAATTGTAAGTGTTTTCAGGAGCTAAGTATACTTTATGCAATAAATATACTTTTGGTTTGGTTTATGTCCTTTCCAATTAATGCATAAATCTGTGACACTTGTTTGTTTTATCCAGTTTTAATTGTGAAATGGTCCAACCTTCATTTGGGCCCTAAGTTTTTACGCAGTACAGTTTCTTTACTCATACCTCTCTGTCTAGTTAATATTTAATGCCATTCATATTCTCACACCATGAATATTAAGCCACAGAAAGGTTTTGCAGTGATATAAATTATAACTTCCATCAAAAGTGCCTGTGGAATTAATATCGCAGATTAATGTAAGGCTGCAGTGTAAGTGTATAGCACATTAAGAGGATGAACAAAGATTTATGCACTCTGGTTTGCAGCCTAAATGAAAGGTCAGGGAGTTGAGATGGTGGGTCAACACATTATGTTTAGCAGGATTCTCAACACGCACAGATCTAACCACTGATTAGATGCTGACTGTTCCTGGCCACATCTACTCTGGTTTGAGCTGTGAGCAGGTATTGAGCACCTGCTGTATACCTGACTAGTGTGTAAGACACTGGGAAGTGTGTTGGCAGGAGCGAATGGGAATATGACAGGGGACCAGCAGTGGCAGCAATATAACAGGGAATAACACAACGCCTAGGCCCAGAAGAAATAAGTGATCTGATTGGCGAGGGAGTCAATTAGTCAGTGGAGTAATTATGTCCATTACAGTCAGTGTATAATGATGGCTTGACCAGAGGAGTTTTGAATATAGATGGGTACACACTTACTAAGGGCTTCTCTGAGGATGTGACAGGACACTGGGTCTTTAAAAAGGAATAGAAGTCTATAGGTGGGGGAGAGAAGGGAGGAAAGGATTATCCCATGTGAGCTAATGTTTGCAAAGACATAGTGATAAGAATATTGTGGTTGAAGTAGACACATCTACGTAGTTCAGGATGGCTGGACAGTTGGGTGTGCATGGTGAGAAGTCAAACTGAAAAATCTAGATGATAAGGGGTTGATAGAGTGATGTGAGGAATGCTCATTTATTTGTCATGGCATTATTGAAAGTTCAAGGTTTCTTGCGTGTTGGTCAGTTGTTATTAGTCAACCTGGTCATTCCAGACTGCTGCCACCAGGCAGTTAAATATGTGCATATAAGTCAATGAAACCATCAGTCACTCTTCCATCAGTCAATCTTCTATCAATCAAAGGCTAAGAGGTGATGTTTCATCACTAGAAAACTTCATTTAATATAGTATCTCTACAAATATAAGGTCAATTATAAACATAATATTGGCATATACCTACAACAGAGTGAAAGTCCACCATACCACTCAGCTACCTTTTCATTAATTAACATCATGAAGACTTTTCTTTATCATGCATGCCTTTTTCCATCTAACAAATTTATCTCCAACATTGTTTCTTTTGGACTCTTCTAGCCTTACTGAAGTGAAACTCATAATTGTTACCTGACAACGAAAGCGCACCCTTGAGTTTAGGTGCTGGTGGTATTAATGGCAGATAAGGAACTGCCATGTTTTCTTGCCATTAGAATGACTAAGGGATATTTGACTCAGTTTCCTTGCTAAATTGAACCGAGCATTTAGGGAAAAGAATCATGAACCAAAGGCAGTTTGAATATTTATGATTCCTCATATGTCCGCAGGGATTTAAAGTATTGAACACAAATATTGATCCATGAAATGCTAAAAAGAACCCACCGTAGGGAAATCCACAGTGCTTCAAATCCAGTGAATCTAAGCTCTTTGCACAGATGTGTAATGTTTGCCCTTCACTTTCAGTTCATAGTGCATAAAGAGCCATAGAAACAAAGACCTGGAGAAAAAGCACCATGAGAGAACAAAGGTATACTCAGCGGAGGTTAGGGAACTTGGATTCTAGTCCAGGAAGCTAGATCTTGGGCCAGTTCCTTCATCTCAATGGACACTTGGTACCCACAGTTCTGTTAGGGTGCACATCAGAAAATACATCTGGCACCTGCTGAGGGGTGAAAATGAATGTTGTTACTATAATCACAGCTTATAGTAAGTAAGCGCATTATTACTATAAGACTTTTTAATAATTAAACTAAAACTAGACTAAAATTTACCTCTCTACTCCCTGTGGAGAAAATCTTTCCATGTGAAGTTTGGAATAAATAAGATTCAATAGCACATTTTTAATGTGCTAAATTATTTTCGAATGCTTTCTGATGTCATTTGCATATAAACAATTTATCTGCTAATTACAGATGAGTTATTCAGTTATTAAAATAAGCCCTACAGGACTTATATTTGGAAGTAATTTAGTGGTTACTCTTACTTACTGTAGTTCAAAGTAATTGACTGATATTTCTTCAAACACATTGGTTTTTTTACAGTTTACTTCCTTCCACTTTGCACCCATTCCCCCAAAATGGTCAATGAAGTTGTAGTGAATTCATTCAGTGGGTGCTTTTCAAAACTCATCATCCTCAAGCCTGTGACATGAGAACATGCCTGAGTCCCTGTTTGCCCACAATAAACTATGTTCTTCTATAGACAAATGAGTGACATCCTAAGACAATGGCTTCCCACCTTCTATACCTCTTTCCAAGATTTAATTTGACTGAAGAATGTTTTTTCTCTTATTTGCTAATGAGCAAGCCTGTACATACACACACACACACACACACACACACACAAACAAATCTATATGTATGTGACTTGGAAGAAGACTTGTTTATTAACAAAATTTGTATATGTATATATTTAAAAATATGCATATGAACCTTTCCTAAAAGGTTTGCCTGTAATGTTATTATTTCATCGGCACTGACTCTTCTATGGTAGCAGTTAAGTCAGGCATTTTTGCTGCTTTATTCACCACTTTGAAATTTTTGTGTGCATATGTGAAATGGTTGTGCCTTATGGATGAGTTCTCCTCCACAGTAAGCCCATTTAAAATTTGTCATGCCTCAAGATCCCGAGAACACCTCAAGAGAAGCTCATCTAGGTAAACACAGATTGTTTGCTAATTCCTACTGTGAGGGTGGTTTTCTTACTAATTATTTTTTTTTTACTTTGAACTTATTTTTTTTCTTTAAAGGTAAATATTAAGGAAGAAAATGTTTTTGATTGAGGAAATATTGGTTTTGGAGCACTCCTTAAATCATATTTTTTAAGGTATATAGCTAGAGTAAATTTTTAAAAACTCACTGGTTTTTCACATACCAATTTAAGTAGATTTTCATATCTTCTCACTAGTTAGAAAATTTTTCTTAGAATTCAGTCTTCTCATCTATTCCTTTTTGCTTTAATAGATACATAGAAAGTCAGAGAATGCTTTATTTCCTCATTTCAAGCCTTTAACATTTAAATAATTGGTCTTTTTAAAGATGGAAAATTGGATCTCTGAGTTTTAATAATTTCATAAGATGTAAGAACTAAATGAGAGAATTTTTTAGTTTTTATTGGTCATAGAATCAAATATATCTGTGGAATAAAATGAGGTAGTATGACTTAATAGAGGGACTTTATTAAATTACTTTCAACAGAAACCTTACAAGAACTTGCTTAGTTTCTTTTTCTGCTATGCATTTTTTGGTAATAGTTGAGTCCAGGAAAAATGACTAGCTTCAGATCATACTTGTACACCATCTGAAAAAGGAATAAATCCAGGCCCAATCTTCTCATTGTAAGATGATTAGAATGCAGTGTAATCATTTCATGCAACAGCTACTTTCTGGGTGTTTTGGGGTGCCTGGAACTGCTAGATGAAATAGCAGGACCCCTTGTCCTGGGGGAGCTGACTCAGTGGTCTTGGTGAGAGAAGGCAGGCACCTAAGGAACACCTGGAGGATGTGTGGGCAGAGAGCAGATGAAACGAATGAGCAACTTGGTGAAATTGTTCAGAAACATTTTATTTTATTTTTATTTTTTAAAAAAGTTTGACTTATGCATATAAGAACTGGGGTACAGGCTAGAGGTGTGGGGGGTGAGAATTCCACCAGAGACAGAAAGACTGTCTGAAACACACTGCTGAGGGGAGCAGCTGGGGAAGCAGGAGAGGTCTGCTATGCCATGTGGGTCCCCTCCCTGGCCGGAGTCAGGGATCGAACTCATGCTGCAGTGGCTGCGTTTGCTTCATAGTGCATTGCTTAACCCACTGTGCCACCAGGAAGGCCCTCAGAAACATTTTAAAGTAGCAAATCAAAATAAATAAAAAGACATTTGGTGTCTTTACTACCTGGACTGTAAAGTAACTAAACTAAGAGTCAGATAAGGACAAATTTAAACACTAACAGTTGAAAACTGACTACAGAACTGAAGCACCAAGTGGAGTAGGAAGGGGCAGGGGGTCTCTGTCTCTCTGCCTCTGTCTCTGTCTCTGTCTCTCCCTCCCTCCCTCTCTTCCTTCCCTCCCTCCCTCCCTCCCCAGCCCACCCTCCTTTCCTCTCTCCCTTCCCACTATGTGCCTCAAATTAAAGATCTCTGCTTCCTTGATGCAACTCAAGAATTGTCACTCTTAGCAGGGACAAGGAACATCAGGAAGTTTGAAAGTGACATGGTGACAATGGTGAAAAAGAGAGGATTCTGGAATTTTAAGCAAGAAATGAGAAGGGACCAGATCTAGACAAAAAGGGAGTGACATAAAGTACTCCTGTAACAACCAGGTTGGGAACTAGTGGGAGCACCCCAACTTCCTGCTCCAGTCACCCTACACCTCTTTTCTCTCAAAGCAACCACTCTGCTTGTTTCTGTCAGCACAGAGGGCCGTTGTGGTGCTTTGACATGTGTGAATGGAGTCATACAACATGTGCGCTGCTATTTGCCTTCTATTGCTCAACTTTGAGACGCCCATTCTTGTTATTTTTGTAGCTGTAGTTCACTCACTTTCCTGCCTATGTTATAACACTGAATAAATATGTCACAATGTATTGATTGATTCTCTCTGGGTTGTTTCCTGGTTTGAGCTCTTGCAAATGTGCTTCTATGAATATTCATAGCACATCTTTTGTGGGTGTATATATGCATTTCTGTTGAATGCACACCTAGAAGTGGAATTGCTGAGCCATAGGGCGTGTGTATGTTCAGCTGAAATAGATGTTGGTAAACATTTTTCCAGAGTGGTTGATTTAATTTACTTGCGTGAGAGTTCCATTAGCTCTCCCTGAGAAAAGAATTTTTTAAAAGGCAGCAACTTATAGAATTAGGATATGATGGACAAAAATGGTTGCCTAAGAGAAGCACTGCCTACTCCGTAATAATTTTATGTGTGCTTAGCTTACTTCAGAGTTTATAACAAAGCTGATCACTGCCTTTTGTGAAATGTCACCCAGGTGCCTACTTGAACCTACTTCAGTCCAGATAATGATGGCAAGGATCCACTGAGTCTGGGAAATTCAGATTATCCCCAGAATATTGGGGTTTGGGGAATAACTTACCCTGTAAGTGTAGAGTGTTCCTTTGACTCAATCATAAAAATCATCGCTCTGTTATATGAAAAGTTTATGAGGTCACACGGATGCTTGCTTACTGTGCATATGGTAAGAGCTGTGCATTTCAAGTTAAATATAGGAGCAGTTCTGGCTGTAAAGAAGTAGTTTAAGAAATCAAGAGAACTATAAATGGCCATCTGCGCTCTACTCCATTTTTATTTGCTGAATTAACCCAGTGCAATATTTTAATGAATAATGGGTTAGTATTCCATCTGCTCATTAATTTTTTCACACTATACAACAATCCATCATTTTTACTGAGTGGAAACAATTTTCTACTTTATAAAAATATTTTTGAAAATAGAGGCAGTAGTGTAACTCAACTTTCCATTAAATTCAAATGTATTTTAGAAATAGATATAATGAGAGTATCTTTTGGGTTCAGGTACTGAGGAGATAATTTCAGCTCTTGGGGATGATAATACATATTAGGTTGTGTATCTTTGCTTGTATAAAATATGTATGTTTGGGTTTGTTTAAAAAAAGAACAAGAACTTTCCTCGGTATGACCAAAGGTGACAGAGAGGTAAATGGCACTGATGATTATATAACACTTCAGCAAAAAGTGCACAGATTAGTTCTTTAAAAATAATGCAAAACCTATGTCACTGTCAGAATGGAGCTTCTGGGCTTCCTATTCTGTATTCAGTGCTAAGAATCTGAAGCCAGTTGAGCATATTAATGTGTGTCTAAGTGTGTGCATGCATTTAAGTTAAAAGTTTCATTAAAGTATATTTTTAATGTGTTTCTCTTTCCTGGCTTTTTTTATTTCTCTTAAGTTTACACCACAGGTTCTATGCTTTCAGGCCATTTAAGGTCTGTGTGTCCGGGAGCAGATGTTGGGTTAATGGCGTCTTTAATGCCTGCTGTGCTCCATCCACAAGTAGATTCCCTGAAACAGGATTTGGCCAGAAGGTTCAAGCTGACATTTGGAGATTTGATGGATGAGGTGAGAGAGGTGGAGGAAAAACGGGTAGGGGCTTTCAAATATTCCAGTATTGATGATTTTTAAAATTTCTCCATCATTTACCAAATATTTTCTCATCTGGTAATTTTCTAGCTCAGGCAGTTTTAAATCATTTATCAACAGATTTTTAAAAGCCTCCACTCCAGTTCTTACAGGTTGGAGACCTGAGGGTATTCTGATCTATCAGTATAGATATATTATTTCCTTGAAAGGGAAGGGATATGCAGTGTAGAGGGAATGGAAAATAATTAGTAAAAGTGTTCCTGTGGATGGAAGTAGTCTATTCTACATCGATATCATTTTGAAATAATGCTTACTTCCTGAAATATGGCATTGCTCTAATCCTCATGGATGAACCATCTCCGAAGTAAACAACTTAGTCCAATCAGGTTTCGCTTGTTATCTTCCTTTTACTGGACTAGATGAATCAAAACCATAGCTTTGGTTTACTCCTTCAAGTTTGTGAAATATTACACACTTAGGTTTTCCTAAATCCCTTAGCGTCCTGTGTTGCGGATGTGATTCCCCAACCCAATTTCTCCCCAATTGCTCATCAATTATCCAGGATAATTGGCACTATTCCATCCACTGTGTAAAATAAATGATGTACTATGATTTTTTTTTCCTTTTCCAAGAGAGGGTCCATTAAAATTTTAAAACCAAGCCAACAAGAGAAACTCAGAAAAAATTAATTGAATCAACATTTAAAACAGTGCAATATAACCAGTTAAGAATTTATGTTTAGTTGAATATGAATATAAAAAAAATGTATGGATGGGAAGCACCAAACTGCAAACTCCATAGTTTATATCTGGGAGGCTTTTTAGTTTTCATTGTTTACATCTTTGGAAAATTCAGTTTCAAAACAGACTCTATACATGTCTTTGGAACCTGTGTGCAGAGAAATTATACTGCAAAATGTTTCTAGGAGTTACAAAGCATCTATTATTGCAACTATATGTTACAAAGTGAGGCTGCATATGATGTATACAGTGTCAGGACAAGGGCCCCAGGCAATTCCAGGATCAGAATTCAGCAGAGGCTGTCTCCCACCACCTGCTGTGCATTTATCAGTAGGTCCTCCAGATAGGGCTCTTATTTCTTCTTTTTTATGATTTGACAACTTCTTAAAAGTTTGATGTAATATTGTACTAACATATATGTAACATTATATATAAGCTTTAGGGCTCTTCTCCAGGGAATCAACATGTGTATGTACTACATTAAGTTTGTCCCTAAACTTCCAAGTCTCGGGTCACCACACCATTAGCCCCCTTGCCCTAATTTATGCACCCTCCTCCCCTAATTGGCCATATAGTTCAAATGTTTAATTCGTTCATCTGTTTGTTTTCTCCATATTACTCAGCCATTTATAAAAAGAAAGTCTTGCCATTCACAACAACACCACGGACCTTGAGGATACTAGGCTGAGTGAAATAAACCAAAAGCAAATACTGTGATTTCATTCATCTCTGCTATACAGAGTTACAGAAATTCAAGATCCTGTGAATGGCTTCTTTGATGACAAAGTAGGAAGATTAAAGGGGAATGACCGTTATGTTCTATGAAAATTTACCTGTGAGTTTAATAGGAATAATCCCATTAAAAGACTTTGTATTTTGATGTAATACTTTAATGTTCTAATAAAATTTGCTGATGTAAGTGAAGTAGGAAGGGTCTATAGCTGTTCCTTGAAATATTCAGGAGAACATTCACAATAGGGGACCTCTCCTTTCTATTTCCAGAGCTGGCAGGTAAGCCCCACGCCAGCAGCCTCTGTGCATTTCTCTGTGTGTCCCTCATGCAGCACAGCACAGGGCACTCAGGCACAGAGGAGTGTGGCAGGAAATAGACAGGGACAAAGAGGAATGACTCTTGGTATGGCCAATGGCATCCTATAGCCAGAGATCAACTCCCTGCCCCCACAGCTGATGACTTTTGTGGTCTTGGGGAAATTACTTAAATCTTTGCAAGTTTCAGTTTATGTATTTTTTAATATAAATTTTTTTAATTTACATATATTTGACATCAATTGTAATCTCCATGGATTCCCCATCACAATATCACCCGTGCACCATTACCTCAGTCCCACGTGCTCCCATCTGCCCTCCACCCTTCCCCTCTTCCCTCCCCACCAAGTGTCCCCAGTTTGTCTTTGTCTTTTCATTTTTGGTTTTTGTTTCTTTCTTGTT
>JAGFMF010011662.1:1826291-1849653 GCA_019455555.1 Galemys pyrenaicus
TTATTATTATTGTTCTTATTTCTTTTCCTTGATCTTTATTTGGTTCCCTTATATTCCTCGTAGGGGAGGAACCATCTGGTATTTTTCTTTTGCCTTCTGACTGACTTCACTGAGCATCATCCCTTCCAGTTCCATCCATGTTCCTATGAATGTGTCTAGTTTTTCATTTTTGATTGCTGAGTAGTATTCCATCATGTATATGTACCATAGCTTCCCGATCCACTCATCTGTTTTTGGGCATTTAGGTTGTTTATGTATTTGAGGATAAAATTATCTATCATCTGGATTGTTGTAAAATTAAGATTTTTGTGTATAAACATTCAGTTCCATGTCTGGCAGAGTTTGTGCTCAATAAGTGGTAAGTTTTTTATGTAATGTTTGTGATTTTCTACTGTAGGTAGAATGATTGGTTTATAAGCAAAGATTTGTGATGGAGAGTGAGACTGGTACATGATGTCAAAAATGCTATGAATTGCTCAGGGCATTACTGATTTCAGTGGCCACAATATGATTTATTCTAATCAGTATCCAGAAGAGTCAGGGACTGCTGTTATTCCCTTATGTAATCAATCCGTTAATAGCTAATTTATACATTAATGTTGAATTCTTTCTTTGTTCCTTGGCTTTAATTGTATACCTTGGTGTCCAGAAAAGAAAAATAGCAGCAGCAGTTTGAAATCCACTAGAGAGTAAAGTATGTTTATCAAAATCCATAAAGAATGTTCGATTATGCAATCTGTTCTGATGAAGAGCCTTGTGTTGGTTATCATGTTAATTAGAATACCTTCACTCTACTGAAATGTTCTATACAATCAATGTGTTCCTTCTACCTTGTCTCAAAGCACATAATTTACAGTTTTCGGAAATGGAGGAGACAGATAACACCAAATCTTGGGTTATAACTGGTTCCCCAGAGAAGCTTGTGTCTATGCTGGGGGAAAAAAAATTAAACAACTTAAGACATATTGCCTGAACTATATACTGGGATGCCATATAAAAATTATCTTTATCTTGTGAAGCTTAAGGGTATTACCTATATGATCATCTAAAGAAATGGATCAAACTAAAGAAAAAAACAAATAGAAAAACACACATCAGTTCTCCTCCTCATTATTATTTTCACTTCTCTAATTTACTACCAACATGTTATACATGAAGAAAAAAATCTACTTATCTGATGAAATAGAAAATAGCAAAGTTATGAAATTTGATATTTTCAAAACTGGTTGGTTGTTTTCATATCAAAGATTTTTAAAAGACACAAGTACTATTTCAGGACAGCGATGCATGTTTACTTAATGCAAACAGTGTGTTGGGAACCTGCTCACATAAATAAGATACGTTGTCTACCTTCAAAGAGCGTTCCCTCTATCCCATGAACCAGGACAACAAACAGCTATGTAAAATAACAAGGTGAAATGAAATGTGTGTGTCAGGAGACACAGCCCACAATCTTCTGCCAAGAAATATCAGAGTAGGAGACACTGGAGAGCTGTAATTCTAAGCTAATCACTGAAGGATTAAATAACCTTTTCTTAAGCACACAAGAGGATGAAGTACATGGAGGAAAAAGAATATCATAAAAACATCACCGAATTGCAAAGGTTTGGGGAGCAGCCATAGTCAGCTTGGCTGAAGCAAGATGAAGTCTGGACTGAAGGTGGCAGAGACAAGACTGTGTGTCCACAGGCAGGATCTGGAACAGGATGTCCAGGGGACTGGACTCCAGTAAACGCTGTAAGTAAACGAGGCCACCCAGTACAGGTGAGGAGGGGCCCACGGGACTTGTAGTTGTTGAAAGTTCTCCTGAGTGTGCACCTCTCAACGGAGAGCAACCCCATCATTGCAGAGCCTTGGCATCATCCTCGATGATTCTCTCTCTCCTTTCATCCCTCAACCAGGAAATTCTGGGGACTACACCTAGGAAATCACTTGAACCTGGCAGCTTGCTGTGTTCTCTGCTGTCATCATCATTTACGACACATCATTTCTCAGCTAGATGGTAGTTTG
Organism: Galemys pyrenaicus; assembly: GCA_019455555.1. Taxonomy (NCBI): domain Eukaryota; kingdom Metazoa; phylum Chordata; class Mammalia; order Eulipotyphla; family Talpidae; genus Galemys; species Galemys pyrenaicus. The sequence continues at coordinate 1,828,302 of JAGFMF010011662.1, forward strand.
CTCAATCATCTTCTTGTGTTTACTCATTTTTTAAATTGTATTTTCTTAAACGGAATAACTTTGGCTGACAACATTGTGTTGGTTTAGGCAAAGGTTCATACTTCTTCCCATGTGGTTACCACACACATCCACTAACAAAGCACCCTTCATCCTCCACCAGACCCTCTCCCCACTTGTTACTTATTCCCACATCCCCCGCCCTGCTAACCTCAGTTCTGCACTCAGATTTCTAGTGGTTGTTTTGTTTTAGTTTCCTCGGTTTTGTTTATTTATAATCTACATGAGCTACCACCTCACATAAGGGTAGCCTATATCAGAAAGACCAAAACCAATAAATGTTGGTGACGTTGTAGAGAAAAGGGAATCTTGTACGCTGTTGGTGTAGACTGGTCCTGTGGAAAATAGCTTGGAGGTTTTTCAACATACTAAAACTAGATCTCTCATCCAGCAATTTCATTGCTAGGCAACCTATCTGAAGATGATTTGAAGGGACCAATGTACTCCTATGTTCATTGCAGCACTATTGAAAAGTTATGTAAACAACCTGAGTGCCCAAAGAACAGATGAATGGACTAAGAATATTCTATCTATCCCTCTGTCTGTCTGAATGTAATGGAATACTATGTAGCTATAAAAAAGACAGACTGCTGATATTTGCGACAATGTGGATGGATGGTACTGGAAGGGGTTATGCTAAGCAAAAGAAGGCAGGAGGAAAAATACAAGATTATTTCACTTACATGCAGTATAAAGGAACCAAACAAAGGAGACTGTGAAACTGTTTTTATTCTTGGCTGCCCCACTCTGAGACTCTTCTCTGTGGAGCAGCCACAGTTATCCTTAAAAAAATCAATAGTATTGCTCTTGCATTCTAATTGTCCAGTGGCTTCTCTCATGCGCATTAAAATGTTGTGTGGTCCTCTATAATACCTGTTGGCTCTCTCTCAGTCCCACACAGACCTGGCCCATCATTTTCCTCACTCCGTTTGCTTCAGCAGCTCTCCTTAGTTCCCTGTGGTTCCTCACACCCCAGCAGACTTCCTACTGCTGCACCAAGGTTTGTGAACTCCTTCCTGACTTATTCAGGTTTTTGCTCAGAAGTCACATTAGAGAGACATTATGGTAATGAATGAAATAACAGCAACCTCTATTCCCACACCCCTCTTAGTTCCATCACAGCAGTTATTACCAGCTGACCTGACCTTGTCTGAATGCAAGTTTTGTGTCTCCTTTTTTCATAGAATTTCAGCACCTTGAAATTTTCCCATACACTTATATATGTGGGGCACTCTTGAAAGGATTGTACAGATAGTAACTCACTAAATGCTCACACACTCTTCCCATTTTATAGGCTAGAAAATGCAGCACACAGGTGTTAAGGAAATTGCATAAGATTGCACAGCCCATATGTGGTAGGGTTTGACCTCAAACCCAGGCAGACTGACTCCTCACCACCAATAAAGTTTGACTTTGAAAGCAGGAACTATGTTTCTTCACTGCTCTTCCCCTGTCACTTAGCCTGTGGCCTGGCTCAGTATTTAATAAATGAGTAACCTTGGGACATATCAATTTGGGGTGCTAGTGCAGCATCTCTTTCCTGTGTTCAGAAACCAGTGTAAATGTAGAAAGAGAAGATCAGAAAGTTTGTTTTCATTCAGTCACCATATAGTATTCCTATTGAGACTATGACTTACATTTCTTTTTTTTTTTTTAAGCTGTCTGGATTTTTAAAAATCTGCCTGCATGATTCCATTTTCTATTAAAACATTGTTATTGTGAACTCAGCAGTAAATGCTAAATATTAAATACTTGACTGCTTTCTTATGGTCCTTTGCTGAGTCTAGCAAATAAATCAAAAGAAAGCTTCTTTCTAAAATTTCCTCCTTTTTATTGCACGATGGGAAATAGTCAATAAAACATATTTGATGAGAAAAGTTAGATTTGTCCAACCGAGCAGGCTTATATTGATCATCAACAGTGCCAAGTGCTGTGCTGTTTTGTGAGTACAAAGACCTGTAAGTTATTCCTGAATCTCCCAGGTTCATGGTCCAGGAGACAGCCTGGTAAATAAATGAATACACAGATGATCACAGGAGACAGCAGGAGCAAAGAGTGACCTGTTTGGAGAATTGGGTGAAGAGAAAGAGTATGCACCTTTCCTAGTTTTGGTGGGTCAGGTGACTTAAGAGATTAGTGAGTATTTGTAAGGTTAACTGAGGCCTATGATCACTATAGGGAAGGGGGCATTATTGATGGTGAAAGTGGGTGAAGAGCTTTCCATACAGAAAATAAAGCATGAGTAATGGAAACATCACATGTTGTGAATCTTCATTTGAGTTGGCCTTTCATGGGGAAAATAATCTATCCATTTATGAGAATTCAATTTCTTATTAGTTCAACAAATAGTTACAAGGCCCCTGAAGGCGGAGAACCGCATTAGTATAAAAATTGCTGACAGGAAGAAAAGTAACGTGCTATAATTTTATAGGCAGTTTAAAATATATTCCCTTTTAATTATGAAAATGTGAAGTTATAGTTTTATTTAACTTCTGTCCTTTAGAACTGATATTAGCTCCAGTTTTAAAAAGCAGCCAAATTTCTACAAATACTGGTTAAATTTTTGCTGAATTTTAAGGTTGTTTCCAGCACAGACACATTTTTTTTTCAGCTCAGACACATTTTGTGTTACACTTTGTAGTTAAATTATTCTTAATATTTATTTACACTATATCTTTAAAATGTATCTAATAATTTTATTTGGGGATAAAATCTAGCATTGATATTTGACCATATTCCATGTCTCTTTGACCAGATGTCTACATTTTTTTAAGAAAATTTCATGTAACAGCCTTAGATTTTACGATCCTGAAAATTCTTTATATTGATAGCACTTGTAACAGTTCATAAAGCCTGTTGACTTGGTAGTTGACCTACTATGTGTCAGCTTATGCCAGCAGTAGTTTGCCACTTAGACTAAGGGGACCGTGTTCAGAATTCCATGTACAGATTTCTGCTTCTCTTTTTACTTGCTCTTCAAGTGTCTGCATACAATGAACTCACAACTGTTGAGAGCATGTAATTCCAAGGAAGGTGTCAAGGCATCACACAGGAGCATTGATCATGTAATGTAGTGGGAGAAACATGGGACAGTGAGTCATGTGACTCGAGTTTCAATCAATCTCAGCCTTTCATCCCTGGGATGCAGACACTGAAGATAGCACACTGGGCTTTTCTAGTCTCAGTAAATCATGTCTAAAAATGAGCTGGAAGAGACTAGACTAAGCCATCTCCAAGGTCCTTTCTAATTCAAAGTTCTGACACTTGATGTGAACTTGGCAGTAAGAGAAACAGAGTAAACACATTAGAAGAATGTTCTAGACGATGTTTGTGAAACATGAAGATTTTAAGACCTTGTGGCAATCTTGAAGTGTGTCTGAACTTGTCATCCTAGTCCTTTTGCAGACGGGCAGCATTTTTGTCATAGAGAAAGATCTAAAACCTATTTTCATATTGACAATGGCACCTTTTGATATGTATGTTTGAAGTGCCCTTTGGTAAGGTAATTGCATCCTTTAACTGATCTGTGAGTAGTAGGAATTTTTAATTGCTTTTAATTATACTTAGCAAAAGTTTCCTGCTAACAACCTGAAAAAGGATCAAGAGAATTATTTGGAATGATAGATTAATGGAATACAGTTGACAACGGCTAGGAAAAAACGTTTGTCTTGATTTTGGTTAAACAGTATATTTTAAATCTCCTGCCTGTGAAATGTGGATGAAACATAAATGTATAGACCCATGTGCAGAAACAAGAATGGCATCACATGTTGCTAGTCTAAAGCGTATGTTTATTTCCTTATGTAATGCCCATATGTGACAGTACCTGTATCCCATGATAATTGTTGGCCATTCTATTATTTGTTGTGTGCTGATCCATGAACTCAGTATATGACTGGAAGTCAGATTTCTTATCACCTGTGGCACACTTACCAGAATTTCTTTTTATTTTGGATCTAAGGGTAAACTTGATACCAGTTCCTCACCAAAAAAATCAGTGGTTTCGTTAAGAAAATATGTGTCTGTTTGGGAAAAAAATCTTGTTTTCCTCATTTTCAATACAGCCACCAGTTCATACTCCTTAAGCAGTTCCAATATAAATGCCAATGCATACCAACTGTGACCTTCTGCTCCTGGAAGCAGAAAATATCCTACCCAGGGCCCATATCTGCAATATTTTCTGGACTTTAATCTGTTTTCCAATACCAAGATAGATAAGAAAACTTTGGATCTCTGATAAATTATTTCTAAAGATTACACAGATCTATGAGATACAAGGTCCATGAACCCAAAGCCAAAGTTATTTATGATTATCTTTCAGCTTAATTATTAGATAGTCATAGTAATTTTAGTGGTGAATTTAATGTTGTATAGCACATGTTGATTCTCAATGACACATGCCTGAAACTTAAATAATGATATAATGCAATGTTGCTTCAATAAAATTTTTGAAATAAAATGGTAATATAAACAAAATCATGTATAATAAAATAAAATTTATCATTCAAAAAAACAACAACTATGGTATTAATAGAAGCTCCATATCAAACATGATTAATGCCTGGTGCTTCCACAGATCTCTGTGCTAAAGATTTGAGCTACTGTTTTCTATGAAATCCTATGTCTTTTATTTTATTAATGCATTCAATTTTTAACTCTCATTAAAATGAATGCATTAATAAAATAAAAGACATAGGATTTCATAGAAAACCAATTATATTGAAGTACATTTACCAAAATACTTTTAAAATGTGTGATATACTACTATTTCTTTTGTAAAAGATTAGAACATTAAGTGACAAAAGCTGATAGGAGGATTACAAAAGGCATTGTTCATAGACAATATGAAGTAAAAATATTTCCTTCAAGTAGACAGAAAATAATGTATATAGTGACTAATAGTGTGTATAATGACTAATCTCTCAAAGATTAGATCATCAGTATGTTATTTATTGGTGCATTCTTGGCACCTAGTAGGTGTTAGTAAATCTTTATTGAATAAACAAAGGACCTCAGAGGCCTCCAATCAAGGACAAATACATAGGATGCTCCCTACAGAATAATTCATGAGCCACTAATGGCAGAAGGGTCATCTCCTCCTTCTGTAAACATGTTCAAAAGACATGAGAGTTCAGAGTAAACTGAAGTCTTCCAAACCTTAATATACTTATTGCTGGCTTCTTAAACTAATTTATGGATGTGACTTTTGTAGTGTGTCATAGAGATAATTTGTCTACAACATTTCATAAGCATCACTGAATAGCTACCCTGTAATAAAAGTCCATCATTATTATATTGAATCAGACTTAAATACAGAATGTAAGTTGTACTCTATTGTAGAATGCATTTAAATACCTTGATTAAACCTACTAACTCAATTTCAGATGACATTTCATGCCCTTAGTCTCTCAGATTTTTTTCCCTCCACATCATGATGATTTTTTTCCATTGGTTTTTTAGCATATTCATTCATTCATTCTATTTTTTATTAGTTTACATAAAAATTAGAGTGTCACATCTGAATTTGTGTTAACTGTGGTTACTTAACAATTTTAAATTGTGTAATAGTGGAGCTCATTGAAATATGTTAAGTTTATCATGGTTGAATTGTGTTTTAGGAATCAGTCCTTCCAGCTTAATCCTTCACTAGTGTTTTGTTTTGTTTTGTTTTCCTTTTCAGCATCTTTTGGATTCCAGCTGTTATTAATCCAGCCTAAGGCTATCAGAAGGGATGGGGTTTAGCCCCATTTTAGCTGAGCTGGTAAAAGTAAACTTGAATAATTGAATAATTCTCACTGGAAGAAGACAACAGATGGACAGGTTGTTAGAATGAACTCAGTTCCTCTAGGTCAGTGGTTCATTTCTGTTCTGCACCAGCAGTATCAGCATCACCTGGGAAATTCTTAGACTCCACCCAGACCCACTGAATGAGAGACCCTGGAGGCAGAGCCATCTGGTTCCACAAGCCCTTCAGAATATTCTCGTTCATACTCAAGTCTCAGCATCTCTGCTTTAGGTCTTCCCTTGATGTGGAGAATTCTCTGGGGGCTAAAATAACTAGGACGACTATCTCATCTCAGGAAAGTCCAGTTGACACAACCCAAACCTTATTTAATTCAACTTAAATTTCAGAAACAGGTGTGGGTTGCCATGTAGATGAACTTGAGCTTGCATCTTAACAAATGGATTCCTAACTCAGTCATTGGGGCACCCCATCTGAGCCCAGTTCCACACTGGGCTGTTGTGAGCATTAGAAATGATACATGAAAAGCAAAACCCACTAATGAGGCTTTCGTGCCAGATCTCCAGTTAGATAAGGCTGTTCTAAATAATATTGATTTGGTACTAATTTTGCATTTGAGGTTTGTTTTCTTTAAAGCAGAACCTCAGATTTTATTAACTTCTCTCCAGACCCACAGTGCCCCTTGCAATCCTGGCATATTACCCTGTACACATTTGCCAGAGGCTTAATAAGTGTTAGTTATTTTGGCAGCAAGTCTACTCATGATTTCTACTGGGTTTGTCCCTTACAACGTGAGCCCCAAATTGCACTTAGGGATAACTGGCCAGCATAGGACACACACCAAATGATGGAAGCCTGTTCACATCTCTGGGTGACAGTGGGGTTGAAATGTATTTAGGGAACACAATTTCAGTGCTGAGGGGTGCAGTCTCCCACAGGAAGAGTCCACTGGCTTGTCAGTTCAGGCAAACATTTCAGCCCCTCCATGTACATTTTTCCAATACATGGCAAGCGAAGCGTCTGGAGAATTGACTGTCTTTAAGACAAAAACCTTTTTAAACCCATGTGAAGTTGCTTAAGATTCAAATGACAGTTCTCAGAAAGTCAGATTGTATTCTTTGCCCTCTCTTTGACAATGATTATAGTAATTGAACAGAATATAGTCTTCTCCATTGAAGTGTATGAATGTAGACACTGAAGGTTATATTTCCAAAGTAGCATGTATATAGACTTAGTCATGTGTCTCTTCTTAATACTGATGGTGTCATGCAAGGAAGTGCCTTTGCTCGTTGGCTTGAAAATGTAGCCCATGACATTAGTGCAAGTATCCTTCAGCATCATCAATTATCCCATTTCTCTGTGACTTCTTTTCAATTAATTTCATTCAAGAATGTAAAGTTATCTGAGTTGTGATTTTTTCCTCTGGTTTAATGAGAGAAGTGCTAGCATTTTCAGTATTTATCAAGTGCTGACTGGATCTTTTTGGTTGAAGAGTTGGTTAAGAAAATTACTGTCAAGCTCACTCACCACCATAGTAACCGAATTTTAATACCTTCTGGGGATACAGACATTTATATAATCTAACTCTATGGCACTGAGGTACAGTGTATGTAGTGTATTTATGATTGAACAGAAAGTTTCAAACAGCAGCCTGTGAAATTGGATTTTAGATGTAATGTACCATAAATAAGTGCTATAAAGATTGCCTTTAATGCTATAAATCAGATTTTATTGGTTTCAGCTATCTCATTCTGGTTATTGTATTACCCACAAAATCAGAGGAAATCAAAGAGCTGGAATATTTTTTATTTTAATATCCCATATTCTACAGTAATGGCACATGCACACTTACAGCTTCCTTTTTGGGCAGGTTGGACAGAGTTGACAGGTGGCTGGCCCTGGCAACATATCAGTGGCAGGATCGGTGTAAACAACCAAACTTTGGAACTCGAAACCTTTTCAGATGTCCTGTCTGTGAAATATACTGGGGAAGTGAGTTGGCAGATCCCTTCCCTTTCTGAGAAGCTGGCTGTCAACTTCTTCCTGCAAAGCTGACACCTGTAGAGATTGGCAGGTGAGGTAGGCTTTGTGTCTCCTGCAAAGTTGATGGAGATCGGTGTTGAGGTTATCCGTGGGGGATGGGAAGGGGTATCCAGGCATGACCTGAGTTATTTAAAGCACCAAAAACTGTTGCTAGAAAAGAAAGCTGTCCTTAAGCAATCCCTCCAGGCTCAATTTAGAATCAACTCCCCCCACCCAACCAGGCCCACTTTGATGCTTTTTATTCAGTATGCTTTCGTCAAGAAAATCGACATATTGGCACTTTTAAAAATGCTTAGAACAGACACATGGTAGAGCCCAGGAAGCTGTAGTAATTTAAAGATGAACTAGTTTGGACTAGAGCAGTTTCCAAACCGCTAAAAATGCAGTTGTGCCTGTTTCCATGTTTTTTTTTTCCATGTTGTTTTCCTCCATGTTTACTTCCGCGGGTCTCTGGGTGGAGACCTCCAAATAGCGCACCACGCCTGGGTCTGGGGGGTGTGATTTTCACTGTTCAAGCTTGAAGCCCCTAGGACCAGAAGAAGTCAGGACGGGCAGCGGGCGTGTTCTGAAAGTGGAAATATGGAAAGGTGCATCTCCGTTCGGCGTCGCCTTTTAATTTATTTTTCCTGCGGTGAGTTCCCCTACCTGAAAATATAACCGCACTGAGCAATCAGAAAAGGCACCAAAATGTTGTGTTTTGTCTTGATTACAAAGAAATGTAATTTCCACAAATGCTTAAGTAATCTTGAGCCTGCTGGAGAGAAAAGCCATATAAGCACATTAATGCTACTAATATGATGCCAATCCCAGCTCAGCAATTATTTTTTTCCCAAAAGAAGAAATCTTCTTGATGCCACCTTTACTCGCTGGGAACTAAGCTGGAAGAACTAAGGGGATTATGTTGATCAGAGCTTGACATTTCTGACAGACAGTCCGCTGCTGAAAACACCATCCAGGAGCTCGGGCCCAGTCCTAGGAGGCAGCTGGAACCTGACCACCTTGGCACTTATTTTCCGTGGGGCTCATTTTCTGAGAGCCCCATAGGCCCTCTGTGTTGACTGTCCCCGACTGGGCGCCTGTGTGCAGCTGCCGGCTTAGGCGAGGGGGCCGTTTTCTCTAAGCACCCAGGCACTGGTTCCTTCATCATATTATAACACGAAAAGAGAACCTTTCTCTTCCAGACTGGCCTTCTCCATGAAGCAGTCTTTCACCTCTGTTGTGCTTCTCTCTCTGATTCTCTGTAGGCAAATATTCAAAATTTAACTTTCCATTTTGGTGAGTTGGGTTTGCTTTTCTTGGTCTCCTCTCCTAGTCTCATCAGCCAGCTCTCCCCAGAAATGAGCTTTTATACAGCAGAGTGAGGTTTATTGCTTCATGGGCACACAGAGGTGTCTGCCGAGGCTGCTATGGGACATCACACTCAACAAAGGGAAAGAAAGAGGTTATAGGATTTTGAGAAATAATGGGAGTTTAGGTTCAATTTAAATAAAGCAGTGTTTGGATAGGTTTAAAGTAAAGCAGGACTGTGCAAAGGGTTTGCTATCCAGCCTGGACTGTGAGGAAGATCTGAGATCTGTTTCCTCGGAAACTACCGAGTTAAGATACATGTAGAATGTGTGTCCACAAACTCCTTACTTGAAGCTTTGCACCTAGATTTGAGAAATGGCGGCTGTATTTGTAGCAAAGAGGCTTACATACTCTAGGCCAGAGTGAGATGGTTTGCTTCTATGGATATAATTTCCAAAACCAAAGTCTGTTATAGTGATTTTAGACAACAAAGCATCTCTCCAAGTTAATAAGCAGTAGTCACCCAAAGATAGGTATTGTTGACTCTTTACAGTAGATGTTTGCGAGAAATATTTTTCCCTGTTAAACTTTCAGCTGATTTTATCTATGTTTATTATTTCAGAGGTTGAATAGCCAGGTGCTTTCTTTTTTAACTTTCTTAATCTAACTAATTTTAATTTCCTTACTCTCTATGTCAGTTAGGAAAATTTAGCTTGCAAAGAGCGAAATACTCAACATTAGTGGGATTCAAAAGTTAAAATATGTGTGGGCAAATAACAGAAATATGGTGAAATGGAAAGGGCATCAGGCAGGGGTGGATCAAGTATTTTAAATGTCAGTGCCTTTGAAGCTCTCTCAACCTTATGACCTCATGGAAAGTATACTTCTTCAGAGGTAAGACTTGAGAGTATTATAGCAGTACATCCGGTCACTTTTACAACAAACTCTCTTTCTCTTCACGCAAACATAACATACATACATAATACACTTTGCCTATTTTTAAAATTCTTATTAATGGAATGATACAATATTTTTCCAACTCACGAGCATTGTGTTTAAGTTTCATCCATGCTGGTGTGTGTAGCTGGTGCATTATACCTTTATAAAACCATAAAATATACTATGGGATAAGTGTAACACAATTTCTATTGCTAATTTACATTGGGGTGTTTCCAGTTTGAACTGGCAACAGTGGTTCTGTGGTGCATGTGTGCAGGCACTTCTTTGGGTATTATTGAGGCATGGAATCGCTAAGTTGTAAGTCATGCTAATGTTCCACTTGGCACAGTATTAAAAAAAAAACTATTTTACTGGGTATGAAATTCTTGGATAATAAAATTTTAGGTGGTTTTGTCTCCATCTATTGCCTGCTTTCTTCTGGTAGCTGTTTCTGTGCTAAGTCAGTCACCAGTGCAGTTGTTCCTGTAATTGTGGGTCATATTCTTTTTTTCTTCTGTGTTATGTATTTTCATATTCAATATGTCTAGGTATAAATTTGTTTTTATTTAGTCTTCTTGGAAATCATTGAACTTCTTGGATATGAATGAGTTTAGTATCTTTCAAAAATTGTTTAAAATATTATCTTTTTCAAGTATTTTCTATTTCATAAGCTTTCTCTGATGTACCTCAAACTTTCTCAGTTTATACTCTATTTCTTTTCAGTTTTTCCCTTTTTTAAATATATTTTTTATTTTATTTTTATTTATTTATTTTTTAATTTACACATATTTGACATCAGTTGTAATCCCCATGGATTCCTCATCACCGTAACACCAGTGCACCATCACCTCAGTCCCCCGTGCTCCCATCTGCCCTCAACCCTCCCCCTCTTCCCTCCCCACCAAGTGTCCCCAGTCTGTCCTTGTCTTTTAATTTTTGGTTTTTGTGTCTTTCTTGTTGTTATTATTATTATTATTGTTCTTATTCCTTTCCTTGATCCTTATTTGGTTCCCTTATATTCCTCTGAGGGGAGGGACCATCTGGTATTTTTCTTTTGCCTTCTGACTTACTTCGCTGAGCATAATCCCTTCCAGTTCCATCCATGTTCCTATGAATGTATCTAGCTTTTCATTTTTGATTGCTGAGTAGTATTCCATCATGTATATGTCCCATAGCTTCCCGACCCACTCATCTGTTTTTAGGCATTTAGGTTGTTTCCAGGTCTTACCTATTGTAAAGAGTGCTGCTGTAAAAAAGGGGTGCAGGTATTCTTTTGAATCAGTGTATTTGTGTTTCGGGTATACTCCTAGGAGTGGGATTGCTGGATCCTATGGAAGTTCCATTCTTAGTAGATTGAGGAACCGCCATACTGCTTTCCATAATGGTTGAACCATTTTTTAATATTTTTTTTCTCTTGGTTGATTACTTCAGCTATATCTTCAAGTTCATTAAGTCTCTCTTCAGCTGTATTGACTATGCTATTAATTTATCCTATTGAATTTTATATTTCATTTAGAAGTATAGTAACTTAAGTGTTCTATTGGAATGACTTGTTTTAAAAATGTTACTTTATATTTTTGGTTTTATATTGAGTCTTTTACTTCTTTTAATTTTTTATAAGTATTATATATTCAACACCTAGGATATCCTTGATGACAGTTCTGCCACCTCTCTTTCTCAGTGCTATTTTTTGTGAGTGGTGATTTTTTTATTGTGATTTCTTTGTTTTTTGTGCATTTCTCTGTGAAAACTGTTAGAACACCATTTTGATGTTGAACTATCATTGTAGCTGCAGGGTTGGAATTATTTTCTATGATTCAAATTTTTCAATACAAAACATGAATGTGACCCATACATCCCATTTTCTCTATAAGGATCCATGTGGTTCCTCATTCTCCAGAAGATTTACTTCTCCTCATACCTAGTGTCACAGTATGCCTGCTAAGTTCTCTTGCTCTTCTTTTCTGAGGACAAGGACTACTTACTCTTTTACTTTGGAATCTTAGCTACATGTAGAGCTCTGTTAAGTTCCTCCCATTGAGCAGACTCTGGTTCTTCTCTCTTACCTCATATTACCTGACAAGTCATCCAAATAGAGAGTCAGGGTCATGGGATTTGGTCAGTACTCTCAAGACTGTTATACTTTGGTGTGGGTGCTTCGGTGCTATATCTCTGGGGTTTGACTTTTGCTTCATTTTAGAGATTCTGCCCACCTGGGGTGCCTTTTGTCTCTCAAAAGTTCTGAGATTGTCTTACAATGCTTTGGTTTAACAATGATTTTATTCAGTTGTTTTGGTAGCTTCTAAGAGCAAATAGAAAATTTTGCCTTCAATACCTTCAGGAATGGAAAGTCCTCTCCAAGTGGTTTTTGTAATTGTGAGTAATATTCTTTTGTTTTCTTCTGTGTTAGGCATTTTCATATTCAATATGTCTAGGTGTCAAATTTGTTTTTACTTAGTCAATTACAAATTTGTAATTACAGTTTTGTAATAAGTGTCTCCCTTATTGGGATAAGGATATAAATTAATTTATTGACATGCAACTCCTTATAATTTTTTAGACATGCAACTCATCGTTATAATTAGAAATCGATGACTTTCACTACTCTTGCATATGAAATTAAGACACAAGTGTTCCATATGTACAAGAGAGTACAAATGCATATGAGATATATATTGTTGCTCATTTCCTATGAGGAACTAAAGGTTCACAGAACTAGGTTGTAATGAAATGAGCTGGGGAGATGGTGGCAAAGTATCACGCAGTTCCCTTAGTTCCAAGGGCAGACCCAGACATCCACAAAACAGCTCCTGAGCTCTTCTCAGCCCATTGGAGTGGTTTACCTCTAGCATGACTGATAAATTTTTCCTCTTTTTTTTTTTTTTTTGGTGTGTTTGGGTACCACCTATCTGTTCTTCTGTACGTCTAAAAATAAAAGCTTAGCAGATCATGGCTCTGTTTAGGTCAAAGGGCATGGAAGTATTGTTTTTAATCTTGAAATGATAGCTATAAATGCTATAAATTCCATTCTCAAAAGCCTGATAACATAAGTCACTGACTTTCTCCAGTAGTCTTGACATTTAATGAGGTAAACAAGACAGCTCCAAGAGTAAATGATGTTGTTTGTGTGGAAAAAATAATAGCTACTTATTCCATTTTTCTCTTCCTGTGCACCAGTCCCTACTCCCACTCATTAATTTGAATGGCTCAGTTATCTGTAGGGACTGGCTTCAGCCCCAGTCTGTAACATCTTAGCTTTCTATTCATATCTCAGACAAGTTGCAGAATTCCTAAAGCACAATTAACTTCCATATACTTTGGTTGCATGTCATATTTCTGAAACATCAACTCAAGGTTTTCTCTAGATATCTCTAGATAATACTGCAAAATTCTCCAAAAGCCAATTAATTTCAATTTATTTTAGTAGAGATGTCATTTATTTCTTAAACATTTCTAGAAATGACAGGATGTCACAATCAGTGCTTGGGGCACATAAAAATCTCCTTGAAGTCGAGTGACTCTGCATGCCAAAGCAGCCTGGTTAGGTCTCCACTTGGTGAGCTCATGGTGGTTATATCTGGAAATCCACCCAGGTTAGAGTACAGGTGAGTGGAGATAGGAATGGGCTGTTCCATTGATTTGCACCCAGTAGAGAACTGTTTTAATTCAAGAGTATCAACTGGTAGACTGCTGATTTGAGTGGATTTCAGAAGATCAGCTAATATAACTTGATTTCTGAGCATCATATTGCTTGCTTTCTACAATTTAATTTTGTTAAATATCTTTGAAAGCAATTCTGTATCAGCAACTCTTAGAAAAACTCAGGGAATTTCGGTGACCATAAAGGACTTCAGTGCATGATGCCAGTGAAAGAAGATGGCTGTCTGGTTTTGCCATGTAGCCCCTGCCTGGTGAGATGTGAGAACAGTATATAACATAAACAGGATCCCCACCCTTAGCTGCTGCCACACTGAGAGCAAAACATTGTTTTTGAGCAGCAATGCTATTTCTGTTTATTGTTAGTGTCGGTGATGGGACTTTGATAGTTCAGGCTGTACACGACACTACGGATTAAGGCAAACATCGCCTCTATCCATATGGTGCATCATCTGAATACACCAGGCAAGACATTAGTAGATGTAAAAATCTGCTAATATGTGGATGAACTGTGCATGTTTACAGTGAAATCAGCCGGGTCGTTTGTTTGTGTTTCTCCTCTCACTGTGCTGCAAGCCACACTTGCAATCAAAACCTCTTCTCATTGTTTTCTTCTTCTTTCATCTTGCTTTCCTGTCACTCTCCTCACACTGGAAGCTGGAAAGTTGGCAGTACACCTCTTCCCTGTAGTGAGTCAAAAATATGGAGGAGCGGATTCCAGTCCCATTCCAGGGATCAGTCAGCATGGGTGTGTGTGTTGGCAAGGACCAGCGTGTCTTCGACTTCCAGAGAGAAAGGCAGGATTATAAAGTGAAGGCATATGTACAAACTCAACAGGAAAACTAGAAATGAGGAGTAGTTGCAGAAAGCAAAATAAATCTCTGCTTGGTTCAGAGACAAACAACACACAGTTCTGTTTGCTAAAGAATAAAACTTTTAGTCTCAAAGGGATGAATTAGGGACTGAAATCTTTGTTGTCTACTCACTGAGTGAATGTGGTATGCTCCAAAGATACTACAGAATGAAAGCTAGAAAAACTTTAAAGGGAAGGAAAATGGAGAATTCCATTCATCTTACTAGAATTCACAGGTTAGGAAATGGAGGCCCAGAAGTATTTTAAAGGTGTTAGCTGTAGGCACTGGGCTAGAAACCCCAACCACTGCATCTAGTTCTCCGCATCTCCAAACACAATCTAGTGACCCAATACAAGGTAAATCTGGAAGAGTCTCTTACTGGTGATAGGTGATGGAAAGGGCGTATCTTTGGAATCTGCTCGCCTCATCTGTCATTGCTAGTGCACATGGCGAGGGGTATAGAGGAGAAAAGTCAATGAGAAGGAACTTGACACAGAATGGCTTTTTTGTGTCACCAACACTGAATGAGGATTTATAAGGCTGGCAATTTGTGTTTCATTAAAACTCACCCTTCAGCAAGTGAAGCCTCACTCTTTGCATCTCAAGGCAAGAGAATTTCTGAAGACTTGTTCTTATCCATCCATCCATCCATCCACCCATCCATCCATATATTTATTAAATAATATGTATACATGTCTTTACTACAGAAAAGATTTCAAAAACTTCCTCATTGCTGGTGCGGTTTGACATTGTTCTGTACGGTATTATATTGACTTCACTGTAATGAGGCAGTAATACCATTTTATAGCTTTTCTATGAAAATCCATACTGCTGAGCCTCTAGGACCTCAGCGTCTTGCTGCCTTAATTGTGAGTCTCTGAATTGTCTTCTCATCCACTGGCAGAATTACTGTTTCCTGACGCACTCCCTAATTGGTCTTTTATTCCCAAAGATTTCCAGCTGCTGATTCTCTCTTTTAAATTCTTCATGGGAAATCTCATCTACTCTTAAGGATTACTTTTACTCCTCCCAGTTTAGAGTTCACATAATTTGAGGTTAACATCTGACTCTGAGCGTTAAGCTCGGGTAGCCTGTAGCCTGATGAGTACCTCAAGCCTCTCATATCTGCCCGCCACCCAGAGCCATGTCTTTCCCACTCTGCCTTGTCAGTAGCCTCCTCTCAGCCCTAATGGGCCTGCCCTTATAGAGGCGCCTGTGGCCTTTCGCTAAGATGATGAATACTTTTTCCAGCTGGACATCCCTTTTTAGCCTTGCACAAATAAAATCCATCCCTTTAATAAGTTCCCAATTTAAACTGTTTACAGCACCGAGAAAGTCTGTTTCTCTTAGGGTTGAAACGCTTCAGTTTCTATCTCTTGCAAAAATGATGAAGTTATTTTAAAAATCAGGTCCCTGGTTAGTGGACAGTAACTCCCCTTGCAGCTGTAATGACCTGCTGTTCCCAGCTGGCCCCTGGAAATTTGCAGGACAAACAGCAAACAGCTTGTAAGTCCCTCCTCTCCCTGCTAATACTTGGCTTGCTTCCTGTTTATTTTCCAGGACTCACCCTGGGGTGGCCTTTCCCAGCCAGTCTTCTTGACTGTGCCACCAGGATTACTTACCCATCTGCTGCATTCCCGTTGGCACCCTGGTCACGTGACCGCAACTTATTTCGTGCAAGAATGTTAGGCTGCGCATCTGTGTTCTCGCTGGGGAGGATGTATCTGCCCATCCTAGTCTTAGGGGGTGGGGTGCGGTGCAGCGCCTCACAGAGTAGACAGGCAGCAAATGCTTCTTCACCTGAACTGCCAGACCCTTCTATATGCCAGAAATCTGGAAGCCTGCGTGGGACAGCACAGAGCTCTGTGCCCGTCCTCCCCACCCCCACAGGCTAGGATTTGAGATTGCAGGTGCCAGTTCAGCCTGAGGAAGGAGGGCAGAAGGAAGGCTCAGAAATGGTCCTCAAAGGAGGTGACCCTCCAGCTCTTTCCTCCCCTTACTCTCTCCCGCACTTTTACTTCTTCAATTAAAGAAACACAATCTCTTAAAAACCTGACTGGGGAGGCATAGGACGGCTTCATCGACGAGTTGATGAAATCCAAAGCTTTCCCTGGGAGCCATTTCTTTCATCTGGCTTCCGCCAGCATTTAAGCCAAGAAGAAAGTACTCTTGTGCTTGCCAGGGACTTGCAAAATGTGCTCCTGTCTGACAAAACACAAAACGCTCTTAAAAGTGAGGAGATTGTGCACCAGCCCTGCCTTCCAGTCACCTCACCGCCGGGGGCTCAGTCTGCGCGGGACCTGGTCGGTGGCCAGTGTGTGGCTGATAAGAAAATTAAAAGGTGCCTGCCAAAGTCACGTTAGCCACGTGCTGCGCCCTCCTGACTTGGGATGAATTTGCCTTCACAGTGTTGGGGGGACCAGCGGGAGGGGGGATTTGCATCCAAGAGTGCAGTTTGGCCAAGGCTGCAGTACTGAATATTCTTTAAAGAGATTTTAAATTGTGCATCTTGGGGGTATTTTTTTCCATTCCAGTCATTTTTTCCCCCTACACCAAACCACCCATGGAGATACCCCAACTATCTCCTTCCCCCATCCCTCTGTCCTCTCCCCTGCTCTCTCTGGTAACCATCACCTTCTTTTTGCCAAGTTCCATCTTATTTCTATGATTCTTCGTGTATAAATGATTTTTGGGTGTTTACACCCCACAGTTGAGTGGATCCATCTGAATACAGAGAAGTGGAATCTTATGGCTTGGAGATGGGTCTGGGCATGTCCCTGTTTTCTCATCCTGGTTCTTGGTCCCCACGTGCCAGAGCACAAAATGTGCCTCTTTGTTTACTCTGGCTGTTTCCTGGTGCAGTGTCTGCAGCGGCCCAAAGGGCAGCTCAGCATATTTTTCCAAGAGTCCCCATAGCTAGAAACCCAGAATGGAGTTGACACAAATCTAATGAAATGAAAGAGCTTTTCTGCCCTTCCCCCATCCTAGAAAGCACTGGCATTTGGAAAACTGTGTTCTAACAAGTTGGCAGGCAGGAGGGCGATAGAATCTGGCTATGAATTGATATATATTTGAAGATTTCTGCTTTCCTCCCTCTTCTCTGCTGTTTGAAGATAAATCATATTCAGCTTTAGGGATTTTAGTTTAAATACTATGCATGTACACCTGTGGATTCTTTAAAAAAAAAGAAAGAAAAGATAAATTGAGAGGCTTCAGAACCATGTTGGTTATTGGACAATAAAATGAAATGAAATGAAAAAAAAAAAATCAACAGCAATGCAGGTGGTTTCCTAGGTTGTCTTCTACAAATTGAAAAAGGAAAAGCACACTTTGGCAAATTATATGATTACAGACTGAAATTTCTTGGTGTTTGATGAGTTTAGAAGTTATTATTGGAACTACTGAAGCCTTATATAGCTCCCTGTTCATTTGAACTTTATTCATTGGCAAAAGAATGAACTTTATTCTTGCACTTATTCATTGCACTTATTCAATACTTAGATTTGAAATGATAAACAATATCGGAGGCATGGAGAAGTAATCTGGGGAAGGAATATTTGTTAAGCCCCAATCTTTTCTGCTTCACGCCATGTGGATGCAGGAATATTTCTTCACAAGGAGGGAGTTGAGAAATTACAGCACACATTTGTGAGACAAATACAGATGAAATTTGAGGTCTTGGACAAGGTATTTAATCTCTTATCCTCAGTTTCTTCAAATGGAAAATAGAAATAATTATCTCAGCAAACTTATTCTCTTGATTACTTGAGATAGTATAATGCCCAGGATGTTGGGAGTTGTTCAGACCGTTTGCTTGTGTTGATATTAAGGAAGGAGAATGGAAGTATTAAGTCAAAGCAGGTCACAGATGTGAGATGGGGGGCGGGGAGGGTACAGGGGCTAACTCAGCTCTCTTATCATCTTGGCAATGACTCTTTTTTTAAAATTTTTATTTTTATAAAGATTTTGTTTATGCACACAAGAGCTGGGGTACAGGCCAGAGGTGGAGGGTCAAAGGATTCATCAGAGACAGAGCAGAGAGCAGAACAGGCAAATTGACTGAAACACACTGCTGAGGGGAGCAGTGGGCGAGGCAGGAGAGGTCTGCTGTGCCATGTGGACCCCCCTCCCTGGCCAGGGATCGAACTCACACTGCAGTGGCCATTGAAACTCCCCAGTGCAATGCTCAACCCCTTGAGCCACCAGGGAGGCCCTGGGCAATGACTCCTAACTGTTTATGGAGGGAACACCTGGCTGAGTGACCTCAGGGGGGAAAAACTTGTCAATTGTTTCTTCCTTCAGGTGACCAAACACCCTGATTTTCTCAAGACTGAGAGGATTCCCAGTGTGGGGGTAGTAGTACAAACCCAGGAAAGTCTCAGGCAGACAAGGGCAAGTTGTTCATACTACTTATATCATCCACTTTTCCATCTTCAATCCCAGAAAGATATTTCACATTGTGCAAAGTTCTTCAATGTAAGAGAGTAGGATGCTGTGAGAGAATTGCCATGAGGTTTTGTAAAAATGTGCATAAAGAGTCTGATGAGGCAACATTTTAGCTGATGCTTTGAATATGATAAGGACCTTAAGTTGAGCTTCCATATTTATTTCTTATTAACTCTTTTAGGCAAATTACACAACCTCTGAAGTTTCTTCAACTCCAATCTGTACATCCTCATCATGTCTAGTTTTACTTCTTAGAACTAGTCATACTTCACAGACTACTTTTGAAAAATTAAGTAACATAACACATTGGTCACTGATTTTTAGTTCACTCCATTTCAGTGAAAGCATTGATACTTGTGTGATGGACTAACATGATGTATTCTGGAGACTGTTCCATGGGCACCTGAGAATGCATATTCTTCTGTTGATGAGTGGAGTTCAGTGGTGGTCTGTTGGACCTTAATTAAGGCCTAGAGTGTTCAAAAGTTTATTTCTTTATCGATCATCTGCTCTTTATTTTATCCATTACTGAAATAGGTTATCGAAATTCCATCTTTAATTGTTTAATTTTCTGTTTCTCTCTTCAGTTTATTAGTTTTTGCTACATGTATTTGGAACTATTGTTAGATATATGTATGTCTATGATTTCTCCTGTCTTTCAGTTCATCCTTTTATCCTTTAACATTTTTTTTAATGTTTCAAGTAACAATTTTTGTTTTTAAAGTTTGTTTTGTCTAATATTTTTATAAGCATTGCAGTCCCTTTTTGGTTACTAGTTTCCCAGCATATTTTTTTCCTCCAGTGTATTTGTATCTTTGAAAGCTTGTCTCTAATACACAGTATGTCGCTGTATCATACATGTTTTTTTTGCCTTATCTGTTCTGCCAATTTCTGTCCCTTAATTGAAGGGTGCAATTCATTTATATTAAGTAAAATTACTGATAAGAGAGAATTTATATCTGTCATTTTTTGCTATCTGGCTTTATATGTCTATATCTTTAATGGTTTTCCCTTTGTAGCCTCCTTTTATGTTATACAAATATTTACTGCTACTTTAGTACACTTATTATTTTTTCATTACCTTTTGACTTATTATCTTAATGATTTCTGTGGGGATTGCAATTAATATTTTACTTTTATACAATCTATTTTGGATTTATACTGACATAATTTCAATAGTATGCCAACATTTGCCCCTAATAGCTCCATTTAGTCCCCCTCCTTTGTGCTGTTTTTCTCATAGAAATAATATCTTTATCCACTTTATGTCCATCTACACATTTATAAATATGACTTTATGAAGTTGTCTTTTCAATCAGATAAGAGAAAAAATGAGTTACAAATAAACAAAATATATATATATACCATTTTATATTTACCTATGTAGTTCCCTTTACCAGCGCTAATTTATGTGGTTATGTGGATTTGAGTTACTGTCTTGTGTCCTTTTATTTTAGCATGAATGGCTTCTTTTAGTATTTCTTGTAGGGTAAAAAAATAATCAAGTAAATTTAAACCGTGAGATCTTAATTTCTACTTCACTTTTGAAGCATAGTTTTGATGGACATGGAATTTTGGGTGGATAGTCTTTCTTGCAGCATTTTGGTTATGTCACATAACTGCGTCTGGCTTCCATGGTTGCTGATGAGAAATAAGTTGTTAGTCTTATAGGAGATGCCTTTTATATGATGAGTCACCTCTCCCTTTACATTCTCAAAATTCTCTTTGATGTAGGCTTTTAGTCATTTAATTGTGATGTTTCTAACTATAGATCTTTCAGAGTTTATCTTACCTGGACTTTATGAAGCTTATTAGATACAGAGTTTGAGTGGTCTCTTTAAATTTAATTTGGCATGTGTCAGCCATTAATATTTCAAATATTCTCAATCCTAACTGTTACAGGGCAACCCTAATATAAAATGGGTTTCCCTGACTGGGTTTTTACCCACGTACTCAAAAGACTTTTATAATAACCTTTAACTTCAGGCACATGCGATAAAAGTTATTAAAGGGTTTTATTTTACAGAAGAAGGAGAATAAAATAGTAATAATATAAAGAGAAGAGAGGGATACAAATCTGTAAATATTTTACCAGATCTTTCAAGGTGGAACTCAACGGCACGTTAAAAACTGGTTTTAAATTAAGGTAGATAGTTTCAAAGGAAGAGCCCAAGGCTCACCTCTCTAGTTTTATTTATTTTTTTTTAAAGATTTATTTATTTATGCGTACAAGCACTGGGGTACAGGCCAGAGGTGTGGGGGGGGGTGAGAGGATTCACCACAGAGAACAGGGAGCAGAACAGGCAGATCAACGGAAGTACACTGC
>JAGFMF010011662.1:1849703-1861317 GCA_019455555.1 Galemys pyrenaicus
CCCTCCCTGGCCGGCAGCAGGGATCGAACTCGTGCTGCAGTGGCTGCGGTTTGCTTCATAGTGTGTTGCTTAACCCACTGTGCCACCGGGGAGGCCCACCTCTCTAGTTTTAGAGCCAGCCTGGCTGCTTAACTCCATCCTTAGGGTCCCAGTGAGCCACTCTTTAATAATTATATTATTAGATTTGTGGTTTTAAAATACTGATGGTCTAAAGTGGGAGTTAAAGTCTACAAACCCATCTGTGTAATTCATTCAGGATAACGCTCTGCCCTTCCCCCTAACAATTCTCCCTTCTCTGTCTCTGGGACTCCCATTATGCACATGTTGTTGTTCTTGATGCTTTTCAACTGTGT
Organism: Galemys pyrenaicus; assembly: GCA_019455555.1. Classification (NCBI taxonomy): domain Eukaryota; kingdom Metazoa; phylum Chordata; class Mammalia; order Eulipotyphla; family Talpidae; genus Galemys; species Galemys pyrenaicus. The sequence goes on from JAGFMF010011662.1 coordinate 1,850,057, forward strand.
TCTTTTCCTTTATTTTTTTCTTTCTGTTCCCTAGATTAAATAATCTCAATTAATTTACCTTCAATCTCACTAATTTTTTAATTCTGCCTCCTTAAATCAGTTATTGAATGCTTTTAGTGAAACTTTAATGTATTGTGCTTTCAATTTTCAATTTATAATTTCTGTGTTTTTACTAACATTTGGTGAAACAACATTCAGTATTTTCCTTTAGACATGATTTTGCTCTGTTCTTTGACCATATTTAAAATAGCCAATTTAAAGTCCCATCATTTGGTCTGTTGATTGCTTTTTATCTGTGATGTTATACCTTCTTGTTTGTCTCCTGCTTTTCTTATTGAAATTTGAATATTTTAACTGATTAATGTAGCCTAGAAATCATATTCTCTCTTCTTCCTTGTTTGTTATTGTTGCTGTTTATTGTTTGGTGACTTTTATGAGCAAATTATGTAAATTCTGTATTCTTTTTTGCATGTGACTGTTAGGGGAAAAAGTAGTCCTGAATGGATTACACAGATGGGTGTGTGGACTCCAAACCCCACTCCAGACCACCAGTGTTCCAGAACCACAAATCCGGTAAGATGATTATCTGAAGAGTGGATCACTGGGGCCTGAGGGTGGAGTTAAGCAGCCAGGCTGGCTCTAAAACCAGAGAGGTGAGCCTTGGGCTCTCTTTTCCTTTGGAGCCATCTCCCTTGACTCAGAGCCAGCTCTCAATGCACCATTGCTTAGAAGATCTGGTAGGATATTTGCGGATTTGTATCCCTCTCTTTCCCTTGGTGTTATTACTATTTTATTCCCCATTTCTTGTAAAATAAAACCCTTTAATAACTTTTGTCACATTTGCCTGCAGTTAGGGCTCATTATAAAAGTTTTCTGAGCGCGTGGGTGAGCACCCAGTGAGGGAAACCCATTTTATATTAGGGTTGCCCTATAACATGACCACTGAAATACCTGCTTGGCTAGCATAAAGTCAGCTAAATGATTAAAGATTTCCTTTAGTGCCTGTAACTACTGATTCCCTACTTTCTGGTAAGGACTCTGTAACTGTGGGCTGCTACTTCTTTGCCTTCATATTTTGCTTGCAGAGAGCCTCAAGTTTAGAAAGAATACATTTTCTTAGATCTTCTCACTCATGCATACAGTCTTGGTCATTTGCAGAGCCCGATGTATGCACATGAACTTCTATTTTATCAGGAACATGTTGGGACTTTTCAAAGACTTTTAAGGGCATGTCATTTTCCATCTTTTCCTCTTAAGCTGTTTTTTAGCTTGTTATCTAAATGTCTACCTACTGCCCTTAAGTAATTTCAATATTAAACAATTGTTGCTGTTGTTTTTTGGAGGAGGCATAAACAGCCCCTGGGAAAAGAGCTTTACACAGTGGGTGAGCTTCAAGTAAAGTCATATAAAGAGAGCCTAGCAGCTATAGAACTCAAATAATGACCTATTCTCCAGTAATAAAGCTCTCACCACATTCTGATTCTTCCAATGGCTTCCAGACTTAATTTAACTGTCACCATGACTGTTGGTTTTTAAAGTGCTGCAAATGTTAGGGGTGTATGGGAGTAGGGCAGCTGAAACACCATGTAGCTAATTCTCATTAGTGAGATTTGGCCATTAAAAAAAAAAAAACTCTATGAATTGGTGCACCGTTTTACTAATAATACGCAGTTTTAAAACCTCCAACAGTTTTATCAATGTTCTTGTTGCTTTCATAGAAGAGAGGTTATGGGATGTCCTTACTGATGCTACCTCTCAGTATCAAAAGACTTAAAATATGGTATTTGTTTACAGTATCAATTAGCTCAAGAGCCTAATGAGATGAACATTAATAACAAATGATAATGAAGCACAAATTTGGTGTTTCCCAATCTCCCTTTACTATACTTTTCCCATTGCATCTGCCAGTAAGACTTCCCATCAAAGTCCATCCCGGGACTCACAGATTTGATATTAATCAATCATGTCAGATTAATCAATTATATAGATTTCAGGCATATGTTTCCTCTCCTAGGAATATGTGTACTGAGTCAAAGCACATCTTTATTCTCTGAAAGGAATTTGAAGCATCATTGAGAAAATCAGAATTTTGTTTTTAAGATATGCCTGAAATAGCATCAAGCTGGCAAGAGATGTTAACTCTCTTAGTGGGTCTAGTTTGGAATCCACCATTGCCCGTGGGCATGGAGATCTGCCAGGGCTCCTGTGAGGTAATTAGGGCACTGCCTCGGGGGCTGAGTGAGGAGAGTGGAAGCAGCCTGGAAGACTGATTGACATTCTTGGTGGAATGTGGTGAGGGCTGACTTCATAACATGTGGTCGGCAAACTCAAAATTGGATGTAAAAATCAATAGAAGAAACTCGTGGTTTGTACCTTTGGATCAGAAATATCACAGGTGCATCTTACTCAAGAAAATAAAATTGTGAAGTCCTCTTTTTCACTTGTTGATACAGTAAATAGACAAACCAAGTTTCCAAAATCTCTGGAGATGGTTTTCCTCTCTGGATCTTTCTGCAGAGACAACATACTTTCACAAATAGCAATTATTTGGAGGATGATCTCAAAAAAAACTCTTTTAAGTGGAGGAAATATTCTGCCTATGTCATGGACCAGTCCTATACCAGACATGCTGTTACAGGGCAACCCTAATATAAAATGGGTTTCCCTCACTGGGTGCTCACCCACGCGCTCAGAAAACTTTTATAATGAGCCCTAACTGCAGGCAAATGTGACAAAAGTTATTAAAGGGTTTTATTTTACAAGAAATGGGGAATAAAATAGTAATAACACCAAGGGAAAGAGAGGGATACAAATCCGCAAATATCCTACCAGATCTTCTAAGCAATGGTGCATTGAGAGCTGGCTCTGAGTCAAGGGAGATGGCTCCAAAGGAAAAGAGAGCCCAAGGCTCACCTCTCTGGTTTTAGAGCCAGCCTGGCTGCTTAACTCCACCCTCAGGCCCCAGTGATCCACTCTTCGATAATCATCTTACCGGATTTGTGGTTCTGGAACACTGGTGGTCTGGAGTGGGGTTTGGAGTCCACACACCCATCTGTGTAATCCATTCAGGATTACCTTTCCCCCTAACACTATGATCTGTACTGAATTATACTTTTAGTTCATTAATAAATATATTTAGGATTGATGATTCATCTTGATTCTTGCTTTCAAATGAACTCCAATTAAGGCAAGAGAATTTGAACCCCAGTCTTAAAGGGGTTGAAATAGGGGCCTCCCTGGTGGCACAGCAGGTTGAGTGCTACACTATGAAGCATCTGCAGCACAGCAGCGCGAGTTCAATCCCTGGTAAGGGGACAACCCACATGGCGCAGCAGACCTCTCCTGCCTCGCCTGCTGCTCCCCTCAGCAGTGCATTTCAGTCCATCTGCCTGTTCTGCTCCCCACTCTGTCTCTGGTGAATCCTCTACCTCCAGCAATTCTGGCCTGTTCCCAGCTCGTGTATGTGTAAAAATAATAATCTTTAATAATAATTTTTTAAAAAGGGGTTGAAATAACTTGCAAGTTACTAAGGAAAGTTCTGGGGTTTGGGTACTGATAAATAATTTGTAAACACTTGGCTGGTTTAGTTTGCATATGATCTCCTTAGAACTAAGCAACCTTTTGAATTCCTTCAAAATCTATGGTTATCGCTTGGATACTATGGCCAGAGAGTGTTACTGATCGCAGAGATGAAATTCAGCCGACATTGAAAGATGATCTCACAGCAAGACAACATTTGAGATTTTCTGTGATCAAAGGAGAAAAGAGAAGCACCAGTAATGAAAACCCCAGTTTAGAGGATTAAAAAATAAGTAATGTAGCCATGTTATGCGATGTGATTAAAAACTGCTGAATTGGTGTTTCCTGTGACAGGAGTCACCAATTTATTGGATGCATGTCGTTGGAATTTGCCCTTTCTTTTTATGTGTCTTTCTGTGATGAATGCTAGTGCTGGGAAATGAAGAGCTCTTACCCTTTTCATACTTTACTGAATGCTGGCAAACTTGCCAATTGATGCTTCTATAATTTTTGCCTCCAGGTCACCTGGGGGGACAGAGTCACCCCCAGGATCTTGAAAAGAGAAGTCATGGAAAAATGAGGACACCAGGATATAATTACTATCAAATGGAAAATGGATTAAGTGAATATTTTCTTTTAATAATGTCATTCATGTGAAATAAAATGTGATAAATAGTGCTTGGACAACTAAGGTCATTTGGTCTGCTCTCAGTAATTCAATTAGGAGGAATCTGAAAGCAATAAGTGCGTGGTAGGTGGGAGCTGTAAAAGCACTGGACTGTTAATAATTTGAGACTTTCTCATCCCTTTATGTGGATGAAAGTAGATCAATTATGTGAACACGCAGGTCTCCGTATTATCCTCATTTCACGTATGGGCCCGCAGGGAGGTTGCACGAGGACCCCGAAGTGCGAGGCAGTGCTGTGACTTTTGGAACCGGTTCGCTGTCTTGAACTTGATTTTCAGTTTGGGACAAATGCAATAACTGGCTTTTTTCCTTTTCTTTTCAAGGCATAATTTCAGTGTCCTGAGAACATGGAGCTCTGACTCCTAGCCGCTGCTCAGAAATAGGGCGAGCTTCACTATAATTTGAGAAAACATTTACTATTATATAGCAACATTGGACTTGCTGAGCTGTCCAATGAGGACAGACGCCGTGAGCATGTGGTGAGGATTTCAGTGTTTAGGTGGGCTTCCCGCCACCATCCAGTAGACACCAGGGTAGAAGGGAAGTTTAATTTAGTCCCAAACAAATCTGCTAGCTGTGTTCATATTTTCCAAATGAAATGGTTTGACAATTACAAATATATTTAGGACAATGAGTCTGCCCTGAAAAACAGCAAAAAAAAAAAAAAAAAAGTGACTAACATACAGATGTTGCACCTCACAGCTGGAAAGTTATATTCTGATTGTTACATGTCTGATTATCCATAGCATGATTATCTACAGCTACATAATAGTCTTGACTTTCTTCATCAATGAAATGAGTTTGCACAAAGGAAGAGCACAGTCTTTGTGCCCCTTTTCTTAGTGACTTTTTAATATATGACATCTATTTTTTAAATTGAGGTAACATTGCATTATAACATAATATGCATTTCAGGTGTACATCATTGAGTATCAACTTGCATACATACTATAGTAAATTAATTCCTAAAAGTCTAATTCTGCCATTTACCCTATAATTGTTCTAGGTCCTAGTTTACCCACCCCTCACCTCCTTCCCTTCTATTTTTTAAAAATAGTTTATTGTTTTATTGAGACAATAATGGTTTACAACATAGTATGTAATTTGGGCTGTAGGTGCCCATCTCTTCAGATGTATGTTATACCACCACCAACAGTCCTCCACCAAATTCCACTGGGCCGCCTCCCCACCTTGGTCCATACCCACTATTCATCCCTCTCTGGTAGCTTCAGTTCTATAGTCATGTTTCTAAGGTTTGTTTTGTTGTTTTCTCTTACTCATTTTGTTTCTCTGGATTCTACAGATGATTGAAATTCTGTGGTATTTGTCTTTCTCTTTCTGACTTATTTTACTTAGTATAACTTCCCTCCCAGTTCTATCCATGTAGTCACAAATGGCAAGCTCCCACCTTTTTAATAGCTGTGTGATATTCCATTGTGTATATAGACCACATCTTCTCTATCTACACACCTGTCTTTGAGCACTTAGGTTGTTGCCATAATGTGCTGTTGTAAATAGTGCTGCAGTGAACATAGGAGTGCATCTAACCCTTCTAATTAGGTTTTTTTTAGCATTTTTTAAAAATAAATACAACTGGACTTGCTGGATCTATAAGACAGATCTATTTTTTTTTAATTTTAACAAACCTCCATACTGTTCTCCATATAGGTTGGACCAGAGTACATTCCCACCTACAGAGTACAAGGGTTCCTTTCTGATATATTTCCCATACATTTGCCCATTCAATTGCTACTATTGCCTAAATTTTCGTTAAATAACTTTAGTCTGTGGTCCAGAGAAAACAATAGCATACTCACTGTCCAGATTACAGTGTTGATTCTGTCATTCTTTCCTCTTAAAATTCTTCCATAACTACACATTGGCTATTGTATTAAACCTTGATTTCTTAATGTATGATTCAAATTTGATTCTAACCCATATTTTGAAACAGCTTTCTCTCTGCCTTATTATCAATGACTTATTCATTACTTTTCCAAATATTTATTGAGCTCCTTAAATGTGCCAGAAATGAGCAAAAAATCTTTATCCTCATTGTACCAATTATTCCTTAAATCCACATTATATGTCCTCATCTCTACCCCTTTCTGGTACCATCATCATCCTGGAATAATGTTATTTTTATCCCCATCTCACTTTTGACTACAGAAGTTATATTTATCTTTATTTTTCAATACTCAGAATGCCTCATCGCCACATTGCCATTCTTTGACCTTGTTAGTAATTGCCCTTCTTCTGCTCTGGACTCAGCACTGGTACCCACGGATAGATCATGTAGTTCTTCATGTTGTCTCTGCCTTGGTTTCCCTGATGCATCCTCTCCAGGAGAGTGAATCTACTTGCTCTTCCTGAGCATAAGATACTCTCCTTATCTCATGCCCTGCATCATATTTCTCTGTGGCTTGCAGAACTCTCATCCCCCCAGCTTAAAATGAGCTCAAAAGTATCCCCTTCCCTGTTTCATCACCCTTAGACCATATGGTGACAATCCCTCCTTCGTTCAGTCCTTTCAGCACCCAGTTTTTCATGGGCACTTGCTTTATGCTGTTTTGTATTCAATGAGCTATTGCATGCCTTTCCCTTGTGAGACATGAAGACTCATTTGGACCAAAGAACCATATTTTCTTAGCTCACTGTCACCATTGTATGTAGTCCAACTCTTTGTTGGTACTAAAGTCTTCAGAAAATGTTTGTGCAATGAATGCGTTTATTGGGGAATAGATTTACACTCAGGGAATCTGTTTTGAATGAATGTACTTATATTTGGCTCCAAATGTTACTGTGTGACACAAATCAGATATAAAGAAGCTTACTCTCTGTTATATAACTTCAAGCATATCTATCTATCTATCTTACATGATGACCAAAAAATATGATTATTTATGTATAGTATTATATAAAAATATGTAAGTTTTGTATATTATATGAATATATAATATAAAAAGAAATTATTACATAAATAATAATTATTATGGAATGTATATTATGCTGTTATATTCATTCAATTACAAATGGTAGTTACATTATATAGTCTAGACACATATACACTTGTGTGTTTATGTATGACTTATATGTATATTTGTTGTGCTGTATTAAAGCACTATTTTATGTAACTTTATATAGTACAGTATCTTTAGATATATACATATAAATAAACACATGGTATATGTGTGGTATGACTGGTATATGTATAATTTATATACACACATATGCGTGTGTGTGTGTGTGCAGCCCCAATATATAATAGAAGCTGAACACCCTTACTTACCTCCCCTAGGCTAAATGTATTGAGAAAGCACTTTAGTTATCTAACAGCAAGGACAGGATAAAGCACTGTGGCATCATGGCAGTCTCAAGCAGGATGTGAGTCACGTGTGTGAGAGCTGACATGTGGGTGGAGTTGTCATGGGCTGTTTCACACCCCTTGGCACAGGAAATGTGCTTGTCATCAATGAGTGTCTCATAGGCCTCCCAATGGGGATCAGAAATGATGGTGCATTTCCAGTTCTTGTCCTCATCCCATTGCATACATATGCAACACGGTGCACGTCAGCCAGCCCTTTATTAGTTCCTTACTCAGAAGTCTTATTTTCTTTCATCTTAGGGAGCAATTGTCACTCCAGAAAGATGTTAGGCCTTCTGGAACTCTGGACAAGTCTGTGCTGTGGTTTGCTATCAATAGATGACTCTACTGTGAGAAAAGCAGATTTCCCAGAGTGTATATTCATTCCCCTCATTCAAATAGAGATCATTCACTCCCTGCCAGTATTAAGTGAGTAAATCTCCATCTGTAGTCTGAGGACCAATAAGTGATACACAAAAAAGATTTCCTTTTCCCCCCATCTTTCTTTTCTCATCCCTTTTCCTTTCTTTTCTTCCCTTCCCTCCTGTCCTTCGTTTATCCTTCTGTCTGTCTCTAAGCTTTCTTATTCTTGATCTTTCAGATGTGACTTTTTCAATGTACTTGACACAAATGCTGAAGATGCTGATGGTTAAAATAAGCATCATTACATAATACTGAACTGTTGATACACAAGCTTATGGTTTGAAAGCACCTCACCTATTTGTTCTTGATTGTACAGTGCATTAGAACAAATTGTTCTGTATATTTCTTTGAAAGGAAGATTGAATTCAGTAAAACAGGAGCTTAGTAATATGTGATGTGAATTACATCTCCTGTTTTTTGAGGACATCTTTGTTGGGGGAGAGGGTCTAAAAACTTGTTGCAGTCAGTAATAGCGCTTACAATTACACTAAAACTGTCTATTATTAAAATGTATTTCTGGTCCATTTTTACCTCATATAGCTCTTAGAAATGTCATAAAAACAAGCAGCAGTGATGGAGGAAGTGCAGAAGACTTTCTTATAAAGTCACAAAATTCAAATCATATTGTAGCCATCAATGAATTGATAACCAAAGTACATGTTGATTGCTCTGCAAGAAAATACAAATGCTTAAAAAAATTGTTTTAAGTGTTGGTACTTAAAACTTTGGTGAGACTTTGGGGTCTCACATTTACTAAAATCTTTTCTGAGGTGAATGCAAAGGCAGAGGAACTTGACTTTGCTTCTGCTCCCGATCTTGAACCAAGAAGACAGGAAAGTCCAATTTTCTCTTCCCAGGGTTTGCTGGTTTTATCTTCTGCTCACTCCCAAAGACGTAGAGGCTGAATAAGAGATACTGAGTAAAATCTTTTGAAATGTCCTTAAAAGTCACAGCTTGCAAAAACTAAATATTCTGATCAAAACAAAAGAAATCTATAGTGAACCGCCCTTGCTATGATTGATTTTTCACCATCCATGTAAGAACACACATTCCATCTTTATCTCTTTTACACATAGGACATGTGCCATTGTTAGGAGAAAAGAGCCTGGAGCTAATGTGTCTGAAGTGATTATTTAATTTGACAAGGGCAGTACCAATTTTTCCCCCTTAAGAGTTTACATTACGAAATGTGGAGAAAGAAACTTCTTGTCTGTCTTGGCTGACTCACCAGCAATTCTAGTTATTTTTAAGGTGTTTATAAATGGGGAAAAAGATCGCTGGAGCCCTTAGGACACTGTTAAGTTTATATTTTCTTTCTGCCAATATCTGTCTGGGGAGAGCACAATGAGCAACTCAGTTCTTTACTTCTTGCTTTTCAGTTCACCTGAATCTCTCAGTCTAATACACTCACATGGCAGGGGTGGAGAAATGTAAGTCCCTGACAGTGGGTGAGTCAGCACCATTTGTTAAGAAGAATAAATGAGAAGACAACTTAATTGTGTCGGGAAGCATGTTTGAAAGTCCAGTTCCAATGGGGGAACACCAGTATGTACGGAATGCATGAGACCATGCTCATCTCAGCGGGGAGACTGCAATAGAATATATCTTCATCATTTTGGATTCCTAATTAAAACTTGTGAACAGACTGTCAATGGGGAAATGCTGGATTGGTGTGGGGTTTTCATTTGCATCTATCCCAAAATAGTTTTCTTGGAACCTTGTGTAAAAGCTCTGCTCCTTTTATTTACAAGATTGTTCAAAAGAGCCTCTGATATATCTGTAGTGAGTTGTCTGCAGGAAGAAAAGACTGACTGCATCCTGAAGACTTACTTTGCTGCTACTGTTGAGGAAAACTGGACAGTGTGGATAGAGGGTAGAATGGACTTGACCAAAATCTACAACTCCTGCCTCTTTTGTATTAACCAGGTGCACACTTTGTTTCTGCAAGTTTTGTGAAGATGGGTGGGAAAGAAGAAAAGACAATCAGCCAACTCTTGCATAAAGAATAGAGCTGTGTCTCCAAACCCTGTTCATTGTCAACCTTCTGTTACATTGCTCAGGTCTCTCCACATCTTCGAAAAGGACACCCTGCTTCCCAAGATCAAGGGATCCGAACTAGCCTGGTTCAACGTAGTAAAATATGTCTCATTTTCATTGTTATTATGAGGACTACAATTATAATTCAGAATCAATCATTGCCAGGAGGAAATTAGATAAGGTAGAAAACATAACAATAGATTGAATCCCCTCCAGAGCTTCAATTCAGACTAATATTTCTGTGCCTTTGTTCATAATCTATGAAAATTATGAAACTGCTCTTTGGTCTGCCTTTGAAGAAGTATTATTTTTTAAAAAGTCATGATATTTTAAAACATCAAGAAGAAATTACAGTAGTGGGCCTATATGCCGGGTAGGAAGTGATGTGTGGAGTTGAACAGAGCAGAGTACTAATGCAAATAGTAATTTCTTTTCCTGCCATCCCTTCTGCCTGTGACCTCTCAGATGCTTCACAATATCCTAGCTGTGCCCATACACTTGCACTTATTAAGATGCTGCATTTTACTCCTGTCATAATCAAAAGCTCACATCCAAAAATTATGAGGAGAGAATTCCTCTTAACATAGACTAGAATTCTATTGTTGGAAGTAAATCTGACTGTATTTTATTATTTATTTATTTTTGGTTCTTTCTGAAATTTTATTGATTTGCCATTCATTACATCACTATATAATTTTAGGAGTACAGCTTCACACCTTAACATGTGCATGTTTTACTAATCCTCCACCAAAGCTCCAGTGCCAACAGACAATCACCTTACCCTCCTATTCCCTTGCCCCTACCCCCCAACACACTATATTTTTCACCGAAGCTGAGTTGAGTATATTTTAAACTTCTGTTCACTCTGAGACTAAACAGGGGAGAATAGGACACAGGAACTCTGGTGATGGAGCGTCGTGCTAGGGTGATAGGGGAACTACACCTATGGGGAGACATCAAATACTGCACAAAAATGGACAATGATGTAAGAAGATAAGTAAGTGTAATAAAATTAAATAAAATCAGGGCCAGGGTAAAATATTGTCGTATGGAAGAGGGGCAAATGGGCTAGGGCTCTGGGCTCAAGGACAGAGCTCCCTACACCTTTCCCCTTTTGTGCAAGACTCCACTCCAACAGAAGGCAAAAGAAAAATACCAGATGGTTCCTCCCCTAGGAGGAACATAAGGGAACCAAAGGAGGATCAAGGAAAGGAATAAGAACAATAATAATAA